>JAPDOI010001654.1:0-156137 GCA_029168955.1 Aplectana chamaeleonis
CCATAATTCCCATCTCTCACCCCCAATCTCAAAGCGACGAGCCAACTTTTTGACGTCGGCAGACGGCGCAGCGTATATGTCAGGGGTCAACAATGTCATTCAACATGCGCGATCAGCGGTCTTGTCCAGCAGCAGTGCGCTATCAATGGGGCTGTTTCAGAAACTAAAGTTCAAGAGTTACACCTTACAATAATGATTACGGAGGATTCATTATTGTGTTATATCTCACCCTAGTTTATAATTACTCACTGGTTAGTGGTATAAAGTCATTGTACTTGAACCTTCGGTCTGATTTAGATTTTTTTTTCTTTACGCTTCAACACGATTTTTTCTGATGTGGCAACAACGTCAGTCCTATGACTCTCAAACAGAAATCTCGGAAAGTGTCTGTCTCACAAACCCAATCTTACCTTAACTTCAACAGCAGCGCCCTGATGAAGCTTTTCGAAAATGTATACCATGGGATTCTCAATTCTAGAAGAACAATAATCTTTAGGAATTTTTTTCAAAGAAAACCGAGATAGGTATTTGCAAAAACAAAAGTAAGTCATTTGGCTACCAAAATTTTTCCCTGAAGCTAGTGTTTTTTCAGAATTATTTTTAAATTGAGTTTGTTTTTGAGAATTTGTGAACGATTTTTTGTAAATTGATTACTGCCGCAGTTATTGCATTATGGGCAGCAGCTAGCTATAAAAATTTGATGTGAGGCATCACGATATATTATACTTTTATTAAACTCTGAGTTGGCGATAAAAACGATTTTTGAGCTCTCTTCATGAAAATGGTGGATGGTAATTACAAAAGTAAAATTAAGTGAGAATAAGCGAAATTTTTTTGAGAAAACGCCTAAAAACAAGTCCAGACTGTTAGTTACAGGTGCCCGCAAGCCCCCTTTAATTAACGAGATTTTCATGCAAGCTTGTTAATCCATGATTTATTTTGCTCCTAAAGTAGTCAGTAGTCTCTGGAAGTGCTCTAGCAATTACTTCAGAAGCGAAATGGAAGACGGAAAACAGGAAATTATAGAAATAAAGATAATTGGAAGCGGGCGGATACCAAGCGAAAAATTTGTTCCTGACCGTTTTTTCTCCAACTTTTTTTACTTTGTGATGGCTGGATCTAGATTTTCACTCAGGGACAGCACAAAAGCATTTTTTATTGCAAACCTTGCCTTTGAGTCAGTTATCAATCGTCTTTCCAGAAATCGCTTCTCGCCTCTAAAAATTTCGGAAAAAACATTATACAAACACAATTTAAGTTCATAAAACCCTAAGTTTGAAATGAACAAAATCACGGATCCAATCTTGGGTTGAAATCATTCATCGGGAAAATTTAGTGAAATGAACAGAAACTTTTTTTTCAAAAAAGCAGGTTGGTAAATTTCCTGACATCCTATCAAAGGCTTTCAATAATGTTTCCTTTGAGGCGAGATGCTTTCAGTTTTGTAAAGTCGTCAGAGACAGTAAGTTTGGCGGTGCTGGGTGTAGGTATAATCGTTCTCTAGACGGCGGGCAGCCGCTATTGAGTCCGGGGTTGCTCGTGTCGAGCTTTGCGTACCCCCCATGGAAAAAAACCATTGATATGGAGGAGTGTTTTATTTTCCCTCGGCCAGCGCTCTCTCCTCATCTCCTCTTTTTCCTGTTCTTTCCTTTCCATCCTCTTTCCTCCTATTTTCATATGTGAGAACCAATTTTGAAAATCGGAAATATTTCTGCTATCTCCCACTTTTAGGACGATTTTCGTTCAGGAAAATGCCAGTGATATAAGAAATTCCTCTTTTTCTATGATTTCTAAACCTTTCTCTATCATGTGTTCTATCTTCTCATTGCTTTCCTCATGTAGTGAGTTTGTATCTCACCGGGATTCAAAATTGTTGTGTATTATTTGTGTTTCAATGTAAATATGTTTCCTGTGTAATGTATGAAATTTCTTTTCCATGTTGAAGTTCACGCTGCGCCATATCGACAGTTTCTTTCGCGCAACCCTCGGATTGACGACGCGGCTGCCCGGCCGCCCAGAGAGCGACTTATAGATCTAGGCGGTCAAAGTTGCGCGTTTAGAGCGGATCGAAGGTGACTGGAAATCGGTTTTCTAAGTGTCACCAAACAATTCTCTATTAATTGAAATTATTCTCATAAGGATCAAGTCCGGTAGATTAAAAATTTTTTCAAAAACGGTATTCGAAAAGTCAACGGCGAAACACCTCTAAACTAATTCTTCGGTGGCTTCTCATCTGCTCCATTTGTGCAAGGCAGCCGGACGCGTCAATTTGACCTTGGCTCTGGTCATCCTTCATGCTGGGGAAAGACGATATCTCACTGGTTTGCATTTGTTCATTTCTAACTGAGTTTGTTCCGAGAGAGCGTAAACAAGCTTGCGATTATAAATTTAAAAATAAGTTTGAATTTATAAAAACAGAAATATAAAGAAACAAGTAAAAGTTGCCATCAATGTTTCCTGGAATTTCGATTCGTGTGTAACTTCATAAAGTTTAATAGATAAAATTATGATTTAAAATACTAACTATGAAGTCCTGGACGCGTGTCCTGTTATTGTGCACTAACTCTTTCGAGAGATCCTTCTCATTTCATGTGAAGTCTTGCACACTTCTTGTCAGGTCTTGCACACTTCATGTCAGGTCCTGCATACTTCCCAGAACCAATACACACTTCATGTGAGGTGCTGCACACTTTCTACCGAGGTCCTGTTTACCTTCTGTGAGGTCCTGGACACTCTCTTGCGAGGTCCCGCACACTTTCTGTGAGGTCCTTGCTCACTTTCTGTGAGATCCTGCACACTTTCTCTGCGAGGTCCCGCACACTTTCTATGAGGTCCTGCTCACTTTCTGTGAGATCCTGCACACTTCTTGCGGTGGTCCCGCACACTTTCTGTGAGGTCCTGCTCACTTGCTGTGAGGTCCTGCACACTTTCTGTGAGGTCCTTGCACACTTTCTGGGGAGGTCCTGCCCACTTTCAGAGCCAAGACACACTTCTTGCGTGAGTTTTATGCAGCCTGCTCAGGACGAATTTCAAATTTACGGGAAGTTTAACAATTAGTCGCTTGGAAAATCACTCTACTTGAAATCGCATTTTTTCGGGCGGATTACGTTGAATTTCGAGAAAATTCTCTGTACAATTTCTGGTAATTTATTGGAATTCTGGCGGTGAATTTCTGTCAGAACGCTATCTAGACGTAATTCTGGGTGGTAAAAGCAGCATTTCTACCACTAGGTAGCGATAGTTCTCCCGTAAATCAGCTGTAAACCGCCAGAAAATTTTCTTGCTGAGACTTCCTGGCTGCATTGGTTTAAGTGAGACACTCGGCAACGAAAATAATCGTGAACCTAGCCCTCCACAGCGCAGAACCATTTCCGAAATTTGGAAATTTACTATAGACATTCGAAATTGTAATGCGTCAAACACGCCAGAAATAGTCATAAGTGAAGTGGGATTCAATCATCTCATGGTTTTTGCACTGAAAGTTGTCGCATCAAAAACTAGGACTTTGATGGGCCTTTATTATAATTCTAACTTATTCATTGGACTTTTCTGTGCGAAAAAACATTGAAAATACTGGATACACAGTTTCTACATAGGGAACGTTACCCTTCAACAATCAGCGTTCCCCTTCGTTGGTCGAGAGTGTATATCTCACACTAAAGCTGTAGCGCAGGCTAAATATAAAAATCTTCTGCTTAGGAGAATTCTACAGAAAAGGCTTTAGTTCTGGTTTTCAAAACTGCTCAACTTTGAATTAGAAGGCCCCGATTCGCTTTGATTAATTATTGTAATATAAAGTTTCCTCGCTCTCTCTCTTATAATTGTTTTTATAGAAGAGTTCCTTACGAGAGTTTTAAAGGCACAGTAGACCATCAGTGTACATGAATTTTGTGATTTTTATTTGATTGTGTAGTAGACACCTGTATAAACACATTTGTGCCGAGTGCGAGATCTCAGTTCTTCCTAAATAAGCGACTTGCATAAGGGACCACCACAGGTCCGACCTCCTTCGCTCACCACCACAGGCCATACCCCCTCACCAGATTTCCCAACTCCGATAGCGGCTAGATGGATGGATGAATTCGCAAAAAGCCATCGTTCTTCAGTTCATTGCCGGCCTATGCCCTCATCCTGTTTTGCTATCTTGCAGCGATTGCGATTGAAGAGCAATACAGGCTTGAGACAACTCGTCCACCAATTTCTCACCCTCAAAATATAGGAATTTCCAAGTAGCCACAACTCTGTTCATAGGGGTCTTGGACGACTTGAGAGATACCACTGTGGTCAGCGTGTAACTCTCTCCAACATCAACATAGGATCTGAAAAATAACTGCCCGAGTGTTCTGTGCCTTTAAGTATTTAAGGCGTCGTTTATACTTCCGCCGCCGAACGGCGCGTCACGCAACATTCCTTTAAGGGGTCGTTTACACTATAGCCGCCGAGCGGCGCGGCCAAGTGCAATCCTATAATCCCGCGTCACGCAACATTCCTTTAAGGGGTCGTTTACACTACAGCCGCCGAGCGGGGTGCAAGAGTGCAAATCTATAATATTGATCGGACCGCGCCGCGTGATCAATATTACAGAAATGCACTATGCCGCTCCGCTCGGCGGCGGGAGTATAAACTACCCCTAATATTGATCACGCGGCGTGGCACGATCAATCGTGTAGAATTGCGTTTTACCGCCCCGCTTTGCTGCTTGAGTATAAGCGACTCCCGATTGCGATTCAAATTCATACGTAAGATGTATGCATTCAGGATTCTGTCCCAAATGTCGATGACTTGGACGGTTTTAGCAGTGAAGACGTGGAACACATTGGAACTGTGAATCCAATGAGAGCCGCAATCAATAAGAGTTGCAGTGGATGTGGGGCTCAGCTGCACTGTAAGGTAGTATTACTAATAAGTCTCATTTTCACGTCTCCATCACAAATTCAAACAACTGTTTCAGGATGGCTCTCTTCCTGGATTTCTGCCTGAGGAGTTGTTGAACAACGTTGCTCGTAAGAAAAAGTCGGCTTCAGTCTTGTGTCGGCGGTGTGATTTGCTGAAAAATCACAATTTTCTGGTGATTTTCATTGATTATTCTTGGAGTCCGTAAATTTTATGTTCTCATAAATTTCAGTTTGTTTCCTTCTGTTTTTTTAGTTGAATGTTAACGTTTGTCCAGTGGATTACGATTCGATTATGTCGAGTCTACGAATGAATCCTGAAGCGCTGGTATTACTGGTTGTAGATGTCACTGATATTCCGGGCAGCATTCATAGGCAGCTGCCGCGAATAATTGGGCCTAGGCGGCCCATGATTGTGATAGGTACGCTGGCTTTTTTCCAGTAGTTCACTCTTGTTAAAGCCACCGTCCAAGCTCAGAATCAACTCTTCGTTTTTCTGCTTAACATGGAGAAAATTTCACGCTGATCACAATGGTGTCTCCAAAATCGCTCAGAACTCACTACGAACTAAGTTACGGCTCCTCAAAAATTTTGAATTCGGACTGGTAGACAGCTCGCGGACGAGTTGTCTCGAGCCTGTATTTTCTCGTTATTCGCAGCCATCATTCTCAAGCAGGCCACACTATAAAGCCAGACCTTCTTCTTCTTCTTTGCAGCCGCGAAGAGAGGAATTGCTGTAGGTTCAGAAACTAGGCGACCAGCGTTGGATTCGTCCAAAGTCCATTGTAGTAAATGTTGTGCGGTATTTTAGATATTTAATTAAGTGTAGAGTATTGTGGCTAGGACCATCACAGTGCAGGCAAGCGTCGGGAGTGCTACTGTCGATCCTGTTTACGTAGGACTCCAGGGCGTTGAGTGCCCACAGCGCAATGAGGCTAGAGTGCATCTGGCGTCTACTAAGCTGAGACTCAGACTCAGAAACTCGAGGCGGCACAGTACCCAGAATAGGATTAACAGCCGCTCTTTCCAGATACCCTCTGACGAAATGGGTGTGCTCCTCGCGCAACAGACGAGCGTTCTTGATATGAATCGTGCCATCTTTGCAGATCGACTTTATCTGGAGCATCGGCAAAGGTTTTCTGATGCCTCTCTCTTACAGGCTCAAGTACTTCCAAGATGGGTGGTTGGGCTGCTTGATGATGTTAATGTACAGCTGCTGGGTCTGGAGCTGACAGTGCTCCTTTACTGGTAGCACCCGTGTCTCGGCGTGTAAATGCTCGATTGACGAACTCCTAGCACATCCGGTGGCGATCCGAAGAGCAGCGTTTTGTACACGCTGCACCTTAGTCCAGGATGAGTCCGACACTAAGTGCTGCCAAACTGGTGCCGCATACTCTAGGGCGGGCTGCAGTATAGCCTACCCTGGTTAACACTGTCGAATGCCTTTGTCAAGTCCAGGGCTACAGCGACGGTGCTGAGGGGCTTTCTCATGTTGAAGCCGTCGATGGCATAGCCAACGATTTCCAAAAGCGCCGTCGTGGTGGAATGTAGCTTGCTAAAGCCGTGCTGGTGATGTTGTTTCTCATTATGCTGAGCCAAATCATTGACGACAAGCTTTTCAGCAACCTTGGCTAGGGGTGACAAAAGGCTTATTGGCCTGTATCCTTTCGCTGATGACAGCGATTTACCGGACTAAGGCAGAGGAATGACATTTGCTGTTTTCGAGTTTTGTGGCAGTGCGCAGGTTTGGAATGATGTGTTCATTAAATCAGTGAGCAGCGAGAGAAATTCACTGGGGAGCTTCTTTAGGACTGCTGGATAGATTCCGTCAGGTCCAATGGCTTTGGAATCACGCATTTCCTTTATAATCTTCTCCACCTGCGCCGGAATGAAGGCATCAGCCGTGCCCATAAGCGGAAGGCGGCACAGCTCCCTTACTGTCACTCGGTTTTGCGGGCCACGCTTCGCACATGTTATGAAGAAGCTCTTGCCCAGAGCGTAAGCGGCATCTTGTCCTGACTTGAATACATTGTTCTCAAACTCGATAGTAGATACGGTGGCGGGTATGATTTTCCGGAGAGTTTTCTCAGGATTTTCCATGTAGCAGCACCATGTGCCTTGAAGTTCAATTTTTCGGTGAACTTCTGCCACTCGTCTTTCTTGTGCCTGTCCAAGTCTTTTCTAATCTCGTCGTCAAGTTCAGTGACCTTCGGGTCCAGATGGTGGGCAGATCTCTTTTCATCTCTTGTCCTGATTTTCTGAAGTATTTCCCTGGTGACATTAGGGTAAAAAGTTTTCACACGTCTTTCTGGTATGGCCGCTTTCACAGCCTTCCGGATAGCGTCAGATATGTGACGTTCTTTCTGGTGCACATCGCCATTCCATGGATATTCAGCCGCTCGGTGAAGTACAACCTCTCTGAATAGGCTCCTGTCTGCAAGGCCTAAATTGAGATAAGAACGGTGACGAATACCAGAATAAGGGGCTAGAGAATTTGAGAGATCGATATGGACGAAAATGGGAGTGTGATCACTAGACAGAGTTGTAGAAGTGGACCACGAGCAAGCACTAGAAAGATTGGAGGAAACGAGCGAAATGTCTGGGCTAGAAGACCGGCCGATGGAAGGGAGGCGAGTGGGCTGATCATCGTTTAGGATAACCAGGTCGCACTCCTCCGCCCATTCCTCGACGTCTTCTCCTCTAACATCAGAGTCAAGTGAAGAGCAAAAGGTATGAGCATTGAAGTCACCCGCGAAGACGACTAAGGGTGAGAGGGCGCAATCGTTGAGTTGTTTTATAAGAGGGATAGGATTATAGGTTGGAGGACAAGATGTAGTTGGGGGAATGTAGATGTTGAAGAGAGATAGGGGAGGTTTGAGTGGGAGATGGATGGGGACGTACTTGAGAGTACCGTCCGTAAGGACATTGGGAATTAGGTAAGAAGAAAGAGTGGATAGTACAAAAGTAGAAACTCCTCCACCGAAAGACGATCTTGGAGCATGGTATGAAGTATAGCCAGGGATATTTAGGTGAGAAGAGGTAGCAGAGGGGGAAAGTTTGGTTTCCTGAACCATTATAACATCTGGATGGTGAGTACGAGCAAAGAGAGAGAGAGCTCAGATAGTTTGGCACGAAGGCCATTGAGATTTATATGTACAATAGAAAGTGGGCGATTGGAGGTAGAGGAATCAGAGTTGGAAGGTGAGGAGCATAGGACACAGCGAAAAGCAGAGTTATGATGCCTCACAGAACTGAGACCCGAACAGAAGAGATGCACCCACCTTTGGCATCCGAAGCACTGGACGCTTGTTTTACTCCATGTGACATCCTTGCCGCACGTGGCGCATGGGTACTTCTGAGCGGGTCCAGGATTCCTCTCCACGCCGGCCCTTTGTAGGAGAATCCTTAGGAGAGCTGAGGCCAGCCAGCATCTCTCCCATAGCAAAAACCCTCTTCGTGGAGGGGTTGATGTCGGTTTGCACGGAGTTGATGTTGCTTCCTCCACACGGCCACGGCACGAACGTACGACATCTCGGCAGCAAAGCCAGACCGAAAACAAAAAGAACATAGATTTTGAATAAAATCAATCGCGCTAGCTTTCCCCATTGAGATGGGAAACCTGCCAGTTGGCGTTGCCCATTTTTTCTATCAAGGGGCGTGGCCGACTTTTTCTAGCTTTTTCTCGCTTATTTGAGCGAATTGAGATTCCGCGCTTGGCTGGGTTTCTATTCACGACGACCGGAGCATAATATCAAAAATTACCTCTGAGATTGGACTGTGCCTTTAAGCAGCCAGCAGCAGTCCACATTAGTTCCGATATTGTAATGGAGCACACATTTCTTCAAGAAAAATGAAATTTCTATGTTGGCCGAGAGGACATTTGGGTGCTATCAGAGCTGTTATAGTTGAATTCAGCAAATAAGGTTGATCTCCTTCCACCGGATGCTAAGTGCGGCTACTTGAAGAGATTCAAGCGGGTTGTTGAAGAAGCGATAGAGGAAGCTGGCTTCCGCGATCAGTTCTCGGTACTCCATACGGCACTTGTGAGCGCAAAGACGGGATACGGTATTGAAGATCTGATTACGGTACTTTAACTTTATCGTCGTCAAGGTGTTTCCTGTATTGGCAGGCGTCTGTTATTCCAGGAGATTCATCTGAAATACACAAATGTGAAGCTGGGAGTGCGGAATGATATCTATCTAGTAGGGTGTACGAATGCAGGAAAATCGTACGTGATTGTCGATTGAGCGTTTTTTTCTGTGGTTACTTTCTACGATGCTGTTTTTGTTGGATTTCAGGAGCTTATTCAATGCGTTTTTGCAATCGGACTTGTGCAAGGTGCGGGCGGTTGATTTGGTTGAGAGAGCTACTACATCTGTATGGCCTGGCACAACGGTAATTCAGTCATACAGGTTTTTGGAATATAGCGGTTCAAAACCGCCTTCTGTTAGTAATGGAATAATAGTTATCCTTGTATAGTGAAGTCCACCAAAAGTTGCACATCTACTTATCAATGAGAAGCGGTCGGCGATAGATCAATATGCATGAATCCAATATCAATACGCTCGACTTCTGTTGAGCAAGGTTGTGCTGCAATGAGTTCCATGCATATTGATCTCCAACTGACCGCTTCTGATTGATATGTAGATGTGTAACTTGATGGACTTCTCTACAAAGCCTAGCTCGCTCGGATGAGACCGGGCGGAGTAAGCAGCGGAGCGGTAGGTCATGGCAAAATGTAACAGTGATAAGGAGATTTTGACATGGTAAGCCCGATAAGCCTCAAATCATCCGGCTCAAAATGAGGGAGCTAGGCTATACATTGTTGAAAATCGAAAATGTCATTTTCAGCTGTCTCTTCTGAAATTTCCGATAATGAAGCCGTCTACGTATAGGTTGGAATTGCGTCGAAGGCGACTGCTTCAACATAGGGCTTGGCTCCAGAAGGAAATGTATAACAGGTTAAGTGAAGTGGACGGGTCTGACAAATACGTTGGCATCATAACCGTTTGGATTTTTTTTTAGTCTAGGATTGCGATGTTTTCCATGAATTTTCTCCACAACCATGTTTTTCATTCCCCGAAGTCCTATTCATATTCAAGACAAGTTTCATGGTGATTTCAGGAAGCTTATGTTACAAAACACCGGTGATCCCAACTATGCAGTGCTAATTGGATCAATTCAGAATACGTACAAGGTAAATTTTCTCTTCACTAAACCATGAATAGAAGGTTTATGTATCGTCCGCGTCATTCAATTAGGAAGCGGCACCTAGCAAATGGACGTGATCGATAGCCATCTTTTCGTTTCCCGCGAAGCAGCGTCGCGGTTTGCTACTTGAATGACACAGACGGTACAGTCAGATGACAAGGCAACGAAGTGAGCGATAATCTCATTCACACAACAAAACAGAATCTCAGGGCTGTGAAGTCCTCAAGTATCGGATACAAGTGGAAGTATAAAAACGTTTATCCTTAACAAGGAAGACACAGTTTGACGAACAGCTTCTGGTTTCTTTAGTGCCACTATTAACTAACCACAGAGAGAAAGATGGAGGCGAACTTCAGGAGAAGATGAACGAATTAAGACGGAATAATAAGAAAAACGACCTATCATGAAGACTCCAACTATGGATGGCGCTCGCGCCAAAGTGTACCCCCTTAAATGCGATTTTAAACTTTGTGTCGCTATCAAAATTCGAATATAGCGTGCACCAGCTAAAAATCAAATTATACACACGCGGAGTTCACTCTCCTAGGGCGCTATTCATACTACTCTATGCTCGCCTGAGCTGGCGGTCGCATGCTTCCCCTCTCCCGCGCGCCACGCGCGGTAGGCCCACTGCGCCATGGCGGCTACGGCCGTAACAACTTTCACCATTCTCATTTTAAACTATCTTCAATTCCATTCCATTCCATAGTGATTAATTCCAGAGCTATCTTCTGCTACCATGAATGTGAACGCGTGTACAGATTTGGCTTGTTCGGAAAAGTTAGGGCCTTTTCTAATCCGCTCCGCCATAGCGTCGCCGCTGGAGTACTCATGCCCTAACGCGCCGCCCGCGCTTCACGCGCATGCTGCTCATCTTCCATTCTCCGTGGAGAACTCGTGAATGAAATCTATTGTGTACACTGCCTTCAAAGATAAACCTAATTATTACAAAACAATTTTACTTTGAGTACTTGATATTCACACCCCTACTTTTTTCACCCTATGTGTACAGTTTTAGGGGTAAGAGAAGAAGTAGAAGGAAGTTGAACTACTGCAGAGTTTAAATCTGACAGGGGAACCACTATAAGTCATAGCAACCATTCCAAATGAAATGTTCTCTTCTAGAACCATTCTCGCAGGAAAAGTCCGAATATGCCCATCGCAGCTGCCTAGACCCACTCTGAAAAAAGTTATGGGCGTTTTTCAAAGCTTCGCGGCTCATGGAATTTTCAGGGTGTTTATAAATTTTTTTCCGGATTTCGCTTAAAACATATATGGAGGGGTAATCTGGGGTGCTGAACACAAAGGGTTTGCTAGGTTTGCTCGTCGAACTTTTGAGGTTTCTGTAGGTTACGGTAGGTAACACGCCATTTAGGAGGCAAGGACTACGTTGATTATCCGAGAATCGACAAATGTACATCGAATTCGTATTCAGCACCCTAAATAACCCCCACAGAGAAACTTTGAGAGAAATCTGAGACTTTGACCAAATTACCGTATACCCAGCGTAATCTATCGTAAGCTGTCAAAAATTGATAAGCTGACATCAGATTTGTATTGAGCACTCCAAATTACCCCCAGAAAAACGGTTTTAGCCACATCTGTCGCCACATTCCGGAAATCGTCAAAAGCCGATTTTGCCATCAATTTTTTTTGCTTGTGGGAAGCTTTGAACAAATTTAGTCGAAAACTTCGGAAAAGCGACAAATGAACCTCAGATTCGTGATCAGAACTCCAAATAACCCCCCAGGGCGGATTTCATGTCAAATCTGGAATATTTTTCTAAAACGCTTCGAGAGCCCTCTAATTGGTCAAAATAAACTGCCAACCGAAAATCCATACAAGCCCAAAACGCTGTCGGCGTGCGCAAAGTTTGGAAAATGTGCCTTCACCCAAACTTTGCCTGAGGGGGTGGGTTTGGGCGCTGAACTCGAATATGAGGTCCTTTTCCGGATTTTCGTAAAAAATAATGCGCTTTTAGGAGGGTACAATAGGTATGAAAATCAGAGAAAAAAAACGCCTACAACTTTTTTTAGAGTGGGTTCTAGTCAGCTGCAATGGGCATATTCGGAGTTTTCGTCCGAAAATGGTTTTAGAAAAGTGCATTTCATTTTCAATTGTTACTATAGTGTGCCCTAGACGGAAAGACCGAATATCGAATAGATTCGAATGACCCCCATTTTTTAACCTCCGATTTCTGAACAGATTCGAATACCCTCTTTCTTGACGTTCGATTTTCGAATTTATTCAAATTGCCTCTTTTTTGAGTTTCGATTTTTGAATTTATTCCAATGACCCACTTTTTTCGAGGTCCGAATTTTGAATAGATTCGAATTAATTCAAAGCGACAAACTGAAATCAGGTCAGGTGAGCTGTGAGTGGATCTTATACTTCGAAGTAAACTGCGTGCGCACGCGTTACGGTCCGGCGAGCGTCGCGCGCGCGGCGAACGCGGAAAAGCCGCCATCTAGAAGAGTTATCAGCACCATGTACGGCGAAACGGTCATCGTTGGTGACATAAGATGAACGCAGCAAAGTAAATAATGCTTCAGGACATGCCAGTTTACATAAAAGCTGAGATGTCGCGTCGCCGCCCTATCCGTCGTGCGCGACGCTCACCGACCGCGACGCAGAACACACTGGTGAGCAATGTCCGCTCCTCCTGTACCATACGCTTCGATTCAGCATGAAACCTCGAAACCAAAATTCTGCCCGGACCCTGCCTTTAAGATCGAAAGATCCACAGTTGCTGATCGAGACCTATAAAATTTATGTCGCTGAGTGTTGGAGTATGGTTTTGTTGTTTTGTTTTTCTTTTTCCTGTGTTTTTGCGCTCTGCAAACGGCAGATTGTAGGTGTTTTGGAAAGGGTGCAAAATAGTTCCCCGCAGAAAATCTCTATTCGGGCACTTGGATTCACGTATGCGAAATTTCCTAGGAGTTTTCTCAGAATTAAATGACTACAACTGGACACGCTTGCTCTCTGTAGGAGAAGAAATGAATCATTTTTTGATTTATGATGAACGGTTTAGTGGTACATAAACTATCTGAATTCGTTACTCTGAGTCGTTCTAACACTAGAGGACAGGGGGTTCAAACCCAGCTTCCCTCGGCCTCGCACTCGAATAATAAGGCGTAATCTTCACACAATCCAGGGTGATAAGAGTATCTGCGCGCCTGCAAAAGGCTACTGGTGCCTAGTTACTTTGCTATTCTTAGAAGGCAGGATGTTAAAGGCATCAGTATACTTCCTCGTCGCTGCAGCGACAGGTTTCGCCAACTATCCCTCTTCGTGTCAGGACCAACACCGGCATTATGGCAGGGTCGGCCGTGAAGTCTGTGCGCGCCCGTCGCTTCGACGGGTCGCTGAGGGGTGTCATGGCGGGATCATACTTCTGACGACAAGCGACGCGACGCAATGTTTAACATTAATATCAACCGAAAATCGATATGCCTGAGATTCCCTGAGATTGAGTGGCGTAGCCATGGTATACTCCGTGGCCGTGGCGACAGCCCGTCGCTGTGCGCAGCACGTGATGTCGCTGGACCCCGGTTGTTTCCCTAAGAAGTCTTTTTTTTGTTTCCTCTCAGACTTTTTCAACATTTCTGAGGAGGTAGCGTCAATGAATGATCAATTATGCCAGTAGTCACTTAATCAGCATTTTATACACCGCTTCTACCATTTCCTGGTCGTACAGCTCTGGTTGCATAATTTTTTCTAACTTGGGCACATTTTTCGTCTTGCTTGAATCTTTTTGACATTTATGAAATGAGGAATTATGTCGGAGTATAATGTGAAATCGGAACCTTTTTCTCTAATTCTGGAATGAATATCTATTGCAGATATGTGTTTCATACACTTCATTGTGATAGTTTTTCATGAAAAAAGTGTCCCTCATGCAATTTCACGCAGGAAAACATTATGAGGAACAAAATCGTTATCCATTAAGTGGTCTGCAAATGCGACTTTGCAGAAATGCAGGTACGCAAAAGCGCGTTGAAATTCAGGCAGTGGCGACAACTCCGTCGCTGAAGTATACCACTGCCCTAAGTGAAATTATTGGGAAGGAGCTCACCGCTAGCCGCTGAAACAGACGCTGAAATATTTCGAAATCGAGCCGCCACGTTACGATGAAGACACCAATTTCTGAATTGCGGCGCGATTTCGGAATCCTTCGACGTGGTCATGCTACCTGATAATGGAACTCGCGGTCATCTACCGTACACCTTAAATAGCGGCAACGGGGCAAATCTATTCGAAACCTTTCCAAATTATAACTATTCGAATGAATATTTGAATAGTAGGCTTCGATAATTAAATAGATTCGAATACCCCCTTTTTCAGGGATCCGATTATCGAATAGATTCGGATACCCCCTTTTTTTAGGTCCGGTATTTAAATAGTATTCGAATGGCGCGATTTTAGAAATTCCGATAATGAATACGTATTCGAATAGCAAGTATTCGAATATATCGATTCGAATCTATTCGAATGGCACAACTATACTGGTTACTATGACTTATAGCGGTTCCCTTGTGAGAACATAAGAAATTTCTGTGTTATTTCTGCTGACATTGGCTTTTTTGTGAGGTTGCGAAGTTTTTTACCCCTCCTTATGCATTTATAGGAAAAAGCAGACGAAGAGCGACCAGTAGCGCTCACCGAAATCTCCGGTAATCACGCCGACGAAAAAACGGATCGTTCTACAGGGTAGGTCATAAAAGGTTTATCATAATAATGGGTTTGGGTAATACTAAACGCTAGTATTCTTTCACATCGAAGTGCGTAATGCGAAAATTGGATGTTGGAGATTTAGCGAACACAAGTCTGTTTTTTCAGGTGGTCGATCAAAGATCCCATTTTCGCAAAAGGGCTGTGGTGCTACGACACACCGGGAACTGTCAATGATCAGCAGGTGGAGTTTTCTTGCAGAGCACTGTTACTGTAGCAACACTGTTTTATGTAATCATCCGATTTAGGTGCTCAATTTGTTCACGCTAGACGAATTGATTCATGTGATACCTCGTCGGCTGTTGCAGCCGCGTACTGCACTCGTGCCAGTAGGCTACTCGTTGTTAATTGGTGGAGTTGCTCGCATTGATGTGCTTCAAACTACATACGATTCCAGCGTGCTGGTATGTGCTCAATTCTGTGCCGAAATTAGATCTCAAGTTCTAACTTCGCTGATAGCGGTTCTTAAGCTCTCAACGTTTGCGAGTGGCGATTTGCCGTTGAACTGCATGCGAACGTCAGAGGTTGACCTCGTTTTTGAAGGAAAATCTTTGGCACGAAAGCGTTAGTTGCGCCATGTGGCAAGGAAAGGCTTGCTCAGTGGCCAGACATGGAAGGTCGTGATTTCGAATTGAGTGGAAGAGAGGTTTGTGCTCCTGAAATGACAATGACTCTTACACTGATGGCATATCTATTGGTTTCAGGAAGGCGGCGGGGTTGCAGACATTGTGCTTTCGTCGATCGGTTGGGTTCTACTGACGAGTACAAGTCCGGAAAGTCTGATTCGTTCGGTTACGCCTGGCGGCAGAGGACTGGCAGTGAGATCGCCGATGCTGCCCTATGGCGCTGCTCTGAGAGGAAACGAATGCCAGGAACACGGTTTTATAAGGTGAGTGGTACTCAGGGCTATTTAGAGGAGCTATGGGAATGTTCTCCTGGCGCTGACAGCGGTACCGCAGTGTCTGAGCGATTTTTGCTGAGTCAATGTTCTCCCCCCCCCGTCATTCGGTAGCAGCTTTCATGGCTCAATCGCTCACGCAAAATCAGGAAGTCTGTATACCAGTTCTCGTTTAGCCTTCCCTGAGGTACGGAATCGACTATAAATTAAGGTGGAGACTATCTGAGGTCAGGTTCATACTCTCGTGAACCTAGATTGTCAGATAGGCTGCAAACCTGAACTTCGGCTGACCCTACTTCATTCTTCAAAAGCCATCATTCGGAGCGTCACTTAAAAACTTCTATTTTGAATGCAATTCGAATTTGTGGCCCGTTTTCACATGGGGATTGATTGATTCGAGGAACGTTATCTGGTTTTCTCCTCCTACTTATAGATGAAAAAAAACAACGTGGTGTAAGGCTTAGTGTATACCGTCCTCGACCAACGACGCGATTTTGTGTTTTGATCGTTGCTGATCGAATTTTAATATGGCTTGTAAGCACTGTCGCGCGTCGCGGTAAGTGTGGTACATAGTTTTAGAAACATACCAGCGATATGTCGCGAGGAGGATCCCATTCATATTTCTCGTGGACAAGATCGGTTGCTGAAATCAACTGAATCGATAATGAAGCATGCGATGCGTAAATACACGAAACGCGTGACACCATCGCTGGTGAAAGGTCACTTGCACTGAGTGGAATCAGCTGACGCGGCGTGAAAAGCGACCACAAGGTGCTTGTACTCCACGACGACTCCATTTCAAGTCCAGAGACGCGATCGACGCATTACAATAATGATCGCTAATACATTTGTCGCCGCCAGCAGAGCTGACGCTCGGCGTCACTCGCCGGTCGCTGCAGCTGTGCAGACTCCTATTGTCGCGAATCTGCCTCGGCGATTCAGAGTTTCTGTGATGTTTAGGGCCGCGATCATACTTCCCGTGCCGGCGATACAGTCATGCCGATTGCGACAGCACGGTGACGTGATTACGACATGGTCGTTGCATTGCTGTTGCTATGCAAGGAATAGTGACGATGCGTTGCTCCATAATGACGTCAAGCGACACGCGCGAAGTGTTGTTGATCGAATGCACACTTCTAACGGTGTGGCTGCTCTCCCACCCCAGCGGAGCGTCTCCATGATGGGTTGGCTACTCCACTGAGTGAGTGCATTTGAACAAAAACTTAGAAAAATGACAACAGTGAAATTTATAAGCCAATGTAAGTTACCTGCCGTTTATCACAGGTCATTCAAGTCACGTGCAACATATCGACGGGAGTGCGCCTTCAATATGTCACATGTGGCTTAAGTGGCACCAGATAAGTCGCAAGGAACTTAAATCTGCCAAGAAGGCATTGCCAAGGGGAAAATACGACGCAATCTTGGTGTCAGGCTCATGACAGGCGTTGCTGTCGGTTCATTTCCCATGTTTGAGGTACTTGACCTCCACACTAACGGGGATGGCCTCGCACAGCGTTTTCCGCTTAGCGTGTGGTCTGGGACGCATGAGGGCGCGTTTTCTGCGCAGCGTGATGGGCCATCTATGGTGAATATACAAATGCAAATTACATGTGGGATATGTGTAACTTACATGTAATATAAATTCAAGTTACAAGTAATATAAATGTATGACACATGTAATATAATTGCAAGTTACTTGATACATTCAAGTAAGTGACGTTTTTTTTACAAGTAACTTGTTTTCATTTTTCTGAGGTTACTTATACTATGAATGTAACTCACTTGAATGTCTCAAATAACTGGCCTTTATATTACATGTAGCATACATTTATATTACCTGTAAGTTAAACTTATGTTACAGGTAACTTGCATTTCTATTTTCACTACTGGGGACCATCAGGGATGTGCGGAAATTTTTTAAAAAATTTCAGAAAACAGATTGCATTCTAACTTTTTTCAAGTGAAGGATGTAATTCTGAATACCTTTGTCAAACTTGTAATATAATATCTACGGAACTGCACAGATGACCTATAAGCCATTGATAGTAGCAATGACGCGTCAATGACGGATACAACCTTATTAAAGACACTGAGAGTCTTGGCCGAGATATAGCCCACCAGGCTCAACAACTGATCCTGTAGAGCTGTTTCTCGAGTGCTTCTTGATCAATTCTTGGCTGCTGGGTGGCTGCGACCATTTTGTTCGCGAAATAGCCGAGTAATAATCGAGAAAACATAGGTAGTTGAACCGACGGCGGTGTTGACATCCGAATTTGCCTCAACAATGCGTCTTATACTCCCCTTCGAGAGCATTCTTCCGCCGTTGTTTCTCGGCGACCATTATTTGACGCCTATTTCGCGGCAACCAGCTGTTTTCCGACCATGACCACTTTTCGGCTATTACGTGAAAATCAGGCATTTTGTGGCAATTTATCGGCTATTGCTCGGTCAAAACTCTCAGAGCATTCACCCGTATGGGAGTACGTGAGCACAATAAAGGCTGCATAATAGGACAGACAACGGGTTCCACCCCTCGCTGTCAGCAGCAGCTGCTGCGAACAACTACATAACTGCAGCAGCTGTTGACTAGGGGGGGGGGGTTGGGGTGAATTCGTGCTCTGCCCTGGGGTGCTACCCCTATTGTGCAAAAGTACTACCCTACGAATGCGTTAGCGAGGTTCGCGATATAAACGACTCTTGAATTTTCTTTATAAGAATGCATGTCTGGTCATCACAAAAGCGAAATCATGGGAGTTTTGCATAAAAACGCACAAAAACAAGTCAGAACGGCTAATTGGTGGGTGTACGCACACCTCCAAGTAACAGGACGCTTATGCCTATTTTCCGTTTTCTATTTTGCCGCTAAAAAATTGGTAGTCTCTCGGTGTCCAGCAACTACTTCAAATGCAGAATAAATGACGACAAAACAAGCAATTGTAGAAATCTAGTTAATTGGGGGCGGGCTCAGACCCAGCAATAGTTCGTTTTTGAGCGTTTTTTCTCCGAGTTTCCACTGAGTTTCACTTTTGATATGACCAGACCTACCTTCTCAAAAAGATACCACAATAAACTTTTTTTATCGCGAGCCCTGCCCTTAACAGCAATCGCACCATTGAGCACAAGTAATACCTCGTAAAGAACTAGATAAGCTGCGCTGTTTCAAAGATCCGGATTTCGTTGATTTTTTCTGTTTTTTGCAGATTTTTCAGAAAACAGAAACAGAAAGCCGAAAACGGCCAGAAAACAGGAATCAGAAAGCAAAAATTTCCGCACAGCCCTGGTGGCCATCACGCGACGCAGACACACGACGCAGAGAGCGCGTCCGCGCGCGTCCCAGACCACACACTACGCATACGCTATGCGGTTCCTTCCCTGCCAGTGTGGGGTCAAGTACCTCAAACTTGGGTTACTGAAATTCTCCTTACGAATGCTTTCTTGGCCAATTTAAGTTACTTGAGAATCATCTTGTGCCGTTTAAGTTGCCTGCAACGTATCGGAGGCGCATTGTATGCAGCACCCTGTCGATATGTTGCACGTATCTTCAATGACCTGAGAAAAGTCACAAGTGATTACATCGCATTAGATATGTTACAAGCAACTTGTTTTTGGCCTTTTATGTTGAAGGAACCTGTTTTCCTTTTTCTGAGTACTCCCGTCGGATTTGCCTTCTTGGCCGATATAAGTTACTTGCGACTTATCTTGTACCATTTAAAGGCAGTGTTCACGATGATTTTCGTTCCCTAGCTCTCCACTCAAAACAATGCGTTGGCTACCAAGTGTTACCAAAATTACGAAGTAGCGGCGAGAAACGCACTAAATCGTCTTATTTTGGTGATATTATTCTCTGGCCTGGACTAGTTGTCTGGTTGGATGAACATGTTCACGGTGGTTGTCACCGGTGAAAAATGGGACTAATCGAAAAAAAGAAGCATATTTCAGGCAAAACATCATTAGCTAGGTTCCGAAGGAGTGAACAGAGCAACACAAAATAGAGAATTGCAAAAGACGGGCCCACAGACAATTTCGTTGTCACAACAAACACCTCCACTGAGAGTAAAGAAGCGGGGTGAGAGTGAAGGATGTCGTGCCTTTCTCGTGCGTTTTTCTCGGTTTCTTCGTCATTTCATTTCTACTCGAGGGCCAAACAATCGGTTTAGTGATTAATCTCAAAATCGAAGATTATCGTAAACACTGCCTTTAAAGGCAGCATACACGCTCGTAAACGTGATTGAGATATTAGGAGGAGAAATAGAACGGTATGGCCCAGATTACAACGCCTACGCATTTTGAGGCGTCAAGAATGACCCACAATGCCGCTACATGAGTTAGAAGTTGGCCCCGCCCTGTATTTTCACGCCCCCTGTATTTGGCCTTTTCCTGCAACGCAAGGTTGCTGGGTCATATTCACCGTCGGTACTGTTGGTAGATTGCCTTGCAAGTGACCCACACCCGTCACTGACGGCGAAGGGCTCAGCAACCCTGCGTTGGAGGAAAATGGCAAATACAGGGGGCGTGAAAATACAGGGCGGGCTAACTTCTAACCTATGTTATGGCATTGTGGGTCATTTTTGACACTTCAGAATGCGCAGGCATTATGTTGCAAGCCATACAATTCGATTCATGTTGTTATCCCAACCACGTTTACGAGCGTGTGTGCTGCCTTTAAGTTACACCTAACGTATCGGAGGCGCACTGCGCGCGGTATCTCGTTGTTATGTTGCATGTAACTTAAATGTCCGGAGATAGAGCGCAAGTAACGGACATCGGCCTATGTGTGTTACAAGTAATTTGTTTTCAGCCTTTTATGCTACATGTAACTTGATTTGGTTTTTTTAAACGGAAGTATGATGCTGGCCCTAATGTTAGTTGAACCAAGTAGCTTCTTCTGTCCAGAATCTCATTTCCTATGAAGGAGAGGTAAAACGACAGTCAATTTTAAATTGATCACAGTGAGTATTGATTAAAACATTGTTAGAAACTACTCACAGAGTCATAATTGAGAGTCCACAGCGCAGTTATTTTTCTGCAACGTAGTATCATTCTTATTGTGTTGTTTTGCAGGTGAAACCGGTGGAATTCCCTGTGAATCTGCGCCGTTTGTATGCTCGTAAACGTGGAAGAAGGTTCCCAAGAGTATCCAAAGATTAATCGATTTATTGTTGTTATGTAGTTGTGTAGATACTGTTATTGCCATTTTGTTGATAGATTTAGACAATAAACGTGGTATGCTGATATTTTTTGATTCACTTGGGAAATCCGTTCGAGTAGCGGTTTTATATTCATGAAGTTTTTTTTTTTAAACCAAGTCGTTGGATTCAATGGAATCAAACGTTGCATTAATTCGATTTAAGATATGTAACAAATCAAACATTTGATGGATCTTCGTTGCAAGACGAAGCAGGTGCTGGAACGCCACCCGTGGGTGAAGCCGGCTGCCTATTTATCAACATTCATCATTTTACTAATCTGTTTTGGATTTGGGTGAGTTCCTTCGTGGTGCAACTAACAGTGGAATGATTGACTCCATTCGGCTGATCTACTTGGACCGCTAATTTGTCATGGCTGTCGATCACCGTTTGGAAAAGCCTGTTGAAATATGGATAGACCTTTCTCTAATGTCTTCCGTTTGCTGTTGGCGCATATTCATTTCGTTTTCCATGTTTACCAGCTATCCTCTAATTAACTTTATTCCCGTTTGTCGCGCGCGTCGCCGCGCTAATGCTACGTCTCTTTCTCCCCATACTGTTTCTCTCCTCGCTCCGCACAAGTGTGCGAAGGAACAAAGTAAGTTCCGCTCTGAAATCGAGGATAATCCATTTAGAATTATAGCATCGTTAGTTTTTTTTTCAAAGGTTCAAGCAGAGCATTTCAATGTTTTGATAGCACGAGAGAATTTCATGAAAGTGTTACGTTATTTTGGTAGTGAAAATATTATGGATTTTAGGGTCGCCTCAATAGCGTGCTGTCTGTGCTCGCTGTTCCTTGGAGTGAGCATAGCGACATGGATTGCAAACGATTCTAACGGACGTTTTCTTTTTCCATTAGTGCAAGTGTGGTTCTCACGTAATGCAACAAAAAAGCGCATCTAGGAGACGTTGGCCTCAGATTACCAGAAAAGACGAGTTGCTCCGTGGAAAGGTGAGACATAATAGTAACAAGACAGGCAAATGGTTAAACTAAGAAAAACCCATTTCTGTGCTCGGTAAAAAATCGAATTTCTCATCAGTCATGGCACGTGCGGCGCGCGATGCTGCAGCCTCCGTATGCTTCACGCTGTCTCAAATTTCCGCTCCGCACTAGCGCGCGTGGGGAGCACGAGAATACCGCAATTTCACAGCTCAAGACCCAGACGAGATACCCTCGGTGTCGCAAGTAAATTGCTATGGCGGTTGCGGGAATAGGGGCGCGCGTGCTGCGGACGTCTGGGCGTCCGCGCACCAATTTTATCTCTTACGTCGCGTCCTAAGTTCGCTACCGACCATAGAAACTTCGCTATGGAATAGAGTGTGCATGGTCTTAGTGGGTAGCCGCAAAATCACTCGTGGGGTAGCTTCCACACGGTGGGATGCCTTGTGTGAAAGATGCTATACTCGCTTGGTACGAAAGTTGGCCCCACTTTCTGTCATTTTCCTCTGAGTCGGATTCGTACATCTCGTGCTTTCAGAGAAATCTATTTTCAGTCTCATTTCAGAGCTTGAAGTGCCCGCTTTGGTTAACGATGCGTTAGAGAGTCTACTTGATCAAGTAATCGACGAGTATGTGAATAACTGGTACGAGTCGGGAATCAGCCGAGATCGCGATTTTCTTAATGAGATCAGGTCTGTTTTTCAGCGATGTTCGGTATTGTGATTCGTCATAGTCCTTTTTTGGTGGCCTGGTTAGGAGATCGAAGTCAGAGGCTTCAGTGACCACCGATTTCTCTATTGATCCTCCATGTTTCTGATAATCTTGTGCGTAAGTTTTAGTCCTTGGAAATTCGAAAGTTTAAATGAAGGACAGTTCAGCGCTCCTTCGTTGACCTGAGAAAAATCATTCTTATTCATGCCCATTTTTTGTTTTCTTCCAGGTATCAAATTCGCTTCGCATGCTCACACATATTGCTGAAAGTCTTAGCACTCGATCTCCCTAGTGTGGTGGCCGAAGATTTCTTCCCTACAGCTGCTCTTCATATGCACCGAATAATGGAAATTGAAAACCAGCTGGCGGAAAAAGTGAGCGTTAGATACATTCTTTCGCAAACATTGGGTGTGAATGTTCTCGTCTTAGAGAATCCACGCCATGTGGTCAAGTAGTTCGAAATCGCTTATTATTTTCCATGTTATACTTCTTTGTAGTTCGAGAAAAACCTAGTGTACTGCGATTTTTGTGCTGAAATTGAATGGAAATTTTCAGTAATAACCTTGTGTGAGGGCTTTATCTACTCAGACTCGCTGCATTCAATGCGTGTCAAATATGCGTTCAACTAAAAGACAAGGCGGTTTCGAGCACAGTCAGGGCCGTGCTACTAGTGGACCACGTGCTCCTATTGCGTTTCAAATTACACCACGTGACCCAACAAATAAAACATTAAATGCTTTCAAGATACACATTCAACTCGATGATAAAGCGGTTCTCAAAAATAAAAGTATACGGCGCACTCTTGAGGTGCGACTCAGATGTTGGCAGCCTCGCCGGTTCATCTACCCAAATTTGCGCGGCTTGGCCCTCTCACCCGCTGGAGGCCTCGTCCCACCGCTGGCAGCCCCAGATGGTGTTCGGCAGGTTGACCGCGTAACTTGTCGGTGTGGCGAGCGCGCCGCGTGTCGGTGTGCTGTTACTACAGCGTTGCATTACCTTGCAGCACGTGCTCCTGCCAATAAATTTTGCAGGACTGCTCTCTGGAGCACGTGCCCTTGCGATAGAGTCTTTAGATGGTGGTGGTCCCTCGAGTTGAATTCATGTTCGACCGGCATTGAAGGCGTCGGTTTTCTGAGTACCTTGCCAAGGCCCAAGAAAGCTGTCAAGAAAATAGTGTTTTCGAACTTTCAGAGGTTTAGGTAGTAGTGTTTGTGGAGGATCTCGGCGGAGCGTGATGATTGATCTTTGGCGAATTGGGGGATTTGCAACTTCGGTCGTTTCTCCATTACCCATCTTGTTTCGGTTGTCAAACATTAGAGCTCAGCATATTTGGCAAGTCCCTAATTGGTATTTAATTTGTCAGTTATCGATCACCGTTTTGAAATTTCCATTTTTGTCGTTTTCATCGATTCGACAGAAAGGTCTATTATTAGTAATTTAGATACTGTTCAGTGGATTTTTGCCTATAATACCTAACTTTCAAGTATCACGGCCGAAACTTGCTCATAAGGCGGAAAAGGCTCGAAGTCGCAAGTTCACAAAGTTCACAACAGCAATCACGCTCCGTTGAAATCTTACGCGAACTTCATTACTCAAAGTTTGTTATAATGAACTTCTCCGCTCACGCGGTCGGCGTGCGTGCCGAGCTGCTTTCGCGAAGGCATTTTCGGACCTGTAAGTCGATCAGTAGCAATATTAGACGAATAGTGAGAAGTTCTTTAGTCGGCTTTTTGCAGCTGCTGAAAGGATTCTTTAAAAAATGCCCTTGCGACGGTCGATCTGCCCGAGCGCCGACGTGTGAGGTGACAGTCTTATTCGGACTGACGTTGGCTCTCAAAGGGTTCAAATATCTGATCATCTTCGACAGCTCTGACGGTCTGCTTCAGAGTAAATATGAGCTCTCAGAGAACCTCACCATTGAAGATTTCCGCTGAATTTCTGCATTTAGTTCGAGAAACACTAGGTTTTTCCGGATACCAGGCTTTTCTGGATTTCAAGATAAAAAAACCTTAGGTAGAAGAAATGCGCGTTTTCGGACTTATATCACACTTGGCCAAGAGATCAACGCAGAAACTTAGAAATATCGACAAACTTGGATAGCAGGAAACCTTTGCTACAGCCTTAGAGGTGGTCAGGTAGCAGCATGAGCAGGATGGTATTCCGTCCAGAATGCCCGCTGCATTCTTACGGTAGCTTGTGAAGCAATCTCCTATAATAGACAGAAGAGACCGTCTACAGAGACTCGAGGTTGCGTCTGCTTTTAGCTTGAGTAACAACACTACGGGTGTTTGTTCAGGGATACCATCGCTCGCTCATGGAAAACCATATTTGTGAGAAGCTCACCGATTTGCATTTCTGTATGGGCAGCCGAAGAAACGAACTCGATTACTTGAGACAGGTATTGTATGCATTAAGCTTTCAAAAACTGGATTCTTTCGGCCATCCATTCAAGTTGCCCCTTCATTCATGGAGGGACGATTTTGTCCCCGCCGTACAGCGTTTTTAAGGGTTTATTTTCGAACAAGTGAGACCTTACTTTCCTAGAACCCATCGCAGATGCCTAGATCCACTCTGAAAAAAGTTAGAGGCATTTTTTCTCTTATTTTCGTACTTATTATACCCTCCAAAAAGCGCAGTATTTTTACGAAAATCCGGAAACGGACCTCATAATCGTGTTCAGCGCCCAAATCTACCCCACAAAGCAAAGTTAGGGTGAAGGAACATTTTCCAAACTTTGCGCAGACTAACAGCGTTTGGACTTGTACGGATTTTTGGTTGGACGTTTATTTATACCAATTAGAGGGCTCTCGAAGCGTTTAAGAAAAATATTCCAGATTTGACTAAAAATACGCTCTGGGAGGTTATTCGGGGTGCTGATCACGAATCTGAGGTCCATTTATCGATTTTCCGAAGTTTTCGACTGTATTCGTTCACAGATTCCCATCGGGGGAGAATTTGATGGCAAATCGCGACTTTTGACGATTTCCGGAGTGCTACTATAGAATATGCTCAAATTATTTCTCTCGGGCTTATTTGGAGTGCTGAACACGAACCTGAGCTTCATTTATCGATTTTTGGCAGCTTACGGTAGATTACGGTGGGTATACGGTACTTTGGTCAAAATCTCAGATTTGTCTCAAAGTTTCTACATGGGGGTTATTTGGGGCGCTGAATACGAATTTGATGTCCATTTGAAGATTATCGGAATATTGAGGTAGGTTTTCCTCCTAAATGGCACCTACCGTAACCTACAGTAAACCTTAAAATTTGGGCAAGTAAACCCTAGATTCGTGTTCAGCACCCCAGATTACCCCTACATACGTTTTTGGCAAAATCCGGAAAAAATTCAAAAACACCTAGAAAATTCCATGGGCCGCGAAGCTTTAAAAAACGCCCATAACGTTTTTCAGAGTGGGTCTAGGCAGCTGCGATGGGCATATTCGGACTTTTCGTCCAAAAATGGTTGTAGAAAAGTACATTTTATTTAGATTGGTCACTATGACTTATTGTGGTTCCCTTGTTAGAATAGAAATTTTCAGGTAGCCGATTTCCTGATAACGAAGGTAATTGATGACACTCATCTTGCTGGCAGAGCTCACGATGATGACGGTCCATCCAGAATGGCAGGAAAAATCAATATGGTAGTTCAACTTTTTTTAAACTTTACTACACGCCCTTACAGACGTGAAGAAACATAGAAAAGGCAGCTCAAACATTGAGAACATCAAAAACATCAAGGAAACGAAAAAAATGTCAAGTTTCCAAAAGAGAGAAAGTGTAAAACGATCAGCAAATATCTCTCGACAATGTAGGCAATTTTCGACAAGTGCTTGAATTTGGTGAAGTTGATCGGCATAAGAACACAATGACTCATCTTCAAGTATTTCATGCCGGCCCTGAAGTTGGAGAAGCTTCGCCATAGAGAGGTGCGCGGCTGACGAAATCTAAGCTTGAACCTTTCTCGTCTAGTATTTGACTCAACCAATTTGAAAAATTAATAAGCCTTGAGACCCAGCCTTCCATTGATAATATTATATACCAAAATTAAGTAATTTCTCTTGCGTCGGTAATGTAAAGTATCTAACGTCAGCATGGATCCTGGAGAGACTTCGCGTTCACTGTGGAAGGTTGGCACAAACTCGGTGCCATATGCTAAAACATAGGTGCACCGAATTTGCGACAACCTCCAATAGGGAACGCAAACTCTCTTCAGGATCCATGCCGATGTTAAGTTCAGCATACGATTCCTCACTATACCGCAGGGAGTACTCCTATACGTGAAGCCAAGGGATCTTATGGAGACCTTCTTTGTGAAGCTGTTTTGTACTCTTTCTAGTTTGCCAACACAGGTTTTTTTATTTGGGAAGTAAACAGAGGTGCCATATTCAAGAACAGATCGAACGTAAATTTTATAGCCTCTAAGGTAGTTTCGCGATAAAAAAGAGACCAGAGCTAGAAGTTTCGTGTTTTAGTCCACTTGGCCCTCACAGTCGGCGAGACATTTTCTGCGTGAGTTGGTGGTGAACGCTATTCTGCTACCTTGTCTCGATTTGATCGCTGATCCGGATACTATCAATCATCTATCGATTCTGGCATTTGACGCTCAGAAAGGAGATGGCGCGATTGAGCCTGGACTGGAGAACAGTGTAGGTTGAGTTTAAATGAACCATGTTTTCACAAACTTTCACCTAACAGCGAGTTGTTTACAGAGCAAGGATGTTGTTTTCCTGACGAACTTCACTGAGCCCATTTCGCAACTAGTCCCGGATTCCTTGCTCCAGCTGAAATTAAGCGAGGTAGGAATTTACCATTCTGAGTAGTGTCTCAATAGGTCGCAATGAACTTTGCCGCCTTTCAGGTATTGAGGGAGGCGCGGCAATACTCGATGTTTCGTTTGTACTTACAAGATACTCGCGGACCTGTACATGAGCTCAGCTTTTTGGCTGAAGCGTCGCGTATACATGATAGCATGCAGAGAAAGGTTAGTATGCAAAGTTTTTCAGAATTCCATTGGTTTTTTTTATCGGGCGATTCGTATATCCCTACTTGCACACTCCTCAAAGGATAGGGGTTAACCAATGATAACTCATGGGTTACAGCTGGATTTGCCTCTAAGATTGCCTGCAAATTATGCAACAAACCCAAGTGTGACCTATGATAACATGGTGGCTGCGTTGAACGCAAACTGATGGGTATAGACAGGGTTTGCACCTGCATCGCGTGCTTTCCGGACGAGATTGTTTCAGATTAGACCTGAAGTGTAGCTTATTGTTCCCCGTTCATGTCTCCCAATTCAGGTTATACTCTGTCCCAAACGAGATGGCAAGCGGAGAGTCCAAAGAAGCAGCGCTGCCTCTGCGTCTCTGACGTTTTCGGATTACGGTAAGACGTCGCGTACGCAAATCATGTGTGCGACACAGCATCTGTCTTGCCGTAATTCAAAAACAGAATCCATTTCATGAAATACCCTGCCTGCCATTTAAATAACAGTATCTACATCAAAAATGAGTATTACGGGCTTTTCAAGGGTAAATAACGTAAAAGTGATGAAGTAAGCGGAATAAAGAAATGAGAACGTGAAAAACTTGATGAATTCTGTTCTGGATTACGGTAAGACATGCTGCGTGATTTGCGTACGCGACGTCTTACCGTAATCCGGAAACGTCGGAGACGTGGGTAGAGCGCTGCTTCTTTACACTTTTCGCTTGCCATCTCTTTGGGAGAGAGTATACCAATTGAAGCTAATGTTTCAAAGAAGATGTTGATGACGGAGAGTATACCAATGGAAGCTAATGTTTCAAAGAAGATGTGGATGACGTTGTATATCATTGTGTTCAGGCTGAGTCGTCCAGCCAGATAGCATATGACATCTGGCAACTGTTTGGTCAGTTTGTTCATGATAGTGCTCCGGAAAGAATCGAATTCGATGAAGAAATTGTGCGGGAATTCAAGGCTGCAGTCGAGTGTAACAATTTGCTTTTACTGGACAAGGTTATCGAAAAGGTCAAGATTGGCTTTCGTGTTCACTTGTCTCGTCGCAATTAGCAAACTGAGTCTCACCTTAACTTGGTTGAATCGAAAAGCAACTATAGTTATGCCATTTTCAGTCCTACCAGGTGGTCTATCAGCGGATGCAAACGGATCACGTGATACCTTTCTGCCAGTCGGACTCATTTCTAGGGTAATCTCATGGTGTTTCAATACCCTACCCTTTCTTGCTTCTTCAATTTATTCTAGGTATCTGTGTGGTAGCCCTCCTGTCAGCGTGAATGAGCTGATTGATCAGCGATCTGTGCGAAGAAAGTCGTCCGTTTCGGCTGGCACATTTTCCTTGGCACAGTTCAGGTCAGGATTTGTGTTTCCGGTAGATACTAGAATATCTATTTATGTTGAGTATATATATTTTTGGGCACCCAGTGGAGTGATTTGTGATCCTTTAGGTCACGGCTACGGCGAGCCATTACTGGAGTGTCGAGCGATGGATCCCTGGAGAGTGAAGACTCATTGGGTATCAACGAGTACATTGAAGATATGAGACTTGAAAATGTGCCTAGTGAAAGCGCAAAGCAGTCGATAGATAGACATGTTAGTGTACTCGGTCTTTCGCATTGATACTCACACTCATCCTTATTCTCAGGGCTCCTCGTCGAGCTTCACCTCGCGTTCACTGTCACAGCTCAGTCTGCCATCAATTGACGTCATCGATACTGGGAGTGTTTCGCCGGCAAGTGCGAATTCAGGAACGGTAAGTATTGAGGTTTGAAAATTGGGAATCGTGGAATGCGTCAATTGTCAATGTTTCTAGGACGAGGATGATCTGAGTTCGTCATCGGCTTTGGAGCCAGCAACGAATTCAAATCATGTGCTGGTTATAGACAAGGAGACGAGAAACATCAATCAGTGGAAGGTTAACGTGAGCAAAATCGCTCCAATGAGAGATAGTACAACAGGTAATGTGCGCCGAATGAGTTTGTCCGCCCACGCAGTCGGCGTGCGTGTCGAAGGCCGCCGCGAAAGCATTTTTCAAACATGGAAATCGATCAGCTGGATTACTCGATGTATGGAGAGAAATATCTCAATCAGCTGTTTGCAGCCATAGAAAGTGCCTTTGCGACAGCCACTCCACACCGACCGCGTGGGTGGATAGTCATATGCGGACAGACTCTAGCTTACATTGGGATTTTGTGACACTAGGAAAAAAGATTAATATAGGGAGGACTGTTTACGTTTACGTGATTGATGTGGAGCGCAAGGAGGCTAAGGAGAAGGAAACGAAATGCTGGTCGATATACAGGTGAATAAAAAGCTTTATGAAGATTTACAATGTGTTGGTTTCGAACGCGTGGACTTTTACCGGTTAGATCTTCCTTGAATATTAAAGGCAGCATACACGCTTGAAAACGTGGTTGAGATAACTACGGAAAAAGAATGGCATGACACAGAACGCAACGTCTACACATTTCGAAGCGTCAAAAGCGACCCAAAATGCCGCTCCATGAGTGAGAAGTCGGCCCCGCTCCTGTATTTCTCCGCCTCCTGTATTTGTCGTCTCCTCCAAAACAGGGGTCGTAGGCCATTTAAACTGTCGCCGATGTATGTGGGTGGTTCAATAAGTATAACAAGTAAACCACACACATCGACGACGGTGGAAATGGCCTACGACCCCTGTTTTGGAGGAGGACGAAATGCAGGGGCGGGGCCAACTTCTCACTCGTGTAGCGGCATTGTGGGTCGTTTTTGACGCTTCAAAATGCGTAGGCGTTGTGATCTGTGCCATGCCATTCTATTTCCGTAGTTATCTCAAACACTTTAACAAGCGTGTATGCTGTCTTTACGTCGCTTTAGTTGCACACAATTTATTTCTGATCCTATTTCTAATTTCCAGACGGTTTGCTGAGTTCTATGTGCTGGAGATGAAGTTGCTGGAATTTCATGGAGATTCGCTACGCTTCACGCTGCTGCCTCCTAGGAAGGTGTGATTTCCGTAATGCTGTTGAACTCAGGCGTAGCTTAGGATTAATTGCTTGACTCACGCTTGGAGTCTAGTATTTGGCTTAAATTTTAGACTTTGGTGAGCAGGAACAGAGCGTTTTTGGAACAACATCGTCTCCTGTTCTCTATGTTCCTCCAATCGCTGTGCAAACAGGTGTTGTTGATTCTTTCTATCAAAATGAAGGCATGGCCAAGCTCTCAAATGTTTTAATATTGTCTGCTGATTTAATGGGGAGACCACAGCTGATGTTCGAGAAGATACAAAAATCACGCATGTGCCATATCTGTTTATCTATCTTGGTGTAAGACATTCGCCCGCTGTTGCACTCAGCCGCTTTTGCTGCGCGCAGCTCCAAGGTGATGGTGCGGAGACAAATATGAGCCGTACGGGGCAACGACGGCTAAGGTCATTAGCTATCGGTTTCAATCGATCAACAGAAGGTTCAAAATAGCTCTATACTAGTTGAGTATTGACAAGAATTAACTATAGATGAAGCCACCATGAACAGTCTAAGAACTTTAATGAGGCAGGGAAACATATCAAAATTTCCCAACTAGCAAAGAATGAGAGGAACTCCTTCATTTCGATGAAAATGACTTTGGCGTGCGCGCTGCCAATGCGGTGATCGGCATTGGGCGCGTTCCACTCACCCGTAAATAGGGCGTGGACGAGTTTTCAGCGGACCGCTAGGTACTCGACCACGGCGTGCCACCCACACGAGGCAGCCCGGCCACCCGCTGTCATGGATCACTATTTAGAAACTTGGTACGCAGTGCTCCACACCCAATCCTGCATTTTGCGCTACACGAATCGAAACGCGAGCGAGGACGCTTGGCCCGCTGATAGGTATCCAGGCAGCGCGCATACAGGGCCCGTATTCCTGAACGATTTACCCGCGAAGTAAAGATCTTTGTAGTTGCTCGCTCTATAAGCCTGTCCCGCTTCTACGTGGGAGAGCGGGACTGACGTATGGAGCGCAGGAACTGCAGAGATTCCAAGAAGTCCCGGGTAAATCGAGCGAGATTACGGTTCTGAGTAACTTGCAAATGCGGCGCGCATGCTCGGCGACGATCGCAAAGCGTATTTTCGCAGCGCCCGACGTTCCGAGAAGGAAGACATATTCGGTAAGGCAGCGTTCATACGTTGCGAGAGCGCGCGTTTTCTCAAAATCGATGGTCGTAAATAACACACGCCAGCCGCTGGCGCGCGCTTACGCTCGCTGTTGGCGCACGCGCTCGCTTACGCTGGCTGCCGCTTGCTCATGCCCGCTCTGGGGAGATATCAGCCAATCTCAAGCTTATTACTCTGTCCCTAAAGCATTAAGCCTCGAGCCTACTCCAGAACTAATGTCCTCGTATCTGTAAGTTTGAAGGCGGCTGTCACAAAGCGTGGTTAATGAGCGACTTGATAGATTGATCACGAGGTCAACCGCCGTCGATCGAATCAACACGAGGCACGAGGTTTTCGCTCGTCTCCCCCTGTGCACCGGTCACCTATCAGCGCTAGGAAGTGATGAGGAGCGCGGAACAGAGAGAGAGAGCGTGCGCTCATGCCACGTATGGACGGATCCTAAGACCTGAGAGCTGGGTTTAGATCATACGGCCAGATCTATGTGATCCTGATTGTGGAAAAAGTTTGAAGGCGGATTCCACCATTGGAGCCTCGGTTAGAAAAAAAAGTTTTATACCTATTTTCGTCAGAAGCATCTTTTCAGAACATGTTGCAAAGGTCGGATCTTCTGTGTGCTTTTCTCACTAGTAGCGAAGAGTTCCGGCAGAACATATTGCTTGATTTGAATCCGTGGAAGGTTTGCTCTTCGATGTTTCTAAATTTGAAGCTCTAATGTGTATATCCTTCAAGAAACATTGATATTGGGGTAATTCGAATAATCTGATAATTAAGAAAAAATTCAAAATTGGCAGCTCCATCAATATTCATATAGACTAAATGGTGTTTTACAAACGGCTGACATAATTTTTGCTCTTTCCCATGAATTTGTGTTTTCAGGTGGTGAAGAAGATGCCCGGCAAACTGAGTCGTGAAAAAGGACAGCATCTCCGTCCATTTCTGCTCACCGTTCTGGCAAACACGTTATTCACCCAGGAGAAGATAGAGTACAAGGAGAAACTGGAGGCGTCAGATTCAAGGTTATCCTTTTGATCTTTCATTTTCCGGAGCGCTTTAATTTGTCTTTAAAGTGGCAGAAAGAGTGACCACTTTCAGCAGCCTGTCATCCCTGAGTGTTGCTGGTGAGCAGTATCATCCAAGCTTCTATAATCCCTTGTTTGGTAATAATTGTTATGGATGTAAAGTGGTGGAAGAGGAAAGTGACGCAAAGCGTCAGAGCTGGACGAGGTTTGCCATTCTTATTTGGGTTTAAATTCATGGCTAGGGTTTTCTGTAGTTTGATTCCGGCTTTGAGAGTTTCATCGTTTCCAGTAGTTTCACGGATGCGGTCTCGCTGCTGTTCTTCTCTATCATGTCGCAAACATCACAGTGGACGCTGAATATTTATTCGGCTATGAGGTTGTACCTTGTTTCAGTGGTGTATCCCACAATGTGAAATTATTGAATTTCAGAATGCTGTGCCGCAATACGATCGATAGCCTCATGCTGCACCTATTGAAGAAACTGTATTGGATTGCGTTCAGTGAAGTTAACCTGGTTACCCTGATTCAACTAATTCAAACAGCGATTTTCTGCTCTGATGGGTCGCTGCCATCAGATCAGGAGAAGAGTCTTCGAGAAGAGTTGGCGACGAGACGTGCGTTGGAGTTCGCCCAAGAGGAGGTAGGAAGTCTTGCTTTGGCGAAGCGAACAATACCTCAGGCCAATACAGGGTTGAGCATATCGTTGCGCCAATTTTTGGCGGAGCTACGACCCCCTTTGTTGGCTAAAATTTTGGAAAAAGTTGAAAAATTTTCACGATCCCCCTCAACAAATAAACCTCAAATTTGTATCCAGCACACAGATTGACCCCTGAATAGAAATTGTGACTGAAATTTGATACTTTGCCCAAACTAACGTATACCCACCGTAACGTAGAAAATTTTATGACGCCCTCTGCAGACACATAGCTGTTCTTGCGTTGCAATCTTGCTATCAGAGTGAGACTATCACACTAGCTCATTTTAGCTTACTAAGTGGTTTGGAGAAAATTGCTTTTTCCCGAAAAATTGACGACCCCCAGTTCTTCATTTTTCTCCAAAAAATTGTTTACGACCCCCCATTGCGCCGACTCGCAACCCTGCTCAACCCTTGTCGGATTATCGCTTTCTTATGAATGAAACCATTTTTCTCGTCCGATCACCACTTATTGTGAATAAGAGATGAGCTGATTGAAAATTATGAAAATTCGGATATCAAGCGCGAAATGCCGAAACTGTTCCTTCGTTAGAATAACCCTATATTTCTCATTTCCTGTAGTTTTTTAAAACAATTTTTAGAATGTGAAGTGCGGGATGTCAAACGTGTGTCGGGTGTCCATGGTTTTTCATGTTTTCGCGCGCTCTGTACGGCAAATTCCGAGAAGTCTGGGCCAGTATTGTACGTCTCAGAAGAGTGAAATTTTGATGTATCGGGTGGTGGTCTTAGTGTTTCTCAACCGCAAAAAAAGGCGGGGAAACGGGGAGGAGCGAGTAGCGTGATGGGACGCGATCCGTGTTTCGTCCTGTCGCCCACTTAGCTCCTCCCACCGTTTTCCCGCCTCTTCTGCGGTTGTGAGACACTACGACCACCACCCCAAAGTTTCAAACAGGTTCCGAATTTTTGACGCCAGTGGGATGCCAAATGGGGTTGTGTCTCTCAAATAAACATTTAGTTACAAAGAGAAAACTGGGAATTTCCAGTAAGGGGCAAATTTTCTGTGGATTTTTTTTTCAAGAATGTGTGACAGATGACATCACATCAGAAGTACAAGAAATATGACAAAACACTTATTTTAGAACACTCCTACATTTACGCACCCTTCTGCCCTTTTCAACCTTTGTATGTACTATCGCCCGCTCAGATCTATATCGCAGCTACTATTGCCCGTTCAGGTTCAAAACGGTCGGTTGAATTCAGCTTTTTTCAGCTACCATCGTATATGCTGAGAGCGTTGGATTCGAAAAGTTGGCGTGGTGGAATTAGAAGACTGGTGAATACGCTGCAGTACCCTCGTCTCAACAAACATTTGTCATATTTACTCGTAGATTTATTACTCACACGAATTTTCCCAGAGGATTTCGCTTAGAAAGGTTGTGCAGTCATGCGGTGTTGTGATAGTCTTGCCATAGAAGAGTATAATGATGATCTCATGTGTAGTATTTTTTCCCTTCATTATTTGATAAATCAGTATTGCCATATTGCATTGTTTGACTGCGGATGAGCCTCTTTTTCTTGTCTTACACTGTATTCGGAGCTCAGCAACTAACCCATCAGATCGTGCTAAACGCAGTGTCCATGTTCACACAATGTGCTGATTTGATCACAAAACGCTTAGCCCCGGGCGAGATTGAACCAGCATACCAGCATATTCTCTTTCCGGGGAGCGCCTTATCGCACTACACCACTGGGGCCCCAGCGTCACTCTCACTCAGCTGCTCGGTAAATCTTCTCCGGTTTCCACGATTGAAAAGACCGTCGAGTGAGCAATAGAAATGGAAAGGTGGGTGGTCCATTGCAACACCAACGTTGGAAAAGCGGCTAAAAACTCGCAATAAGTAGCTCCTATATATCCCAAAACTCGGATGCACTATGCCCGTCCCGCCTACTGAGGAAGTGGGCGGGGCGGGCATATAGTAAATCGATGTTTCAGGGCCATGTACGGCTTGCTGGTTTTCAGCCGTTTTGTCTATTTTAATGTTGAAGTGAACCTTGGAACTACCGATTTCTATTAAAAACTCGAAGACCATATTCGCCGCTGGATTTTTGCGAAGTTCAAGGCTGCAAAAATTGGGGTATGTCGATGATTTTACAACGCACGGCGGATTACGCGCCATTCCCGCTACCCACTGTTTCAGAAAGGAATTTAATTTGTTCCTTCACGTACTTGTGCGGAGCGAGAGGAGAGACAGCGAGGGTCTGGAGGAAACGGTCCCGGCACGATGAACCTTCGCCCCAGAACTAAGGCGTGTCCGAGTGGGACTGTCTGCCCACGCGATCTGCGAGCGTGTTGATCGACCGTCACGAAAGCATTTCTTGGACCTGCGAAGCTTTTAGCAAGTGTACCAGAAGAATGGTCTGCAGCATCCCGGCCGGCTGTATCCGAGCCGTGAAAAGCTCGTCCAAAAAAGGAGTGCTCTGTGACAGTCGTTCGACGCGCACGCCGACCGCGTGGGCGGACAGACTTCATCTTGCAGCTGCGCGCTGCTACAACGGTTGTCCGCAAGCGCGGACTGGAATTTTGTTAGAATAAGTTCAATAGTTGTCCATTTTTTATCCTTTGTTCAGATCTGAAGCATGCTCGAGGGCCTCGGAACAGGATATCGCATGAAATGGTGTTATACCTTTGGTTCCCTCTGTGTGCTACTAATATCATGAAAGAATCGCCACTTTGATTGCAAAAGTTTTATTTTCAATATTGCAGTCAAAGTTTTTGAAATGGAGAAAGAAATATTCGTGCTCAGTAGCCGGGAGCAGTACGGGCTGGTGGGCACTGGTCGCAGCTGCCTTTTGGTCCGGCATCTCCGTCTGGGCCAGGTTCTCCATTGCCTCCTGGCTGTCCGGGGCCACCTGGTTTTCCATTGTCTCCTGGAAGTCCGGGTCCACCATTTGGTCCGGGGTTTCCATTGGATCCGGGCTTGCCATCGGGTCCAGGTGGTCCCTGTGGTCCTTGTGGGCCAGGTGGTCCTGGAGGGCCTTGGACCGGGCGGGTCTGTCCTGGTGCTCCTGGGGCTCCTGGATTTCCTGGAGCGCCGTCGTCGCCGGCTGGTCCTTGTGGTCCTGGAGCACCAGGTGCTCCTGGGTTTCCGGCTTGTCCTGGTCCTCCATCGCGACCTGGGTTTCCTGCTGCTCCAGGAGCTCCGGGCTTTCCAGGTGGTCCAGGTGGACCATCAGGGCAGTTGTAGCAGGGAGTAACACGGGGAGGTGGCGTGGCTGGTGGTCCGTCAGGTCCATCTCTTCCGGGCTGTCCAGGATTACCGTCCTGTCCAGGCTGTCCGTCAGGTCCTGGAGCTCCAGGTGGTCCTTGGGGTGAGACACCACATCCGCAGCAGCCACCACCGCCATATCCAGACTGCCTCTTGCTTCTGCTCACTCCAGAAAGAACCTGAAAAGCCGTGTTTGATTTATGGCATGCAGATGAGAAATCAAAAAGTGTACCTGTGTGCGTGTGACTTCCCTCCAGATGTTTCCTGAGCGGGATTTGCAGAAGTCGACTTCGTTCTGCATGACGGACTGCATGTGCTGCATGTAGTTGTACAGCATTGGCACGGAGATCACGCAGACCAGAGTGGCCACGGTGGACAGGGCCACACCGAAGAAGGCGACCTTCCTCAGCGAAACGGCTTCGGCTTCCCACTGCTTCACGTCGTCAGTCATGGTTGCCTTCTCGTCGTACACAATGGCTTATATACAGTCTTCTCACATAGTTTACCCATCAGTCAGTATCATACCTTGACCGCATTGCTACCACTTTTCGGGTTATGAGTTTCGATACATGCGCGAAGGTCAGCGTAACAAGGAAGTCAACAGATTAGCTGTTTTTGTTTTGACTGATTAACTGTTACCAAAGATTTACCAGATCAGTGATTTAGAAGAATATTGGTAGAGGAAAGATAAGAAAAGCTACGGATTAGATCGGAAAGGCAGTTTTGTACATCATTCTGCCCGATAAATATACAGTACCGTGCAAAAGCCTATTCGCGTGGCATTTCCGCGAATAATGTTTTTATACATATGTATCTTGGCTTGCCCTTAGCGAAACTTGATGAAACTTTAGTATGTTAGAGAGCATCACAACCTTTGCTTTACATATACACAAAATTGGTTTTTGAGCGTGCAGTTTTTTAAATATGAAACTTATTTTTCATTTTGTTGTATTATCTCAAGTTAGGACTATTCCTTGAAAACATGTCTATTACAATTCCAAACCCGTAGCAGTTATTTGCCATTCAAAGGTCTTCGAAACCGTTGTATAACCTTGCAAAAATAATCTCCATAGAATTTTCTTTGGAAAAAAATCGAAAGAAAATCATGCGATACTTCACCTATTAAAGGCAGTGCTCGCGATCAAATATGCTTGTCGTCTTTTTCTCTCTAAACCCTTTTCTGGGTCTCGAGTAGTAGGACGTATGAGAAGAAATCACGAAAAAACCACTGTCTTGGCCAAATTTGAAGCCTGAACTTTCGTCTTTTCATGGTGGACGAGCCCACTCCACATCATCGGCATCGATGACCTCTTATATCAAAAACATCAGCTAGCTTGAAATAGAATTTCAATCAATGAACCTTCGAATTTTTGTGCTCATCTAGTCAAAAACATTGACTGGAAAGCTTTTTTTCATTGCTCAACTGTTTTTATTAGGTAAATTTGCATTTTTTTCTTCCTCTGAACGCCGATGGTTTTTTACTGCTCGGCATGAGGCGGCGATCTTTCAGGTCGACGCTGTGCACATGTGCACAAACTGGCTTCTTTGAGCCCTAGAAACTCTAATTCTAGCCCGTTTTTCACTGCGCTACCTTCATAGTTTTTCAGCTGTTTTTGATCTAAGCTGAAGTTTGTCGTTTTTTCGATAACGTACATATTTCATCGTGACCACTGCCTTTAGGTATCTGTCTTTGACGTTATCGAAAAAAATCGAAATTTATGTTCTGGTTGTACTTTGTCGAAGCTTATAAAGTACATATTTTGTAATGGTTCTGGGGTGAATAATTAAATAGGGGTGAATTTCCAAAAATTAACTCCTAACTGTTCCATTTTCGGTATTCAGAAAAAAATTGATAGACTATTTTCTCAAAAGCAATACAACGGTTTCGAAGCTTCGGATGGCGAATAACTGCTACACGTTTGGATTTGTAATAGCCATGTTTTGAGGGAACAGTCTTTATTTGAGATAATACCATAAAATAATAAATAGATTCCATGATTAAAAACTGAACGCTCAAAAACCAATTTTGCGAATGTGTAGAGCAAAGGTTGTGATGCTCCATAACATACTAAAGTTTCATCAAGTTTCGCTAAGTGCAAGCCAAGATATGTATAAAAGTATTATTCGCGAAAATGCCACGCGAATAGGCTTGCACGGTACTGTATATGCTTTATTTTTGTCAGAACAAAATTCTGTGGAATTTTTCACGTTAACTGGCATTCGATAACCTGGATTTATCACACAGAGGTTAACAGCTAATTTTTGGAAGAACGGCTTAAAGGCTGTGTCCACGATAAGTTTTGTTATAGTTTTTCGCTGGAAATCGAAATATCGAGATCCCATTGGAGCGATAGGGCTGACAGAACGAACAAAAGTGAGTCCGGAAAAGCCCTGATCGGCTCCGAAAATCGCCCGCGCTAATCCTTTCTAAGCAATCGATACGTATCTGATACCCGCGAGGAAAGGACTAGCGCGAGCGGATTTCGGAGTCGATAAGGGCTCTTTCGAACTCATTTTTGATCATTCTTTCAACGCTATCGCTCCAATGAAATGTCGATCTCTCGATTTCGGGCTAAAAAACGAAGATGGAATTTATCGTCGGCACTACCTTTAAGAGAGATGCCTAGAATCATCGTTCGCAGTGTAGATGATGGACGTCCTACAAGTACATTATTGATTGTGTCACACCCATAGGCTTTGTGCAGAGTGAGCCATATGGGGGCTCAAAAGAAAGAGCCCTCAATGCTGATTCCAAATATCCCTCCAGATCCTCAAACAGACCACTTTGAGCAGAGTTATGAAAAAAGGGTGTGAAGGCGCGTTTTTCGCCTTACACGCAAAATCTATGACTGGTATTGTAGCCCCTCAACCGCTAACAGTGTGATGTGCGCTCCTTCTGCGGAAACGAAAGTTTTTTTTACGACTCGTGCAAAGTATCATTAAATTAGTTAAGTACATATAACGGAAATCTGTAGATCCTCGAGGTGATGTCTGTAGACAGAGGACTCTCAGTAACTCGTTACAGTACGTTTGACCACACTGAAGAAAAGTACTCATTTTACGACTCGGAGGTTTGTCGAGTGGGGTCTAAGAGAGTCTTCAACAGCATTCTAGACATAGTTAAAGCAAATAATACAAACTTTTTATGCAGGGGAATCCTGCGTGATGCTCCGGACAGTTCCGATCTTTCTTGCCGAAGGCGACCTGGTATAGTGGATCTATCCCCAGCAGGGACCGATGCACAACCCCTGCCGCTGGCACTGGTGGGCGCGCTGACATCGAGATGGGCGCCCGGCGGAAGGGTATTGATCGATTGCCGACCGCACAGCTGACCGGCGGCTTAATCCTCGCAGACGCCTCGGTCATCGGGACTCACGCGTAAAATAAAATGCGTGTGGTGTAGACACACAGAAAACGCGCGCCTTTACGCGCAAATTCGCTGATTTCCCTGCAGAACCGCTGATTTTCGAATTCGAATTCATTACACGTGCTTAGGCACATGAGATATGAAAAAACGGGTGGTGGCCATCGTGTATCAACACCCCTGAGGAGGCGGGAGAAACGGGGGAGGAGCGAGGTTCCTGATTGGGCGCAACACGGGCTAGGACCGGCCCCCGGCTGTAGCGTCCAATCAGGAACCTCGCTCCTCCCACGTTTCTCCCGCCTCCTCAGGAGTGTTGATACACGATGGCCACCACCCTGAAAAAACGGTCAAAGACACAAAAACAAAAAAAAACGATGAATTCAGAAGCAATGTTTCCAAAACAAATAAAAAAATTAACGCTTATAAAAACAACGAGACACCATTGATTCCTGTTGAAGGCACCGACTGACAACAGTTTCGAAACCAGAATACATGGGAGATTGGAATTTCTTACTCAAGCTTTTCTTACTCAGCTCATGCTGCGCATAAACACAGGTCCCATACTCCAACAAAAAACAGGCGCTTTTCGAAATGTTTTTAGCGGTAAACGCATCTGCGAAAGCGACTAGTATTGATAGTATCTCGGTACTGATTTAGATCTTTTGCTGGGAAGAAATATCCGCCCATTTCTCTCGCAGTCGCGTGATAGGCCGACTGCGAGAAAATGAAGCGTATATCCTCCCAGCAAAAGATCTAAATCTCCTTTGATAGGTCAGCAGCACGAAAGTGGGCGTTTAACCCCTTTTCAGCAAGAGATATAAATAAGAACCTGTATCTTTTGTGCCTCGATAGAAAAAGTATTCCGCCCCAAGCTGCAGGTTCCAAGAAGTTATAAGCGTTTTTCAAGCTTCGCGAAAGACAAGGGCCATTTTTTTGGCGTTAAAAAAAATTTCTCGGATTTAGCTCAAAACTTGTCTGTAGGGGTAATTTAGGGTGGTGAACACGAATCTGGTGTCTGTTTGACGGAATTCTGAGGTTTACTGTAGGTTACGGTAGGTACCAAATCATTTAGGGTGCAAAACCTACCTGTTTTTCAAAAATCGACAAACGAGCGTTAAATACGTCCTCGCCACCCTGAATAACCCCGTATACTGATTTCGAGTCAAATTTGAGACTTTGACCAAACTACCGTATGCTCGCCGTAATCTAGCGTAATCTGTCATAAATCGATAGATGGACTCCAGATTCGTGTCTAGCACTCCGAATAACCCATAGAGAAATATTATGAACCATTTATATCGTAGCGTTCCAGAAATCGTCAGAAGTCGCGTTTTGCACTCAGATTTCCCCCGATTGAAGGCTTTGAATCTATCTTAGCCGACAGCTCTCTAAAGTCAGCAGATAGGCCCAATATTCATGATAACCGCCCCAAATAGCCCACGTGGGAGGATTTCGAGTCAAATTTGGACATTTTTCCGAAATGCGTTCAGAGCTCTGTAATTGGATCAAATAAACATCCAACCGAAAATCCGTACAAGTCCAAAACCCTACTAGTCTGTACGAAGTTTGGAAAATGTGCCTTCACCCAAACTTCGCTCAGGGGGTGTAGTTTTGAGCGCTGAACACAATTATGACGTCCGTTCCCGGATTTTCCAAAGACCAATGCGCGCCTCGGAAGGTATGCAAAGCACAAAAAACCACCGTTTCAAGCTTGCAACTTCTTGACACCTGCACCTCGGGGCGGGATACTGCACAGCTTTACTAAGGAAGCCAAAGAGATACTAACAATACAAGTCGTTTTTGCGGATGGGTTTACCGCCATAAACACTTCCCTTGGTTAACTCCGTCACCACCCGTTCACCAAACCCTCATATTTTCGATTTTCACCGGTAATCTTATTTCCATTCTACAGGGTAGTTTTATCTTGCTTTCTCAGCCACGGTTTCAATCACTTCATTTTGGCACAAAGATTTTCTTTGCCATGCCCGGTATAATGCATTTGTCCCTTGATCTTTGAGTTCTTCGTTTTTCATTGGGAACAGAACTTTTTACCATTACCTATTTACCGCTGATTTGCTTTTCGAACATTCGAAACCAGCTTAAAAATGCGGAGTAGGAGGGCGATGCCTAGTAAGTTAGGTATGTCGGTTACTGCAGGGAGGAATAAGTGTCAGAGCCATTATTAAAACGTCCACCACTGGTCTCTCGTGGTGTTAATAATGAATGAATCGTTGGTAGCATCAATAGTTTTAGAAGGAGAATACGTCTCTCTTGATGCTTCTGTCCATCTTGATCGAAAGTAATGAAATCCACATATGCTCTTAACCCTCTGTAATGCAAACGGCAGTATGTATATATGTATATTCCTCATTTTTATATCACAAGGCTATTATTCACCCGATCATAGGAAATTCTCAGCTTTGTAGACGTTAAAGGCTATCTTTTCCAAGTTTGTCATCGCTAATATTAAAAATTTGTATAAATATAAAGAATTGACATGACAAGTGAAATTAGTTTCATATCGCAAAATTAGTCAATTCAGCCGTATTACTCGAGGGTAAGCACAAGATGATATCTCTTCGTAATTAAAACGAGTTTCAGCAGCAAAATTGGCTGCAAAGCTTATTTAGATCCTAAATCGTGCTAGATCCGAGAAATGCCGAGTTGGGAATATTTTATCGAGTTGCGCGTAAAGCGGCGTGTGTTATGGGCGCCTACACCATACGCATTTTAATTTACGCGTGAGTCCCGATGACCGAGGCGTCTGCGAGGATTAAGCCCTGACCGGCAACAACGCATTTTCCTCTTTTTCATCCCTCTTCTGCTTTCTCCTTCAATCTTTCTATCGATCTCCTAGTTTTTCTGTTTCTACAGCATTAACTAAGTGTTTCAATTGCCTGTGCGATGGAATATTAACCTTAAAAAAAGAATTTGGATTACAAAGTTTGAAAGTCACGTAGTTTGTTGACGAAGACACGTGAATCAAACACACAGGTAATTGAAACGCCTAGTTAACAATGGAGAAACAGAAAAACTAGGAGATGGATAGGAAGATGGTAGGAGAAAGCAGAAGAGGGATGAAAACGAGGAAAATACGTTGCTGCTGATCAGCTGTGCGGCCGGAAATCGATCGATGCCCTTTCACCGGGCGTCCACCCAGTTGCGCAGCGCGTCCACCAGTTCCGGCGGAAGGGGTTGCGCATCGGTCCCTGCCGTGGATAGATCCACTATAACAGTGATTTTGATCAAATTGACGTCTGCTACAGAGAAATCAAAACAAGTTAGCTAGCTGTGTCTTTTTTCCTTCCATGTTGCCCTTGCACCAATTTCATTTTGATATTCGGAGATTTCGAGCAGATTAGAAATTGGTTTGGAGGTAAATCAGGCGTATGTAGTGTCTCTTCTCTATAGGTGCTTCTGGTAGCCATAATATCCCACTTCGCGGCGATTTCGCCTTCCACTAAGACAGTAACACCGCTCGGATCGCGGGCGCTTGGGGGCTGAACGACAGCCACCCCGCCATCCGTGTCCTGGGATCAGGATGGCATGAAGATATTGCTCTAGTGCTGCCCACGATCCGACTGACGGATTTACATCCTTACCTTAAACCTGCGATTGATGCCCACGATCCGAAAAACGCGTTCGTATCGTGCAGCGAGCAGTGGGGCGAGCTATTCTCTTATCGCCATCTGCCCGCCATTAGCTCGGAGAGGCTTTCGGTGCCGTCGCTCCCACCGGTGTCACTATCTCAGAAGGAACGCGAACCGGAATTTTCAGGGGAATTGTCTTTTAAAATTACTCAGAAAACCAGGGTCGCGGATATCCAATTAAGAATGTGAGTCGAAGAGGGACAAATGGATACTGAACTACCGTTCGTAGGATTCGAACAGAAAACGCGTGAGGACTGGTTTTCGCGTCTCTAGTGTCGTTAAAATTGCATATCTCCCTGCAGAATCTTTTTGTTCATAGTTCCACAGCCTGCTAGGATTCAGTAATCGAACGAAAAAAGATTGGAATAAGTTCTCTAGATTTGTATACTGCACATAGCGCTGTGCAGCATACTTGACTTACTTGACTTAATCGGTTGGCTTTCGCCTGACGCGGTCATTCCGCATCTTCACCGAGGTGTGCCGTCCTAGTAGTCAGCCGTGTCCATTTTTCACGGTCTTCAGCCACAATTTGAACACATTCCATCCAGCTGTCACTATTCCATTTCCTGCGAAATGAAACATCGCGCCTGAACTGTCTTTCGATGCCGAGTGACTTCAAATCCTCTTTAACCACATCCGTCCAGAACTTTCGCCTACGCCCAGGTGGCCGTTTCCAGACAGGATTTGGAAGCATTCTTAAAGCGTGTTGTACGAGACGATCCGGCGTTCTTCTTAGTATATGCCCGAGCAGTCGAAGTCGACTTTCCATTGCTGCTTGAGATGGCGTTGGGAGATGCTGGCACCTCCCTCGTGTCAAGCGTTTATGTACTGCGTCGATTTCCTTGTAAAGGTCTTCGTTATGGCAAACACGCGGCCAGAAATACCCAAGCAAACGCCTAAAAAGCTTCCTCTCCGTGCAATCCAACCTTTCCATCTGCGTTTTCGGTGCTGCCCACGTCTCCGATCCGTACATCATGATAGGGCGAATAGCGGATAGGTAGACGCGCAACTTGACTTCCTTCGCGATGGTGGTAGACCACAAACACTTGGTTAGAGAATTAAATGCAGACGTGGCTTTCGCACATCGTTGTCGAATATCCGCTGCATAACTACCATCGTTCTTCAGCAAACTGCCCAAATAACAGAAATCGTCCACCAGTTCGATACGTTGTCGGTCCACACAAACTCCCGTTGAAGGCCTTTGAGAGACCCACATCTGCTTGCATTTGTCGGGACGAAGACGAAGTCTATAGGCTGCGGCATACTTCGAAACGAAGTTCACAATCCTTTGCAGTTTTGCGTTGTTTTCAGTTAATAACACGATGCCGTCGGCGTACTCCAGGTCGACAAGGGAGCGTCCTGATGGTGTTAGGATCACATCCGCAGGAAACTGTTCTGCAACTCTACGCATGATGTCATCAACGGCGAAGTTGAAAAGAAAAGGTCCTGCAACGGCTCCTCGCCTTACTTCTGTTTTCACCTCGAAAGCTGACGTAAATCCGACAGGTGTACGAACTGCTGCTGTTGTTCCTTTGTTCATGTCCTCTATTAACCGAACATACTTTACCGGGACTCCATCTGCTAGCAGAGCATTGAGCAACGGATCAAGATGAGGAGAGTCGAACGCGGCTCCAAAGTCCAAAAAAACAAGCTGTAATGGCTTCGAATACCGTACTGCTATTCGCATAAAAAAACATACTGCTTTTAATAAGTGCTGTATGGGACCCTAAAAGTTTTCCCCAATCTTTTTCGCTTGAAATTAAAGCCTGGAATTCATTCGTTAAATTTTTTTCAGCTTCGAAGAAATGCAATTTGAGTTGAATTATTGAACAAGTGCGTTAAAGACGTCCCCGTGCCCCTTCCTGAATCCTACGAGTGGTCTTGTAATCCAAAAACTGTGTTTCTTTGTGAACAAGATCTTGAATGGCCGAAATATCGGTCGGGGAACGAATAATCCCTTGTTAGCCCATTCACGACCACGTGTACCACCGGTGGGACATCCTTTTCGAGAATCGATTTCTCGGCTACAAAAAACTTTTCTGGAACCTACCTATGATCAATGTTTTGTACTACCCAACAACTAAATAAAAACCTCGTGGTCCATCAGTAGGTCAAGTGCAACAACATATTTGATTTTTTTAAAATCAAGTGGGCTGAAATAGAGGAAAAAAAAACAACTGTAAAGCAGTTTAGAAGCACTTCATGATTTCTCTTTCCTTCTATTACTAGCTTTTAGGTTGCTTAGTAGAGACCTACCGTTTGAAACTCGTTTACTTTTCTGAAAGCGTTGCTGCTCGGTTGACCCCGTTTTGGTTTTGAGCAATTGTTTCTCGATAACGAAAGCGTCTCGAAAGCTCAAACTCTGACACTGTCCTACCATTGTTGCTAGCTACAATATAGACACAATGAAACGAAAGCAATTACATATGGGACGCTATTCAAGCCAGCGTGTCCCACCGGTGAGACACTTTATACGGTGACGCAATATTGCACGCGGTCCGAACGTGCAGCCACCCAAAATTAGGCGTGATCGTGAACGGTTTATGTCTACACCTATGGGGCTCCTCGTGTTATACTTCAGCGTTTTACTGCTTGTGGCCCTCAGCGGCATTGTCTAGTACAATTTGAGATCCACCGACAGCTGACTTTTAACTATTGCTTTTCTAGTTTTGAATAGAAATATTCACGAAGTAGTGAATATTAAGTAAAAAATCCCCTTAATACGTTCGAATATTGGAGAGAAAACGCTTTGAAAAAACATTAAATATCTTTTTACGCCTGCTGGCGTGTTTTGTGCACTGCGGATGAAATAATAAACCGAACGGCCTCATGCTTCGAAATCCATAGACAAGTGACTTTTCTTTTTCCTGTATCAAGAACTCTTGAGAAATGTGATAGGCCAAGGCACATGCTTGGATGTTAGAATCCTTCGCGCTGGTTCACGGGATTTCCACCCACTTCCTGGCCGTTTTTCGTAGTAGTTCTGCTCTTACTCTCACTAGAAGAACCCAAAGCTTACGCTTTCGCCAAAATCGGGCTAACTCTTCATCGTGAACACTGCCTTTAACCTCTTTCCGTCAAGAGAGATATGTCAAGGAGCGCGACCTGTGCTGTGTAACTGAAACCGGTAATGCTATGTTGTGCTGTTGTAATGTGTAAAAGACAATATATTTTCAAGGTTTTGCGATGCCAACCTCATATCCAGAACCGTGCCGACATATACCGCAGTAATTCCGTTTATGAAAGTGACTAAGGAGTGAAAGAAAGTTTCGATATATGGGACTAGTCTTGATGTAAACATGGAACTTAACGGAGTGGGCAGGGATTCACGGAACACTAATCACCTTTCAACAATGGTTAGAGTATTCATGGTACAGTAAAATGAGTGCGATTAGATTGACCTCAAGTCATGGTTAAAAGGATTTCTCGTTCTGTGAAATCTAGCCCTGGTGCTTGTGATTCTCGCTGCTACAAAATCATCACATTTTTAGGACCGAAGTCTGTACCGAAGAGGATTCTGTGGGTGAGAAGCAGGTCATTCTGTCTCCTACCAGACCCAAAGATTTCAGGTGAAATCCCTCACTTCTTTGTACGGAATAAAGTATGCATTTCTAAACAGAACCAACCATCCTAGTAAGAAACTGCACAGTACAGCTGATTCGCTTTTTCTTCAAACAATTAATGTCTTTAGCTTTGAAGGGAGTGAATATTGGAGAGCTGTTTATTACGAACAGAAGTCATGCATCTCCAGAAGGATTGATCAACGCATAGAACTTTGTCCTTTATCATTTTTCATGGCGTCTTCGTAGAATTTAGTCTAGTTAGCGGTCGGGGCCTAGCGACTAAGGCGGTAGACCTTCGCTCGCAGTCGAAACCCAGGGGGAGGATATCGCAAACGCCGCACGGCTTGCCGCAATCATCGTGTACCTCCATTCGTTCGACTACATTTGACGAAAAATCTTTTGGTGTTGTAGATTTTTATAGGTTCCAATCGAAAAGTGATTATTTATAAATTTATAAAAAAAACCTGCAACAATCGCACGAGTTCCCTAACAAGTAACATTGACAAGATCTAATATAACTAAACAAATCTAACATCTAATGTATATAACGAGATTATGATCCATGAAAAATTGACAAACTAATGGAAGACACCGAGTAATTTCCGGGATTGACAAACTAATGGAAGACACCGAGTAATTTCCGGGAGCAGGATTTACTCGGTGTCTTCCATTAGTTTGTCAATTTTTCATGGATCATAATCTCGTTATATACATTAGATGTTAGATTTGTTTAGTTATATTAGATCTTGTCATTGTTACTTGTTAAGGAACTCGTGCGATTGTTGCAGGTTTTTTTATAAATTTATAAATAATCACTTTTCGATTGAACCTCATAATGTTTGTCGAAGGTAAGGCTACTGTCGAGCTTGAAGCCTAGAGCGGTGATCTGATCAGTAGCTGCTATGATAGCTTTTTCAGTGTCATAACTGAAGCTACCATTGTTGCCACACCAATGGAAAATTGCGATCTTCGGCAGATAATGGTAGATCCCAATCACGATACCACGAATGTTTTGATGTTTTTTTTTGTAATATTGAAGCTTTATTAAGAAGACATGATTGGAAATTCCATCCGAACTGCTGTTCGTGGTCAGTAAAGACTTGTTCCCAAATATTAAAGGCATTGTTTACGATGAAAATCCCTTCTCTGTCTTTTCGCCTATCTTGAAAACCGTCCCATTCTGATTCCAATAATGTCTCTGGAATCGTACAAGACCTTCTGGGAACGGAGTTGTGGTCCCTCAAAAATTGAGCTAGGGAGCATGGTGGAAGAGTTGTCCGATGCTTGTAACTTCCGTCGTTTGCAGCCAATGTATGCGAGCTGACCTGAGTAAAGAGAGAAGTTGAGACTGAAGGAAAGGACAGGGCTTTTGATTGAAAACCATCGCTCATCTCACAATCTCGAGTGTTCCTTTGTTCAAGTCGAGGGGCGCAAAGGGACCGGCCTTCCCCAAAGCGGCGGGTTTGCTCATTTTTCTTAGCCGTTTTGCAGCTCCTGGGTAGCTTTTCGTCCCGTTTCTTCAACGCTGTTCTGCTTTTGAGAGCCACGAGAAGCGTTTGTCATGGAAAGGATGGAGTTCATCGTGAACAATGCCTTTAAAGGCAGTGTTTAAGATGGAAATCGTTTTTCTTTTTTTAGTTTTCTTGAAAACGGCCCCATGCTGATTCCAATGATGTCTCTGAAGTCGTACATTCTGGGAACGGAGTTATGGTTCCTGAAAAATTGAGCAAAGAAAACATGGTGGACGAGTTGTCCGAGGCTTGCAACGTCCTTCTTTTGCAGCCGATGTATGCCAGTTGGCCTGAGTAAGAGAGAGAAGTTGAGAATGAAGGGAAGAACGGGGCTATTTATCGGAAACCATGGCTCATCTGACCATCTCGAGCATTCATTTGTTCACGTCGGTGGGCGTGTGTTGCGCTTTTAGGGTTTGCCTTGCGCTCGAAATGGCAACTTCGGGCTCTTTTGGAGCTTTAGCTGGCTCATATTCATGCGTTCTTTCGACATCAACGTTACAGTGTGCCCCTCCACCACCCATTCCTTGTGGAAATCGAAAAACATTTTTTTTTATCGTGAATACTGCTTTTAAGCAGCATGCGGATTTGGCGTTGCAGGAAGTCCCATTCTCCTGGGTGACTCATATGTACTACATCCTGCTAATTTTTGACTTCTTCGTAGGGAGTGAAATACTGCTCGGACAAGTCAGTTACGATCTCCTGGCACAGGTGCTAATCGGAAGTAGTGATGCCTAGTCAATTTAGCGGGTGGAGAAGAACACCCCACAAGATTTCTTTCGGAGTTTTTGCAACATGTCGCCTAGTGTTTTCGTGGTTGAAGAACGCCTTTTCATGCCTTTTTGCACATGGAGACGCTCAAGCCTTAATTTTAGCCTCAGTGGCGTCACATGTCGCCTGTCACGTTTTTAGGTGATGGCTTGAAGGGACTAGAGCAGCTAGTTTTGTATTTTCGACAGTTTTCAAAATTTTTAAAACTTTGTAAACGTTTTTTTTTCAGTTTAAGAGAATCTTCTGAGCGGTTCCACGTAGGGATCATGCTCTCATATGCTTAGCGCGAAATTTCATGGTCAATTACTGCCCTGTTCGTCCAACTGTGGCAAGAAAAGGGATTTGCTACAGAACGCGTTTTTTCGACACCAAGGTTGGCATGTTTGGAGCACAAGTATGTAGAGTATGGTGGTTACACATCTGCAAATTAACAAATGTGAAATTTTGAGAGAATCGATGGAGCTCAAACATACTGCACTAGGTGCATTGTGAAATTGATATGGTTTCTATCGGAAATATATTCGTTTTTCAAACTTTTCCCAAAAAGACATGAGAAAATGGATTCTATACCGATAGTTCTGATGCTGGATTGGTTAGTGAATGTGGGCTGTTTTGTTGTGCCTGCTATTGTGCTGATATTGTGCTGCTTTTGATAACAGACTTCTAAAAGTTTAGTTTGCAAAAGTAATGATTTGCTAATGCCATATTTCCGAGAAATTAAACGTCAATTTGAGAAAAATGGCTCGAACTATTTCAGAAAATGATTCGACGCAGGATAACCTGAAGTTATGAAAAACTGGGAAATGTAGTGAAACGACTAAACACGATTTGGCGGCCAAGCATTCAACAACTATCGATAAGTAGGGATACACGAGGAATGGAATTTCACAAGCTCCTCCGATCAATTCCGTCAAAAGCTTTGAGTGCACCACATTAGAAAGAGGATTTTGTTGGGAAAGATTTTTGAAACCTCTCTGCTAGTGCACAGAAGGTGCAAAAAAGGAAAAGCTGGTTCATATGCCCTCTACTGTATGCAACATGCGACACAACATGGTGACTTATGGGATTGGTCACTGTTTTCGGAATGCTTGTGAACTTTTACACAAGCATTATTCATCTTACAGCGACATGTTCATATTTCGCCTAAGAATGTCAGCGAGATCCGTATAAGAATGCGAAAACGTTCCACACGAACATCGTCTACCCAAGAATGTCTTGTGCTGTGCTTCTTCTCCTGCTATTCGTCCCTGCTATGCTGTGCAGATCAAGAGGTTGGTAGTTTTCATCTGTGGCAGCCGCTACAAAAACTAGGCGAAGAAGTAGGAAGTCTTAGGCCGGGATCATACTTCCAGCGACGAACGACGCGACGCAATGTTTACAACCAATATCGACTGAATGTCGGTATTCCTGATATGCAGAGTCGCTGTCGCTGGTCAGGGGAAGTATAATCCGGGCCTCAGGATTGATATTGGTGGCGTGAGGCAGGGGGCATAAGACATGTTCTTTCATCTTTGATGCGGTTACTTGAAAAGCCGCTGCTCCCACTCGAAAGCACCGACCTCGAAGCTCGGTGTTTCTGCAGTACTTTACTTAATCAACCAGGCAAGCGTTACCTACTTGTTTCGCGAAAATACTTTGTTTGCCAGTAAGAAGTAAGCTGGCTGAAGAGTTGTTATAATGAACTCAACACCCACAGTCAACTTGATTCAGAACTTCTAAGCGTTTGTTGAGTGGTTGCGGTCGACCATGAACAAAGGTATAGTCTACAGCAATGGAAGTAGGACCTGGTGAGGTTGCGGACTCTTCCTAACATACTGTAGTCTGATTGCGCTATCACTCATTTTTTCGGAATAAATGAGATAGGTTTGTGAGTTTTTGTTTCCACTCTCACATTTTCACCTGTTTTCATTGCTTCCACAGGTGTATTCATCTCGGTGAAAACACAGACTCACCGACCTATCACTCAGCTGCCTTGGGAAAGTGAGTCATACCACTAACAAACTACCGTATGTTAGGACGAGTCCGCAACCTCACCAGGTCCTACTTCCATTGCTGGAGACTATACCAACCTTATAGCAGCAGTACGATTAATGGTTAAAATAGGGGTCATTGAATTCAGGGTTCGCGACCGAAAATGTTATTGCGTTATCCTAATGAGAAGGAAGATCTGCGAAAAAGTGAAAAGGAGCAGGACAAAAAAGAAAAAAAAGGGCGGAAAAGGTAAGAAGGGCTGATTATTAGGTGTCTCTCCGTCCCATTCTCAGGTTCGGAAAGTGCCAGAAAATTCTGGCAGATATCCGAAATATTTTGCCCTCTGTTAATGGTATTTTACACGTAATCTGTGCAATCTGTCAAAATTTCCTGGTAATCTGTCAATTTTATTTTATCTATCAGATTTTTCCGGTAATTTGCCAGCATCTTCAGTTTCCACTGAAAAACAATGGTGGTAGTCCTCAGAAGCAGAACAGCGTTGAAGAAACGTGTGTAAACGCATTTTCGAGGGCAAAAAACGGCTTCGAAAGATATTCCATTCAGCGGGGTCGGCACTCTTGGGTTCAATTGTTGCCGTCAACACCTACACAGCTCTATCACTGCCACGTCTTGCTCTATCAGTGGTGGTCTTTATTGAAATACGCCATGATTTGAAAAATAGTTCTCGAAAATATTCGGAAATCCTCGTCAGACTGAATGCTGACGGATCATGTCGTATTTTCATAAAGACCACCACTGATCGACGCAGACCAAGACGTGGCAGTGATAGAGCTGTGTCGCTGTTGAGAGCAACAACTGAACCCCAGGAGCCGTTCGCCCTCGAAAATGCGTTATCATCCGTTTTTTCCAACGCTGTGCTGCTTTGGAGGACGACCACCATTGTTTTTCAGTGAAAACTCAGGAACGAAGCTTTCCGTGAACAACGCCTTCAAGTAGAATTTTCACGTAAATCTCTAGATTTTCCCTCCGTAATTCATTACTCTTCGACTGGTCGTACTTCACCATTTCTTGACCTCCAGAACTCCTTTTATGAACCAAAAATTTCCAGTATCATATTTTCACTGCATAATAGAAACCACACCCGTTTTTTTTAGCAGCTTTATTCAACAGTACTCCAACTACGCAATGATTCATATTCACAAACACAGTCTCCTGTGGGCATATCTGGCTACTCACAATAACCTAATTTACCGCAGCAAAAGTTTTTTTTCATTAAACCTGGGGGGAAATGCGACTGGAGCGCTGCGGCAGTCAGTTTCTGAAATGTCACCGATCTTGATAGAGCTGTGTCTTGCGGAATAGTCGCTTCACTTTATCCCTACGGAGACGTTGTGAAGACGATTAATGCAGTGCTCAAGCATCATCTCCGTGGTAACAAACTGAAATGTGAACACGTCTTTAATGGAAATCAAGGAGTTTCGCAAAAAAAAATTCTCACTTCTTCACTGGGCCAGACCACACCACAGTGTGACACCGTGGCCACGGCAGCGTGCTTGAGATCGACAGCGTTGAAAGTGATATGGCCCTGAATAGGAACCATTCATCTTCACCTTTGACTCATTATATAAAGTCCACTCACTTTTGGAAGTATCTCAAGACGCAGTTTGATGTAATCGAGGACCGAGTTCATGTTCTGAACCCATTCTGGATCCACATCCCCGTCGAGTATAACCCAATGATACAATATCGGTAATCCTTAGCATCAAAAACTCGAATTAGTCATGCCATTTGGAACATAAAATGTACAGTCGTGTCCAGAGATAATCGCCTAGCTGCGAACAGCGCAGGCGGTCGCGTCGTGGCAGTTACATACTGTGCTTATCTGGGCCCAATTCCGGTCCGCAATCGCGGCTCGACACGCTTTGCGGCCGCACGCGCTCGAGGCAGTCAGGTTTTCAGCGCCAAAGCCGACTCGATGTGGCTTTTTCATACAATTTCTCCAATGTTTCTTAGTCTCCAGTTTCCAAAATCCACCTAGAGTCAGCAGATCGGCAGCTGCGGCGCTGGAAGCTCTTCTGGCTCGGGAGGGGAGCATGCGGCCACAAAGCGTGTCGAGACGCAATTGCGGACCGGAATTTGGCCCAGATAAGCACAGTACCCTCTACAAAAGGTTGTAATTCACATCATTCGAGGAGTGAGCGGCGCGCGCGACGCCTCGGCCTCCGTCGGCCCTACGTTCTCTCACTGTCTCTAACCTCCGCCAGCACGCGTATGAATCAAGTGAATTTTGCCATTTTATAGCCTGTATATGGCGCCTAATATCTGCATACCAGTTATGGAAGTTGCATTAAAAGCAGTGTTCACGATGGTAATCGTTTTTCTGTTTTTCCGTCTGTCTTGAAAACGGCTCCATGCTGATTCCAATGATGTCTTTGGAATCGTACAAGACCCCCCAAGAACGAAGTTATGGCCTCTCAAAAATTTTGCTACGGAAGCATGGTGGACGAGTTGTCCGAGGCTTGTAACTTCCGTCTTTTGCAGCCGATGTATGCGAGCTGACCTGAGTAAAGAGAGAAGTTGAGAATGAAGGAAGGAACGGGGCTATTGATCAGAATTCATCGCTCATCTCACAATCTCGAGCATTCATTTGTTGACGTCGGTGGGCGTGGAAAGTGCATTTGGGTGTGACGAGCTGACGGGTGTTCAACTTTGGGGCCGTAGGGGACCGTTCCAAGCTCATTTTTCTTAGTTTTTTCAACGTTAGAGCTGCGCTAGGCCCCGCAGCCGCCGATCTCCACCAAAAAATCAGACATGGTTTTTATCGTGGACACTGCCTTTAAGCAGATATATATGAACAATAATTAGAAGAAGCCGTTTTTCTTGAAGTGAAACGAAAATGTCGAGTTTTTGGCGTGGGTGCGCAGTGTGGACACGCGGTCCATTAAAGGCAGCATACGCGCTCACAAACATGGTCGAGATAACAGCATAAATAGGCCCGCACGGCACCTACCATGTAGTCAGTGACTTTTGAAGCCTTGAAAACCATCCAGGATGACAATATTTGACGGTATTCGAGCAATCATGCCTCGCATGCCCGTATTTTCACACCCCTTCGAGGAACATAATTTAAAGTTAAGCCTAAAAAAACATGTGATAGCTTAGAGTGATAGCAAATGGGAGTGCATGAGAGAAACAGCTTGATTCACCTGAGAATAACATGTTTTTTTCACCGTAGAAATCCTCCATTTCAAAAAGTCTGCCGAAGTAGAGCGGCATTCTCGAAAGTGGACGAGAGTTAATCGTTCTGTGGACGTGCTATATTCAAGTAAATCAAGCTGTTTCTCTCATGCACTCCCATTTGATAGTGCTATCACCCTGAGCTATCGCATGTTTTCTCAGGTTAAACTTTTCATTCTGTTCCTCGAAGGGGTGTGAAAATACGGGAGTGCGGGGCATGTTTGCTCAAATATCGTCAAATATCCTCGGTTTTTGGCCGGAAATCGAAATTCTAGGGTCTCATTGGAGCACTGGGGTCGAAAGAACGAACGAAAACGAGCCCCAAAGAGCTCCATACGGCTCCGAAGCTCGCTCGAGCTAGCCCTTCCGCTCGCGGTCGAGTTCTCCGAGGAACAGTCTGGTCCGCTTCTACATTAGCATTGGAGCGCAAGCGTGGATGAGTTTTAGCATTGGGGCGCATTTGCACACACTGTCTACTTCAGGCCCATACCCGCGCAACTGATTCACCGTTGAAATTTGGCTTTCAAGAAGAAGAGCTAATTTTGGATGTTTCGCAGCGTTTTTCATGGTTCTTTCTTCACTGATGAAACAGTCATACTCTAAAACTTCGTTTTCTTGTGGAAACTCGAAAACGATTTTTTATCGTGGACACTGCCTATAAGTGTTAATTGGGGGGGGGCGTACACCCAGTAACTAGCCGGTCTCACTTGTTCCTGCCAGTTTTACTCCAGCTTGCCACTTTTTTCTTTTTTTTGTGTTGACCAGATACACTTTCTTCAAATATGCTGAATCTTTAGGAAGGTACGGAAAACGCGGGAACGTAACCAGTCGCAAACCTTTGCTTTCAGTAGCTAGAGATGACATAAATGACGAATCATACTTTGCAGATGACTATATGGAAATGTACGGAACAGTCATCGGCCTTGAAAAGAGCGATATCCTTGCCCTAAAACGTGTCATGGGGAAATTCAAACCTGAAGATGGCATGGATAACGAAGAAATCGCTATGGTTTGACAGTTTCACTTACAACTATTGGGTAAAATTGATGCCTCTCTCCACCATTTTGAGCCGGGTGGAGTAGGAAACGGAGCGGTCGGTGATGAGTTAAAGTAGAGATCGTGGACGCCTTTCTACATGACTGAAAGTTCCTGCGCCTACACCGCCCTGCACAATTTTCCAGAGAAAGGCCATTTGGTCTGCTTATCCGATTTAGTCCAGTGCATGGAAAAGGCGCGATCATTGCAGCTGGCCGTGGGGCGTTGGCGGCATCACCAGCCAACGGGGCTTTGGTTGCGCGCGGCGATCTATCGTCGCAGCTCCGTCCATTCGCTTGACTAAATTATATACGGGGCTCTCTTTTCTTACAGAAGATTATCAATTATATGCATCCCGGCTTGAAGCTCAAAATGATGCAGTTCGGAATGCAGCTTAATCAACTCGAATCGGAAATTTCGAGGGAATTCATAAAGATTGTGCGTAAACTTTACTCATTTGTTTTTTTAAAAGACCAACGAAAATGGATAATTTTGAATTTTCATTCTGGATTTCAGATGGGCGAGATAGCCGGAGAAGTTATCGCGGGAGAAACTGATCATCGCTCAGCCCTGAAAAGGTGCGCGTGGTTTCCGTATTCGATTTAGTCTCCCGCATGGACAGGGCGGCTCGCGGTGCGGTGTTGGCGGCATAACTGGCACACGCGGTTTCGATTCGCGCATGGCGATCCACCGCCGCAGCCCCGTTTATTCATCAGACTAAATTTATTCCGTGAGCTCTATGCTGCTATGTACAGTTTACCGGAATGCCACATTTGTCAGGACACACGCCAATTGGCAGACATTTTATTACAATAGAACAACAGTATAAACAGAATCAGTGGGATTTTTTTTCGAACACTGAGCCGTCTGTTCGAAGTGTCAGTCTTTTTTCATCTTTCAGAGGAGCGCCGCGGGCTTTCTTAAAGCCCTCTATCCTAGGAAGATACCTGCTAACCCTTCCGTTACTCACTACATGCGTTTTGGGCTCCCTCGATTAACAATCGCAATGTCCCGCCATCTGAGTCCAACTGAGGTTGTCCGGCAGACTGTAGTCTGCTTACTAAAGGCTCCGACGAAGGCGAGAGCTCCGAAACGTTAGCCGATTAAAATCTATGCTATCTTGGTGTACTGCTCAAGAAATTCTCTCAACGACTATCCACAATGCCAAGATTTATCGAAAGTCGAACGTGGAATATACTCGCAATGGTTCTTTGGAGTGCCGTCTTTCTTGGGCAAAGGGTTCTTGCTTGCTCTCTACTGAACTAGAGGAGAATTATAAGGGCAAAATTAAGCAATCGGAGACAGAAAAATGAAGACTGCCTGCACAGATTACTCAGTCCCTTTTATATGTCCAGGTGATGCAGACTGAGCTTTGAACCCGTTCCTTTTTTTGTCGTTTGCAAGAACATAACACCACACAGCGCTCTCTAGCTGGGTGGTACTTGGCGTATGCTAACCGACTCATTCTTTTCTAACACATTGAGGTTTTTAAAAACATACCTTGTGAAGGTTTATACCAGGATTGAGGTATGTATAGGGGGAGAAGGTAGCTTGATCGAGTTCTCAGAGTTGACTTGAAATTTCTCTTATTTGGGACGATGAACACGAATTTGAGGTCCAATTTTATATAAAGGTAGTTTATGCAAGTTAAAAAGGATTATGCCTACCGTGATCTTTAGCAATCTCAAGTCTGGCAACAAACAGACTTCAGAATCGCGTTCAGCGCCCTAAATAACTCCCAGTCAACGGCAGTGTTCACGATGATTTCGGTCCCCGAGTTTTCCACACAAAACAATGCGTTGGCCTCCAAGTAATACCAAAATTACGAAGAAAGCCGAGAAACGCCGTATTCTTGAGACATTAATGGACTAGTTCTCCGGTTGGATGAACATATTCATGGTGGTTGTCACCGGTGGTAAATTGGGTCAATCGAAAATAGAAGAAAGTTTTGTGCAAAACAGGGTTACTTAGGGCCCAAGGAAAGGGTCTCCGGAGCATTGACAACTCGGCACGCGGGGTGTGCGAGTCAGTATGATGAGCGCAGAGGACGAAAAGAAAGGCGCTGCCAGCCGGCCCGGCACTCTCTCGGCCCGGCCAAAGTGCAAGCTGTCTATCTCTGCGTCTCCGCTATTTACAGCTATGGCTGTACAGTACAGGGATAAGTGCAAACCTAGTTTGAGGGGGGAGCACTCTAAATTCGACTGAAGAACGAAAGCTAGAGCTTTCAGGGATCAGAGCGTTTCCATGGAGTCTCCAGGAAAACACTGGCCGATAGCGATATCATATATCTGGTATTGAAAGAATTCCTCATTTCCATGGATGAATCTTGGGTGTCCCCTCAACAAGGGTTGTAACCAGGAAGGGATCACTAAAGTAGTCGATAGTTTTCTTTGATCGAATCGGTGAAAAACGTTCTAGGCTTTCTTTAATGAGGTGGTACAGAGGAACTGGTCTACAATTAGATCGAAAAATCTTGGAGATTTCTCGTGGGTCGCCACGTATTTCCAAAAAAGTGAGCAATTCTATCAGAAAGGAGCTGTTTCAGGAAAAGGTGGTTTTGAGCAGACAGAAACGTTCCAACAAAAAAGGAGCAACAGTAAATAAAACGGAATGAGCAAGTCTTTAGAAACTCAACAAAATTTCTTGAGAACCAATTCACTTGGCGAAAACTTTCAACTCCCAATAGAAAACCCTTGCTTTATTTCGCAAGGAAGAGCTTCATGCCTCTCGATAAAAGACTCACTTGTTTGGAAAGGTTCAGTTCATGTGATAGCAATTGCAGTTCCTTATGTACTTTCACCAGTTCACTTTTCTGATCAGCGGAAGGAAACCGTTTATGTGGGTCAGACTTTATGTCTTCTTTTCGATAATAGGTATAAATATTTCCACCGGTACTAGAATAACCGGAGCAAGCTCCTTTCGAAAACCACAAAGCTCTTCTCTGAAGAATAACACGAGTTGATTTCGTGAATTCAAAATTTCAGCTACGGGAATTGGTTCTCAAGAAGCATTGTTAACTTCTTGTTGACTCGCCCACTCCACTTGCCTATTGTTTCTTTTTGTAGGAACGTTTCTGTCAGCATCAAGCCACTTTTGCTTGAAAGTACTCATTTTTTATAGTTTGCTTTGCTTTTTCTTCGTTATCATATGTTTAATCAGCAGGTTAGTTTTGCATCCAGTAATTTTCTTACACGAACTGCAGTGTCATAAAGATAATGAGCGCTAGAATTCTTTCCGATTTTTAGGGAATAGAAAGGTACTGCAGGAAATGCATTCTCAGTTTGTGATTTGAATTTCAGCATCCCTAAAGACGAAGCGGTCTAGGCAGATGTTAGCCAGATTATGCAGCAAAACCTCGCTCATCTGACAGATGCCAGTCGAGAATACAACAGTAGCGTCTTTTTCTTTGTATCTCCGTGGCGAGAGCCAGGGTAGGAGGGCGCAGCAAGCGCGAGGGAAAGTGGGCGAGGCAAGCCTGGTTGTCAATGGTACCGCAACCCAAGGAAAGAGCGGAGCAGTAGAGAGTAGAGAATTGCAAAGGACGGGTCCATAAAAGATTTCGCTGTCACAAGAAACACTTCCTGTAAGACTTAGGGCAGCGTTTGCGCAAAAAGCCGCGCTTGGTTTTTTTTTCTTCTCAATCCAATGTTTCATCCAAGTTTAGATAGTTGGGAAAGCTTGAGATCTCAATGCTGCGGATTCATAATGCTATAGCCTCTTGAAAATCGCTCCGTGAAAGGCGAGAAGGCGTTTTCCCGGTCGATCATCCAGCACGAGGAACAGAAGCGCCACGACATGCTCCGACAGGCCGCGGAAATCCAGATTTCCATTTTCTTCATTTCGAAAAATCCTCACAGGGTAATACTTAAAGGCACAGTACACCCTCAGACATGAATTTTGTGATTTTTTCTTGATTGTGTAGTGGACCCCTCTTGTATAACACGCGCGCGCCAAGTGTGAGATCTCGATTCCTCCCAATAAACGAAATATAAGCGACCAACACAGGCCCGACACCCTCGCTCACCACCACAGGGTCCACCTCCTACGAGATTTTCGAGCTCGAACAGGCTATATGGATGGATGAGTTCCTTATGAGTCTTCGTTCTTCAACCCATTTCCGGACTATTTCCATACCCTAAATCGTTCTCGCGGAACGATGGCGAATGTAGAGAAATTCAGGCCTGGGACAACTCGTCAAACAAATTTTCACCATCAAACCATAAGCATCTTTAAGGAGCCATAACTCTGTTCGTAGGAGGCCCTGAACGATTTCAGAGATACCATTGTGATCAGCGTGTGACCCTCTCCTAGATAAAGATAAAACCTATGGGAAAATTATCTGTGTGCTGTGTCTTTAAAGGCACAGTCCAAGCTCAGGGACGAAATCTGAGATTTCCACATTCATAATTGTGAAGTAGACCCACCTCGTATACCACTTTCCGAGTGCGAGCTCTCAATTCCTCCGAATAAGCTAGATATAAGAAGAGGCCACCCTGGGGCGACCACATCCGGAAGCCGCTCTGGCACGCCCCTTTTACGATCTTTCGAGCTAAACAGTGGCGAAATGAGCGACGATTTCTTATCAGTAGCCCCGTTCTTCCCTTCACTCTCAGCCTCTCTCTTTATTCAGATCGGCTCGTATATCAGTTGCGAATGACGTAAGTTACAAGTCTCGGACAACTTGTCCACCATGCTTCCGAAGCCCAATTTTTGAGTGGGCATAACTTCGTTCCTAGTGGGTCTTGTACGACTCCAGGGACATCATTGGAATCAGCGTGGAACCTTTTTCAAGATAGGCTGGAAAACAGAAATACTATTTTGAGGTTGGAGTACCATTGAGGATTTCGTGTGCATCGTTTTTCTCCATTTGTACGTCATTACAGTTCTACCTGGGGGCCACTAAATTTATATAGCGAATAATATAAAAATAGAAGATTATCGTGAACACTGGCTTTAATTTTGAGCCGAAGTTTTTTTTCTGACTACACCAAAAATTCTCTGATGGGTACCCTCACTTTTCGCGAAGCAGTGAAATCGCCCTTTTTCTAATCCACGGGGGCATTTGGAGAATTTCAAGATCGGACCATTATCGTACTGTCACAGACCTATAAAAACGCATGCGTGGTTTTTCAAGTCGTCGGTGTGCGGGAAAAAGGTCACTAGTAAGAGGTCTGGACTGCTGGAGACGGCCATATCCATTACAACAGTCATGATTAGTTTGACGACTTACGAAGTTTTCCTTCCACATAAAAATAATCAGACACAGTGCACATTATTTGTCTAACGGTTGCCTAACTGTTCTTCCTGAGGGTTTCGCATTCAACAACATGGTTTAAAATCCGGATTCGAGCAAAACTAAACAAAAATGGACCAGTGCTCTAAAAAGTCCGAAGTGAGACTAGTAATGTCTCTTAAATTATGTCGGGAGTAATCAAGAAAGAGAAACAGTGCATTCACAAAAAATCTGAGAACGAAGCGCATCAGCGCATTCAGAAAAGTCAATAGAAAACTACTTTAAAAATGTGTGCGACTCTTCTTTGATTGAATTAGTGGACGATCGTTCGTATTTTTTTTCAAATTCACCGAGATCGGTGACTGTAGATTTGCCGGCGAGAATCAATTCTCGATTGCTGACATGGGCCAGCTGCCTTATTCGCCGCAGTCACGAAGCAATTCTGCACAATCAGGAGTTGAGCCGTAGGATTATTCAAATGTGGAACCTACTTATTTTGCCGGATTGTTCGCTCAATGGTCAAATCTGCCGTTCACCTCGTATCGCATTTGTGACCTCCCAATTTCGGTCCACCCCAGGATGGACTGAAATTAAGGTCCATACAAGTTTTAGACTCAAACTACCTCTGTTTTTCGCTTAGCTCAGCATTCCCTCACAAACCGGTTCTGAAACTCGGGGAAAAAACTATGCAGTAGAGTTTACGGAGCTGACTTAGCCAATCGTTCTCGAGTCCCGCTCGAAAACAAAACATTACCTCGTGTATAAGTTGATTGGAACAAACGGGTGACTTATTGGAAGTTTCGAATACAATGATGTTGAAAAATCGTGATTTTCAGTGTTGCTGAAGCGCTCGAGCTACTTCCGGATGACATTAGGGATGATATGTTGTCGCAGTTCCCACGGCTCGTCGACTTTCTTCGCTATAAGTAGTAGTGACACTATTACATCATCATTGAGATAAATATTCGTCTTATTTTTCTTTTTTCAGTTTTTTAAAAAGTTTAAGTTGGTATCGTGCGCGACATCAACCGATTGGCACACTCGCCGGCTAGTGATAAACATAACATACATATAATCAGGTTCCGAGCCAAATTCACTCTGTTCCCTCGCGCGCTCTTGTGGAGCGAGGGTAGAGACAGCGAGAAAGTGTGGGGAGAAGGAGACGCAGCGTAGGCGCGCAGACGCACGCCATGAATGGAAATAAACTTCACTCGGAAACAGAGGGTATGTTCACTGCACTCGTGCATGAAGTGGGACTGCTGTTCTTCTAGGATATTTTTGTGAAATGAATTCAGTTACGATCTTCATGTTCGACATTCTTCAAACCTAATCATTTTGATCTTATTTGATTCTTTTCTTCTGTGTCGTACAGGTTTTTAGATGGATGGGCTATTCGGTCGACGTCTCAACAAAGATATTCGTTTCCCAGGCCAAAATTGTATATCGAAAAAGAATGTACAATCTATCCGGGCTTGATGAACCCTGCACGGCTTCCATTTCCACTGAGGTGAGGCGTGAGAGAGAGGGCTCCATTGGAACGCATTTTCAATTTCAGTTTAAAGGCAGTGTTCACGATGAAAAAAGTTTTCGAATTTTCACTAGGATTGGGTAGTGGAGGGACACTCTGCAACGCTAACGTCGAAAGAACGCATGAAAACGAGCCAGGAAGAGCCCCAAAAGAGCCCGAATTTGCAACTTCGAGCGCATTGAAAACCCCAAAAGCGCATCACACGCCCACCGTGAGATGAGCGATGACTTTCAATCATTAGCCCCGTTCTTCCCTTCATTCTCAGCTTCTCTCTTTACTCAGGTCAGCTCGCATAGATCGGCTGCAAAAGACGGAAGTTACAAGCCTCGGACAACTCGTCCACCACGTTTCCATAGCTCAATCTTTGAAGGACCATACCTTCGTTCACAGAAGGTCTTGTATGATTTCAGAGACACCATTGGAATCAGCATGGGGCCGTTTTCAAGATAGGCGGGAAAACAGAAAGACGATTTTCATCGTGAACACTGCCTTTAATGCACTGCTAGGTTCTCAAACGATGGAAACATGCTTTCGTAACCCCAATACGAAAAAAAAACACCCCATACCCTAGTGTCAAATCATCGACTTCATTAGTATAACCTCTGTCATTGCCAGATTGTTTGAGAAGATCCTGAAAGCAGCCTCTGTCAGGCACATCGATAGCAATGATCTGATTCCCGACCATCAGCATCGGTTTAGGAAGAGAAGGTTCACAGAAACATTGATGTTGACTGCACGTGATGACTGGACTAGAGCTCTAGATCAAAATATTGATGTTGATGTTGTCTACTTTGATTCTTTCTTACACTGGAAGAGGTTAGCGAAGCTCTACAGGGTGCGGCCCTCCGACCATCGACGCTTGCCCCATCAAACGGGGGAGCGAGTGCCATAGTGATAATTTGGCTTAATCGAAGCCCTGCCGTCACTGCCTTGAAGCCCTGTAATCACTGCTCTAAAGCGCTGCCGTCACTGCCCTGAAGCCCGCCTGTCACTTCCCTGACGCCCTGCCATCACTGCCGTCACTGCCAAGGAGCACTGACGTCACGGCCACAGAACACTAGTGTGACCTTTTCTCCCACCCCCGGAAAGCGTTGTCTGTTCCCCCTAAAAAGATCCTTTTCTGATAGGTATTCGAAGTCTCCGTTCAGGGCCGGCGTTGTTGGGCCGAGTGCTCTGCGAGGTGAGGCGCCTTTTATACCGGTTGAGTTGAGCACGTGATTGATAGATTACAGGAGAAGTCACGTCAATTCGGGGCAAAAGTATACGTGAACGATGATACGTGCGTTTGGCCTAGTATGGCTTCTCTGATCTATAATGTCGTAAACAGTCCTTCCCAACTTCTTTGCAGCTCTTCCGTCTCTTTCTCTCGAGGGAGAAAGCGCTGGGCGAGGGCAGGGACCTCCCTCGAAGCCCCCTTCGGGGGAAGGCTTTTGCTGTCGCTTACCCAAGTCAAAAATGGGCTCTATGGTCCGCCGCTTGCCCCCACGCAGTGACTGAGCTACTTAGACCATAACACCGGTCGAAGCAACGGCGCAAAAATTCCTCTACAGGCTGATCGCGGGAGCATGACAGGGCGGGTTGGCCCTCATGCTACCGACGGGCTGGAAAACCTAAGGTGGTAACCATGGAGAGTCTCATAGGAATACGCGATACTGCTACGCATCCGGGGTAGCCGATGCGCTAACACTGGGGACCCAAGGTGTTGGTGACAAGTACGCTACTGGCCAGAACAATGGACGACTGGTAACGCCGGAGAAGGAGGTGCGGTTTGAGGTATGGAATGTGCGATCAGGGTATTACGCCGGGCAGAAAGATATCATTGCTAGCGAACTGTTGATGTCGAAGGTATCGGTTGCCACCCTGTCTTTTTTGAGGATCACTGGAAGTGGAACAATGACTGTCTAGGCGCCAGATAATCAAGAAAGAATGGTGCTGTACTATTCCGGTAGCGACGGGCCTCATCAAGGCGTTGGATTCATGCTGAACTGGAAAGCAGCTGGAAGCGTTGTGACACTCGAACCTATTTCTAGTAGAATCGCTGTCCTCACGTTGAAAGGAACTATCAGGACAAATATTGTGGCAGTCTATGCCCGACGGAGCCTAGCCCGGACTCCGACAAGGACGCGTTTTACGCTCAGGTGCAGGGCGTTCCAAACACGATTTCAAGGAAAGACGTTATCCTAGTCGCAGGTGATTTAAGCGCCTATGTCGGGAGAGATAATTCTCTGAGAAGCAGTATTGGGCAGATTCGAATTTAACGACAGTGGTGTGCGCTTGCTCACGTTTGCAGCTTTCAGAGGACTCATTATTGGAAACAGTCACCTCCAGCATCGCAGAAAGCATCAGTCGACGTGTTGAAATCCTTCCGGACGAGACGTATCCACGTAACGTGCCATGAGAGGACCCGACTGTGGTTCAGATCATTACCTTTGACGTGCATTGGTGAAGCTCAGTCTACAGCGAGCTAGGATTGTGTAGCCTTCTAAAGGCCAATTCGACTGGCCACATTTAAAGGTACCCGAGACGAAGGAGTTATTCTAAATGGAACTGTCGAATCGGTTTGCGTTGTTGGCAGACGATACATCTGTGAATGAACAAGAACAGCAGATAGCAGCCACCATCGTAGAATGTGCAGAGCCACTGTGTCCTGCCACTCGTAAGCGAATCCAGTCGTGGATATCAGATGAATCCATACATCGGATAGAAGAAAGGAAGAGAGGGTATTTGACCGATTTCTTTCGATATCGCCTGCTCTGTAGAGAACCTTATTGCATATTGAAAATGGCGAGAATCGTATTAGAGTAAGGTAGCTGATGATTTGGAGGAGTCTGCGAGCAGGCATGGTCATGAACGCTCTACCGGACACTCAAGCGTCGCGGAGGAAGGACGAAACCAACTAGCGATAGTTTCAGGAATGCAGGTGGGTCATTCGTACGCTTTGTGGACGAGAGTCTCCATCGATTGAGATAGTTCTTCGGTGAATACAGTAATGAAGCGCCGCAAGGGCTGCTTATTGTGCCAACACCAGTTGGAGCGCCCGGAGATGCAGTTCTCGACTCAGAACCAACTGTGGATGAATTAACGACAGCGATAATGTCACTCAAAAACGGCAGAGCGTCAGGAGTGGACAAAATCACTGCTGAAGCCATCAAGGCTGGCGGAGACGTCTTGCTGCGCCAAGTTCATCGGCTGATTACTCTTATCTGGCAGTCTGAGGAAATACCTGGAAACGTGCCGCAATTGCGCCCATCCACAAGAAGAGTGACTCATGGGACTGCAAACATCATAGAGGGATCAGTCTGTTGTCTATCGTTGGCAAAGCCTGCATGAGAGGTAATTGGAATGAACTTCAAGTCATCGTGAGCAAACCGGTCGTGTAGAACAGGCGGTATTCCCGTCAGAGAGAACCTGCAGTGATCAGATCTTTTCGCTTCGGAAGTTAATGGAAAAAAGAAATTGCTCTGGGAAGCGTGTCGTTATCACATTTAAAGACTCCAAATCGGCGTTCGATCGTGTTCATTGGCCGGCACTTTGGAGAGCACTTGAAAGCGACCACAAACCGAGGAACAAGCTCTTCCAGGAAACGGGCGAAGGATCTACCAGTTCCGTACGCGTTGGAGATAAATTGTCCGAAGAGTTTACCGTAATGCTGGAGTTTGCCAAGGCGATGTGGTTCAGCCCCTGCTCTTTAATACTGTTTTAGACGCTATTATGAGGAAGGTCTTCGAGAACAAAAGAGGCGTCCAATACGGAAGTAATGAGTACGTCACAGATCTGATGTTCTGATGCGTAGGCAGCGTCTTTAATAAGCGACGTGGCACTGATTGCAAGCTCCTAGGCAGTATCTACGATGATCACATTCGGTGACTTTCCACAGCAAAATGATAGGAGTGAATGCGACATGCGACACAATATGGTGACTTATGGGGTTGGTCACTGTTTTGAAAATACTTGTGAACTTTTACACAAACATTAATCATCTAACAGCGGCATATTCATATTTTGCTTCAAAATACCAGCAAGAACCGTATAAAAATCCGGAAATGTCCATAAGTTCATCGTCTACCCGAGAATGTATCGTGTTGTGCTTCTTCTTCTGATAGTCGCCACTGTTGTGTTGTGCAGATCGAGAGGTTGGTATTTTTTAATATGTGGCGCCCGCTACCAAAAATAAGAGATGAAGTAGCAAGCCTTAGGCCGGGATCATACATTCCGCGACCAGCGACAACAACAGTTCAAGTCATGTATATCGAATTTCGGTAACTATGTATTGAAGGTAAACATTTCGTATCGCTCGTCGCTGGAAGTATGATCCCAGCCTTAAAGGCATTCATTATACATGGGCATTCGACCCGAGTTTTCGAATGAATGAATAATTCGAATACGGCCATTTAAAAAATTCCGAATAAATGAATACATTCGAATAATGCCTTTTAGAAAATCCCGAATAAATGAATACATTCGAATAATTTTGCCTTTTTAAAAATCCCGAATAAATGAATATATAATTCCAGAATCAAGGCGTTTTCAAAATTCCCGAATAAATATGAATATATTCGAATAAGGCGTCTTCAAAATTCCCGAATAAATGAATACATTCGAATAATAACTTTTAAAAAATTCCCGAATAAATGAATACATTCCGAATAATGCCTTTAAAAAATCCCGAATAAATGAATACATTCAGAATAAAGCCTTTTCAAAATTTCCGAATGAATGGGCCTATACTATTCAGCCAAGTATAGGCATTTCAAATTCCCGAATAAATGAATCTACATTCGAAAAGTCTCACCAACTATTCGAATATTCAGATCCTATTCGAAATTTATTATTCGACGAATAATATTCGACGTTTCGAAACTCAGGTCAATATCACCCCGGAACTTCGACTTTCGAAGAAACTAGAGACTGTTTTTATCGTGAACTACCTTCAAGATGGATGGGAACACTAAATGAAACTACTAATAGCCAAGTGGCAGTCCACATAAACTGCACTTTTCTAGAACCACTTTGAACGTAAGGGCCCGAATATGCCCTTCACAGCTGCATAGTCACTCTGAATTTATTTAATATGCATTTCCCCTGTTTCGCGTACCTATTGTACCATCCGAAAACGCATATTGATCTTTCGAGAATCGAAACGGTCAATCGTGTTCAGCGCTCAAAACAACCCTGGACAAAGCTTGGGTAAAAGCACTTTTTCCAGAGCTTCCACAGAAGTGATACCATTTTCCACATTTACCAATTTTCAGTTGAGGCGTTAACCTAAATCAAGTAGGGCTTCCAGAAAGCGTTGAAGAAAAAACATTCCAGATTTGACCTTAAATTCCCCTAGAGTTGATGGTGGTGGAGGGGTTATTTGGGGTGCTGATCCACGAAGCTGAGGTTTCTTTGTCGATTGTCGACTAAATCCGTTCAAAGCTTCTCATCTGCTGGAGGAAATTTGATGGCAAAACGTTTTGACGTTTCCCGGAGCGCTGACGATGTTGCTCAAATCGTTTCTTTGAGGGTCATTTGTAGTGCTCAACGATTATAGGAATCTGATACAAGTATAGCGATATTTTGACAGCTTGCAGTAGATTACGTGGGTATGCGGTAGTTTGGTTAAATTGCACTGATAGGAATCATCGGTCGGAAACGAATCAAGTTCTTCACGAACACGTTCAAAAATACGATGACGATGCAGATGGCTTCATGGATTTCGATGACAGGCTACGGCGCGGTGTGATACAGCAACATCGGTCCGACCCCACCCAGAGTCAAGCGATTTGCTCCCCCTGGGAAGAAGCAATGGCGACGACCGGGGGGAGTGGAAGGTCTCACTTCGAAATTTTTTATAGTGAACGACTTTTCAGATCAGGACTACATTAATGCATCGATTTCATCAAATAATCTTAATAATGCAATAAGTAAATGTTTTTTCCACGAAAGCAGAACGCAAAATTAACTCTCCAGCGACAATGACACCAAATGTTTGTTCAATGACCGAACATTGATTGGAGTGCCCTGACGACACATAGGTGCGGTTTCCGGGAATGAAAATGTTATTTATTAATAGACTATCCGTATGTGGCACCCAAAACTTCATGGCCACAGCTTGAAGCTGGAACACGCTACATAGGGTGAGGCGGGCCTGTTGTCATGCCCTGACATATGTGCGTTTCGGGCATGAAAACCTGTAGTAATTGGCTATCCGGATGTGAAAACGCACCCCAAATTTCATAGACGAAGCTCTAAGCCGAACAGCGCTACATAGGAAGGGGTTCATGAAAAAATGTTCGGGATTATGAAATATTGTGAAGTATTTCACGAAATTTGAATTAGGGAGTTTCGCGTTGCTACAACGTGCGGAAAACCTAGTCACGGGCCCAAGTAATTTACAAAAATACGGTCTTTGTTGACCCATTTTTAGGTGTGATACAATCCATTGTATCACACCTAAATCCTACAAATCAAGTGTGATACAATCCGATTGTATCACACCTAAAATGGAGTCTTCAAAGACCGTTTTTAACTGGTTAAAAAGAATGAAATTGATTAATTGGGTCCGTGACTAGGTTTTCTGCACGTTTGTAGCAACGCGAAACTCCTAATTCAAATTTCGTTAAATACTTGTAAATATTTCACAGTCCCGGACATTTTTCATGAACCCCTTCCTATGTAGCGCTTTTCGGCTTCAAGCAGCGTTCACGAAATTTTGGGTTCGTTTTCAAATCCGGATAACCCAATAATTATACGTGGTTTTCTTGCCCGAAACCGCACCTATATTGCCCTCAGGGCATGAAAAACAAACTCCACCCACCTTACATGCTAACGCTCTTGGGCTTAAAAAATTGGTTGCGTTTTCATATGCGGACATTCGTATTAAAAATGTGGGTTCCGCGCCTCAACCCACTCCTATGTGCCCTCAGGGCATAAAAATCCTATGCTTCCGGCGATATCTGCGTCTTGGACACGAGTCAATTTAGTGGAGTAAATAGCAAGAGATATAACAGTGAACAATCCTCTTCTCAAACAGTCAACAATCCATTATTTCTCAGAATTGCAAAAGTTTTACCTTTGGCGGGATCGAACCTGTGACTCTAAATTGCCTAAAAATGCATCTTCGATTACGAAATTCAAAAACTCTGTGTCATTTCGTTGACAGGATAGTCCGCTTGTAATGACCTCCATGACAGTGAATACCCAACATCACTGCTGCTGACATATCCAGGAGCGCATTGGAACACACTTGACCTGGCCAAGACTCCTCCTCCATGTCAGAATCATTAACGATGGCCATGCTACTGTCGTCTATTGTCTTGCATGCCTCATCACCAGTGAATTGTAAGACCTTCTTGTGTGTTCCTGCCTTATTTTACATCTCCATTTCAAATCTTGCCTCATTTGTTTTCGCACTTGTTTCACACTATTCAGTGTGTTGTTTGATCTCCTGTCTTATTTTTCTCTCTCTGCATGATCTCCAGCTTTATTTTGACCTCTTATTGTGATCTCATTTTGCCGTCATTTTTATACTAACGGTATGGCTCTCAATCCCCCCGCCCTGATAGAAGTCCATCTTGGTTCTTGGTTGACCGAAGGTCCGACCCCCATTCCACCGGATGTTGACGTGTCCGACTCCCCTCTGTGATACATCACACCTCACGCCGAACCCTGTTCGATGATTGGAGCGAATGATGGAACAACTGGGTGAAACACATATGATCGTTCACTGGTTGAGACATCGCCGCGACGTTTCCCTACACGTGGCACGCACGCAAGCGAGGAGGTAATGATAGTCATGAACATCGATCAAGTGATTTCACATTAGATCGCTGCGCCGCGGCTATCTCTCGACCAGTGATCGACGATACACATATTGCCTAAAGGAAATTATTCGAAAAGGTGATGAGCATCAAGATGGCAGAATTTTCCCGAGATCGTTCTTTCTAAATTTCCGACTAGCGGCCCATAATGTGGTGGGTTGTCAGAGGTTTTCCATATACTTGGCGATAGTGTAAACGTCTCCAAGAAGGTGTACTGGGTGCAGCCAGTTTCTTCTAAGCAGGAGATCGAGAGTGTAGCTTAGGGAGCTTGAACGTTCGGCTTCTCGCGATGGGCTAGCGCAGAATATACCCTGCATCAAATTCGAGTCGGCGATGCGTCTCTGAGTGCTGAATTCGCACTAGAGACGTATGGAACAACGGCATGGCTCCCCGCTGTAAAGCACGTCGCAGTGATGAGGGGGTAGCCACGGAGGGAGCGCTGCTTCCTTGGAATCCACGACCAGTTGACTCATTTCCAGTGGGTCCGCCACGACTACTACTGTCACTCACTCTGGCATATTGCCAGGAGCCGAATGGTTGAGCTCCGCAAGCTACAGTAACTGTAAGATTGAGGAACAAACAATACTATCAAAAATTTGAAGAAGAAATGGAGAATGAACACGGGGAGCGTAAGCGGCAAGAAAGAGGAGAAAAAGTGCGGCGAGAGAAATTTCTGCAGAATATGAGTTTGAGCTGCATAACATTGTCCTTGCTTCGCATGCTTAATTCTTATATTTGCGTTTCGTATATGTGTATACAGAATCAATTTCGAAATTCAAAGAAAGAGACCAGTGACGGAGGGTTGAAAATCGGAGGAGATTGCCTAAACTAAGCTGCCACAATGGGGAACAGGAGGCACCCACACTTTCGTGGATACCCTCTATCCACCATTACGGCGGCGACGGCCTAAAAATAATGGGAGCAGGAGAACACACTATTGATTTCGCGGAGGCGGCCCAGCGCCAATGGGCGACGGCTGGCAGTCCCGGCCTGTTGCGGCAAGTTCGGATAGCACCGCCCCCTAATAGGGGAGGAAAAAGAGGCACCCTGATGTGGGCGGGGTCTAGAGGCGCATGGCGCGCGCACTTTCTCGTAGACAACTTCCCGGGACACCTTCTCATGGATAAGAGAAACGAATAGGAGAAATAGCTATCATCTGGGTGGCAGTGGAGACGAAATCGATTGAGGGTAGCTTATAATTCCAGAAATATTCTAGAAAAACGCATCGCGACGTGAAAGGACTCCTCCGCGAGAAGGTGCGCGCGCCATGCGCTCTGAGGCCCCTTCCATATCAGAGTGCCTCTTCGGGCGCACCCGCCCCTAATCGATATGCGCTGGTGCTTGTGTACAGCGCGCAACGGGAGATCTGCCCACAAGAACGAACAGCGGAAATGTTACTCACAAAATGGATAGCTCAATTTGCGAAAAGATTCTTTAAAGGGTTTCTATTTCGAAGGTAGAGGAAATAGGTTTTGTCTAATTCGAATGTGAGGCACTTTTTCCGAATATTCGGATTAAACCCAAAATTTGTATTCCCGAATGAATCGAATATTCGAATAACTCAAAATTTAATTTTCGAATAAATCGAATATTCGAATAAATCAAAAATTCAATTCTCGAATAAATCGAATATTCGAATAAACCCAAAACTGATTTTCCCGAATAAATCGAATATTCGAATAAATCCAAAATTTAAATTTTCGAATAAATCGAATATTCGAATAAATCCAGAAATTCAATTCTCGAATAAATTGAATATTCGAATAAATCCTAAATTTCAATTCTCGAATAAATCGAATATTCGAATATATCCAAATTTTAAATTCCCGAATAAATCGAATATTCGAATAAACCCCAAAATTGAAATTCCCGAATGAATCGAATATTCGAATACTCGAATATTCGAATTATTCGAATATTATTCGAATATTTATTCGATTCGGTCCCAAGTCTAGCATTCATTGTTCACGATAAACTTCGCACTTGATTTCTCAACGAAAAACAATTGTGGTAGCCCTTAGAAGCATAACAGAGTTGGAAAAACGGATTCAAAAAAGCCTTCCCAGAGGCAGAAAACGGTTTTGAAGATTAGCCGAGTGGGCAAGGCCGGCCTCCTTGGGTCTAGTTGTTGTCATAAACACCGACACGGCTCTATCACTGCCACGCTTTGACCTGCGATCATCAGCAGTGATTATTATTGAATTAGGCAATGGATTGGACAGATTTTTGCCTGACGAAGATCTCCGTATGTTTTCGACAACTAATTTTTGAATTTAAAGTCTCTTTCAGTAAAAACCAGCCACCATTAAACCTGTCGCAGGTCAGAGTGGCAGTGATAGAGATGGGCCGGTGTTGATGGCAACCATTAGACCCAAGGAGGCCGGACTTGCCCACTGATTCAATCTTCAAAACCGTTTTCTGCCTCTGGGAAGGCTTTCGGATGCGTTATTTCAACACTGTTCTGCTTCTGGGGCTGCTACCATTGTTTTCCAAAGAAAACTCAAGGAGGATGTTTATCGTGAACAGTGCTTTCAAGATTGATATTGATGCGGTGAGACAGGCGGCTAAGGACATGTTCTTTAATCCTTGATGCAGCTAGTTGGAAACCTGCTGCTCCGATCAGACGCAGCGACCTCGAAGCGTAGTGTTTTTGAACTATGTACCACTTACTTCATCAACCAAGCAAGCGTTTCTTGCTTGTGTGGCAAAAGTGTTTTACTTGCTACTAAGAAGTAAGTCGGTTGAAGTCTTCATATAACAAACTTAAAGGCAGTGTTCACAATAAGAATCGTTTTTCTGCTTTCCCGCCTATCTTGAAGACGGTCCAGTGCTGATCCCAATGGTGTTTTTGGAATCGTACAAGACCTTCTGGGAACGGAATTATGGCCCCTCAAAGATTGAGCTAAGGAAACATGGTGGACGAGTTGTCCGAGGCTTGTAACTTCCGTCTCTTGCAGCCGATGTATGCCAGCTGACCTGAGTAAAGAGAGAAGTTGGGAATAAAGGGAAGAACAGGGCTATTGTTTGGAAACTATCGCTCATCTCACATTCTCGAGCATTCATTTATTCACGTCAGTGGGCGTGGAAAGCGCATCTGGAGGTGACGAGCTGACAAGTGTCCAACTTTGGGCCCGTAGGGGACCGTTCCGAGCTCATTTTTCTTAGTTTTTTCAACGTTAGGGTTGAGCTAGGCCCCGCAGCTGCCGATCTCCACCAAAAAAACAGACATGGTTTTTATCGTGGACACTGCCTTTAACACCCACATTTAACTTGATTCGGAACTTCTGAGCGTTGGTGGTATGCTTGTGACTGAAAAGTTAGAAGAGCTTATTCTTAGGTGTCTCTCCGTTCAAATGAACTCTCCTATTTCCCTGTCAACGTCGCTGGCAACTACTTCAAGAGTTTACTAACTACTTGAGCGGCAAGATAAAAGATTTCAAATTGAAGATTTGTTACCATATCGTTGATTGTGGGCGCGGGTACACCCAGTAACTAGCCCTTCAATCTTGTCCCTGCTGGTGTTTTCTTCAATTTTTCACTTTTTTCTTTTTTGTGTTAGCCAGATACATCTTCTCATGAGAATAGGACAATAATCGTATTTATCGCGGAACCTGCATTCAAATGTATATATACCTTCTATCCTGTAGTGAATTGTCATGCTTCAAAAACCTCGCGGGTGCAAGAGTGGTGGGCCTATTCTATTAGCAAAACTGTCACATAGGTATTGTGTATCGTCAATCCCAGAATGGGGGAAACCCGCGACGCTGCTTGGCGGGAAAAAGTTTCGCGCGGGAAGACGAAGTGAGGATGGATATTGATAGAATGATTCTGCGCCTAATTGCTCAGCGCGGTTTCCTACTTGATAGACACTGACGATACCTTTGATAAGGTATGGAGAATGCTGAAACGAAATCAGTCGGAAGCTTTGCCTTTAGTATCTAGATGTGACACAGATGAAAAATTGTACTTTGCAGATGATTTTATGGAAATGTACAAAAAAGCCATCGGTCTTGATGAGAGCGATTTGGTTGCCTTAGCGCGTATCATGGTTCGTATCAAACATGACGATGACATGGATATAGATGAAGGCACTTTGGTTTGACGGTTTAATATTCGATTGATGAATTACCTTTTTGTTAATGTTATTCTTTACCATATTGTCCATATTGTGATGGGCAGAGTAGGAAGCAGAGCGGTCGGTGACGTCTTTACCATAAAGGCCGAGAACGATTTTCTGCATTGCTACACATTCGCTCGTAGAATTTGGTCAGAAAGCAGCAGTCGGGTTTTCGCGTCTTTCTTGTATTTTTTGTATAGCTCGCTTCAATCTCAACTTTGAGCGAAATTAGGGTGATATTCATGATCCTAGCGTTGAGGGCTACCCAATGGTCTAGCCATTGTTGGGGCTACGGCGAGAACTATAAAAGTCTCACAATCTTCCGGGCTTGTAATTATGGTACCGTGGCGCATGGAGTGCTACTGTTACTATCTGCGTTTCTCTATGTCTACCTAAAAGGAGCTGGTCGATTTCGAATATTCCATGGTTCTCAACGAAACCCCGACAGACCATTGGATAGTCCTCAACGCCGGGATCATGAATATATTGCTAGTTTTGCTCAAAGCTGACTTTCCAGCGAGTTAAAGGCAGTGTTCACGATAAATTTCACTTCCGATATCTCCACGGCTTACGGAAGGTCTGGTGCCCTATATAGCAAGGCATGGTTGAAAAGAGCATGAATTACGCGTTTCTGAGCAAAAATTGGCGCTTCCATCTTTACGTTGATTTTTGAGCTTGGAGGAATTGACCGCTAGAAGGATGATACCTAGGGTGATGATAAGCGATCAGCTCACTTATCAGCACTTCCTTGACTTGATCATTCCTGTAACCTGAGTCTTCATTTGTTCATTCCAAGGAGGCGGATCTGGGGCAGCAGGCGTGTCTGGGGCACCAAAACGCTTGTTTGCAGCCGTTATTTTGCCGCTCCACGCTCTTTTTCTACCGTTCTTTCGACACTGAGAGCCTAGAATCCTTCTCGCCTATCATTTCACTGTGGAAAGTCAACGAGAATAATCATCGTGAACGCTGCCTTTAAACAAAAAAAAAAGACGAGAAAAACGGACCTCGCTCGCTTTCTGACCGATTCCTACGAGCGGTAGCGTAGGTGCTCCTCTATCTGCACCGCTCAGCGCAGGTTTCTAGAGAAAGGGCTTGTCTTCTTCAGATGTTCCAGCATATGCATCCTGACTTGAAGCTCAAAATGATGGAGTTCGGAATGCAACTTATGTTACTCGAAAAGAAGGCGTCGAAGGATTTCATAACGCGTGTGCGTAACCTCAAATCGTTTGCATTTCTTTTCGAATATCTTGGGAACTCAAGACTTTCGAATTGTGGTGAGCGCGAAGCGCTCACCAGATTTGGCTTTGATTCGCCTTCGCGCAACCCCCTGATCTCAGTATCAGGGTCCAGAGTAAACGTAGGAAGACCGTTTTTTTGCATTCAATATACTTTTCATTCCTGATTTCAGTTGAGCGAGATAGCCGGAAACGTTATCGCAGGAAAAACTGATAATCGCACAGCGCTGAAAAGGTACGTATGCTGCTATGTAAAGCCTATAGCATAGTTTTCACTGCAGGTGGTCGCTGCGGCCATGCGAGGTACAACTGTTCCTTTTTCATCGCGCGTAATGGAAAGCCGCTCCGATTGAGATCGCTTCGTGGCAAACGTCCTACGTCGCTGGGTCGCGGCGACGAAATCCTATGTCTTAACCCTAGTTTTGCCTGCATCGCTGCTGTTTTTCATCGCAGCGATTTCACTCCCGCTGCTGCCGCGATGTAGCAGCGGCAGCGATTTTGTTCATAGTGCATAGCCACATAGACGATCGAAGAAATTCAATCAATCGGTGGAAAGTAATGGCCAGTAACCATTAGTAACGTGCACCGACTCGTAAACACTGATCTTGTCATGTGAAAGGGTCTACGTTCACTAGACGAAACGTGTCATTCGCTGGCAATCGCTCCATCGCTGCCGTTTTGGCCGCGATGGAGCGACGGTCAGCGACCATTGAGAATCACTCTTCAAGCAGCGATGCAGTAAAACATAGGATTTCGTCGCCGCGACCCAGCGATGTAGGACGTTTGCCACGAAGCGATCACAATCGGAGCGCCTTTCCGTTTCGCGCGATGAAAAAGGAACAGTTGTCCCTCGCATGGCCGCAGCGACCACCTGCAGTCAAAACTAGGCCTTACTGCATCGCTGCTTGAAGAGCGATTCTCAATGGTCGCTGACCGTCGCTCCATCGCGGCCAAAATGGCAGCGATGGAGCGATTGCCAGCGAATGGCACGTTTCGTCTAGTGAACGTTGACCCTTTCACATGACAATGTCAGTGTTTACGGGTCGAAACGTGTTATTGATAACTATCAGCCATTATTTTCACTGATTTATTGAATTCCTTCGATCATCCGTGAGGCTATGTACTATGAACAGAATCGCTGCCGCTGCTACATCGCTGCAGCAGCGGGTGTGAAATCGCTGCGATGAAAAACAGCAGCGATGCAATAAAAACTAGGCTTATCTTGCTGATTTGAGTCTGGGCGGAGGTGCATAGCAGAGGAGCGGTCGGTCATAGCAAAACATAGTGGTGATGAGGAAATATCGAAACAATGAGCCCGATAAGCCTTACTTCACCAGGCTAAGAGGGGGATAGATTATACATTTTACGAGAATGCTAAATTTGTAATTCCTGACACCAATATTCAAACAGTTTAATGCAACAGAACAAAAATATCAACAAAACCAATGAAATCCTTCTCCCAGAACAGGGCCGACCGGTAAAATCGTCAACCTTTTACCATACTTCAAAGAAGCACTGCGGCCTTCCCAAAAGATCGTTAACCTACAGAAATTCCTGCCAACCCCTTCATTTTCATCACTTGCCTTTTGACTTCCTTCACTCAAAGGCAGTGTTCACGATAAGACCGGTCTTCTAATTTCCACCGGAAATCCATTGCAACAATAATGGCGAAAGAACTGTCAAAAACGAGAGAAAAGTAGCCCTAAACGGCCCTCAAACTTGCATGCGCTAGGCCCTATACCCCCATTTCCCTTGTTGACCGTTGAGGGAGTGGGCAGGGCGGGCCCTGTAGGGCTATCTATGGCACGTTTTTAGCCGTTCTTTCGCCATTATTGTTGCAACAAACCCCGGTAAATTCGATTTACGGTAGAAAGTCATAGACCGTGTTTATCGGGGACACTGCCTTTAACCCTCGCAATGGTGCTTTGAAAAGCCGTCTTTTTTAGGCAAAGGGTTTCTGCTTGTTCCCTACTAGACTGAATGAAAATTTTACGGGCAAAAATGAGGAATAGTAGATACAAAAATGTGAAGACTATCTGCACTGGCTGTTCCGGGTTATTGATCTTTCCTATCCAGCTCAATCCTTCCCAACACATTGAGTTTTCTTGAAACATAGGAGTGTGCCGCTTCCTTCTCTCCACTTCCTCACTCTATGCCCTTCCACTCGCTGCGCCCATAAAGTGGCACCTGGTATTAGCCATTAGGTATTCAGCCGTGCCCGAAATTTATGATCAATTGGTTCCGTGCTCGAGTACAGTCGACGGCAATGGAAAAAGGCCATTGTGCGGTTTTATATTTCCACTAAGCTTACTGAAGGTTTGCGCCAAAAGCGACGGCGGAGTTGTATTTCTCTCCTGAATTTAGAAGAAACATTCGGGGGACGTTGGAAAAAAGGTGAGTTTTCTCCCACAAACATAAACTTTAATAAAGCTGAAGTCTTTTCGATGGAAGCAAGCAGAAATAACGAGGAAAAAGAAGAAAATTTCTCTGGTGTTACTATTTTGTGTATTTTTTGATTTCTTCTAGCTATTCCTGCGTGCATCTATGAAAGAGATTTCATTTTATAGATTTATTTATTTATTTATTTATTAGTTGCGCCCGCATGAACGCGCCGAAAAAAAAAACAAACATTCAGTCAAGAAGTTAGCTACATGTTGGATGTTCAAAAAAACAGCAGTGCTAAACATAAATCGAAAAGAAAGAAGTCAGGCACACAACAGGTAATAAACACAAGGAACACCGACTCATTTACACAGTTTGATGGTATTAGCTCAGTAACCACGTTGAGAGACGACATTCGATAGAGAATTTGTACTCTCACGGACTGATTTTTTAGTACGAGCTAATGAAGCTGAGATTGGCCTTGTCAGCCAGCTATGGCACATGAAAACTACCAGAAATTCGGAACATGGGTGTATTGGCCTTCCCTCATGGGACTGGTAGGTTGGCCAAGCAGCCTGTAGCCCCTACAATGGATTATCCCGATGTCAATTTAGAAAAAAATTATGAAAACCCTTAACGCAGGATCTACTGACATCTTATAATTTTCCTCGGAATTCCACGTGAAACTACATAAAAACACAAACAATCATAAGCAGCAAGGTCAAAACTCAGAATCCGGCAACGCTCAACACATGAAAACAAGTAGTCAAAAAACGAATAATTCGCTAGTGCACCTTCATACTCATACATTTTCCCAACCTCAGGTGGCACCATTCTGCGTTAAACCACTCTCAGCTAACCAGCGCTTCCTCAGTCTAGAAATCAGAAATATTGAGTTTTTTTCAGGAAATCTAGTTTTCTTGAGCGCCTCCTAAATGTTAATTCATTTTGTGCCTCTGGTAACATCTGTAACCATCTAGCACCACGGGAATAGCGAATTAAGTAGCGTAGATTTTAGGTGTATAGTCAGCCTCTCACAAAAAGGAGTCAGCCTCTCACAAAAAGGAAGCTGCGTTTAGCAAGCTGCGCACAGCGACGGGCTGTCGCTGGCTCCCCTGGACTTAACAGATTCTTCTATTTCATGCTGTTTTATGTAATTTTGGCATATCATGGACAGTATAGTGACTTTTAAAAACCTTATAGTTTTGTGCGTTTTGGTTCAGCTGTTTGCCTGCAGTTCTTTTTTCAACTGGGTGTTTATGTGCTGTCATTATCCCATTCGATTACTTAAAATCGTTCTTTTTATTTATACATTTGTCTAGGCTGTCGAATGAAGGGATTATATCCCAAGCCGACGTATTTTGCCTCTTCTATAGAACTAGATTTTTTGCTTCCCCAACTACCAACTAAAAACAGAGATGGTTAAAAAGACTAGAATGGTGATCATATTGTGACAGAATGTGAAAAAAATTGGAAATGTCACGGAATCCCACATGAACTGTGATGGCATGACCGTAATCGAATTTTTTGATGCTGTGCGAATGCGGTGTGCGTAAATATCGGTACGCAGAAGCGCGTGGAATTCAATGCGGCGACGACGACTCCGTCGCTGTGTCCGTCGCCGGCGACCGGCTGTCGCTGAAGTATACCAATGGCCTCAGTGATTGATGATATTGATAACGTGTGGTAAGGGAAAAACTTACCGTTTCTCAACCTTTCCGGTGTTTTTGCGCAGAAAAAATATAGCTTTGCCGTCGATTATTGCGCGACCTACGGTTTGTCTACGGTAGGTACCATGCCATCTGGAGAAAGAGGGGTGTTTGAGACTTGGACGATTCCCACTAGCATTCACTAAGAGCTTTGGACTACTGGAGTTGTAAGCGGTAGAATTCCTCCACGGCACCACAAACTCGTCTGAGAGAAGGCCGGAAATTGTCGCAACTGCCTTCGAGCATCTTCATCGATCAAGATTATTAATTCTTTTCGTGACTCGTGTCTGCTTACAACATGAAAAAATACAACACTTTAAATTTTTGAACTGAATCTCTGATGAATAACAGTTTCAAATAACAAGGGACCGATATTGAGGTCCGCCCATTTCTTCGTCTCAAATCGCTTATGTTTTTCACTTGGTTCAGCATTTCCTTCTTAACCGGGTCTAAAACTGGAAAAAAAGCTTTTAGTAGAGTTTCCGGAGTTTACTGAGGCAATCGTAGTCTAGTTCTACTCAAATGCTGTAGATGCCCTTGCTGATTTGTTATTTGAAACAATCGGGTATGTTATTCAAGTCTCAAGTACAGTGATGTTGAAAGTAGTGATTTTCAGTGCAGCAGCAGAGTTCAAGCAACTTCCCGAAGACGTTAAGGATGATCTTTTGACGCAGTTCCCACGGCTCGTCGACCTTCTGCGCTATTAGGCGAAAGAATATGTAGTGGCACAGCATCATATCATCACAGAAATAATAAATGTTTGCCTTATTTCTCATGTTTAAAAAGAATCAGTTCCACATTGATATCGTGCGTGACGCTAAACGATTGGTTTCTCAGATATTTGTGGGGAAGTTCCCGAGGACAACAGACCTGATTTGATCGTTATCACTCGGTCGAGGGGAGAGGAGCGAGACGTCTCGCCTTTCTACCCTAGAATTATACACAATGATACGGCGTACGAACAGTCGACTCGGGGGGGGGGGAGAACAAGGGAAGTTCGCTTCACGGTTGTTCCCATGGCCACCCCCTGAGCATGATGAACGAGAAAACAAAGCCGCAGCGTATACGGTGACGCAGACTGGCTAGCCTCAAGGTAGTCTCGCACTTCGCAAGTTGAAGAGGCAGATTTGCCACTCGAGGACTGTGTAAGGAATCTTTGTCCGAATTCCAGAGGAGATAACAAGCTTCTTTGTAACCTTTCGTCGAAGGTGAACAATTTTGGCCCCATTCCTGCTTTCGAAGAGCAGGAAACTGTTGGAACCAGAGAGCTCCGGCAAGCTGACTTTTAATAAATCACTGACCAAGGGGAGCTGGGTTGCAACAGCTTGGGGTAGACTGGCGATCGCGAGGACAATGGAAGACCTGCTGTCCGGAGGTCCCCTCCGACTCCCCTCGATTCGGGGAAGTTTCCCAGTTTCGAGGGAATTTCTGCTGTTGTTCTCGAGAACTTCTCCAAGAATCTCTGAGTTTAGCCTACTAGTGATACGACAACGATCTAGCGACAACCCCGCCCATAAGCTTCGACAACTCCACCCCAATATACGAAAACGGCCACGTTGGCTGATTTGTGATGCTTCCACCGAGGTGAGCCTTTCTGTACAGGCTGTAAGATTCTACCGGCCTCGCTATCTCAACCAATTTGTCGCTAATATTCCCTAGTTCACGGGCATGCTGCTCTGCAACTCGTGCACTTCCACCCCATAACAAATACAATCTTTATTCCTCTATTTGCATGCAGTTTTCGTCGTTTCGTTTTCGTCATTTTTTCCTACTACCAGCTCCCAAATTTTTTTTATTTCATATAGTCGATACCATTTTTGAGGCTGTCTCCGAACGGCGAGTGATCGTTGGCAATTATTGACGGAGAATTCAGAGAATCGTGTGCAGAAATAGAACCCTCTCGCGCGGCCGTCAATCAAGCATAACACTGACTAGAAGTCGTGGTGACATCTATACACTAGCAGCACAACTGTGATATCCACGTACCGCCAGGAGGAACATATACACAACAGTGTTTAGCTATATGACAACACTTGTTGCACAATCTTCACGGATCGCCCTGATAACCTTATAATTTGCGTTCCCTACTGAAGGTTGGCGCAGGCTCGGTGTCATACAATAAGTTTAACAAGTATGTAGGCACGCCAAGACCGGAAATCGGCCTTATTTCTCACTTTCGTTCTATGAAACCATTCTCATTCATTTCATCATGCTGAGTTATTCTAGTAAGCATGATTTTGTCATTCTTTAAAGGCAGCATACACGCTCGAAAACGATGTCACTTTTATGGCATTTTTCGAAGGCCTGGAGCTGTTAGATTCGAGAAATCACGAAGAAATTCGAGAAAAAAACGATTCGAAACCGTAGGGAAATCGATGAGAGAGCCATACTAATAAGCGATAACATAACAAGAGCATACCTACTCAGACAAAGTAACCGGGCGGCGCGCTGGCATACTTGGGCACTCCGGGCGAGAACTTGGCCGCCACCGCGCGTTCAGCCGGCAATTGGCCATGGGAGGGCGGCGAGTTGGAGACGCGCTGGCAGTGCTGAAAGAAGGGTCAGACTGCTGTCGACACGCTGGCAGTCGGCAGCGCCAGATAGCCGCGATTTGGCGATCAGCTGGCAGTGTTTTTCGGTTGGCGGCGACCGGGCGGCGACCGGGTTTCAACTCGGCGACAAGCTGGCGCTAAGTTGTTAACCCTTATCAGGCAAACTGATTTTGCGGATCGCTCGCCAGCTGATTGACAACGTGTCGCCAGCGCTATTTTCTGATAAATGTTGCTACATTGGCTGATAATGATATGTTCAAGACAAAGAGAAGGGTGTGCAGGACTGCTGGAAAGCTATAAGGGACTGTTCAATATAGGATAACATTGAATGGGGGTTGTTCTCAATCGGACAGGTGACGCGACCGAAACAAGCGTCAATTAATGTGTGCAGTCTGTAACCACACATACCACACGGTACCTTCGCGCAAATTTCTCAACTTCTCCAATGTTGAGCTAGGTTTTTTTTTCAAAACTCTCTAACAGGATCAAACTCAAGTTGGATGCTTTCTGGGCTGATTCTACACTTGTTTGTTTTTTGATGTGTTCGATTCTACTTGGAGGTTGTCATACACTTTTGACCAGCGTTGCGGTGGTACCTCAAATGACGTTATTGGTTGAGGAAAATGTGAAGACCTGGTCACTCCTGTTTGTCTAGCTATTGCCATTCTAATGAAGGTAATACATGACCCCGACCTATGTGATGACGATAACTGCTGCGTTTAAACCTTACGCGGGCACAAATCCGCAATACCATGTCGCGGTGATATACGGCATGTTGCGATGAAACATTGAATCGAAGGACCACTGACTCCCTCCATCCTAATCAATCGAGATGAAAAGATATCTGATCGGTATCGTATCTCTAGTTAATCGCATGCAGCTATTATCTCGCTATTTCGAGAGCGGAGCGCTTCGTTCTCTATTTCAACCGTTGTCTTTTCTCAAAAACGACCGCGCGGTTTCTGCGATGAGATATAATAGCAGCGTCGAGGATTCTTCAAATTAGGAAATGGCAGATAGGTACTCGTGGCTCGTGGTTAACATTCCAACGAACAACTCGTGCTACCAGATCCTACCACAATCTTTCAAAAGCCAAAGTTGCAGCGAAAACGATTGTCCTACGAAATAGGAAAGGTGGTGCACTGTCGAAGGAAGCGGACCAATAAAAACAGGCCAACAAATTCAGCCTGATTCAGAAGGTAGTTTTCCAAGCCTCAGCCATGTGAAGCGCACGTTCTAGCACATCAAACGTCCCATCCTTCAATACGTTTTCGTGATTTCAATAGTATTTCGAAGACACCTCGTATCAGAAACTCTCTGAAAACACTCCAATAGGAGGAAACAAAGATTCAGCAAACATCATGGTGGATTTTTGTCTTTTACGCTGGTATCTAACCCCGCAATGATGAAGACGTAGGGTCGGGGACGCTGCCCCGCAATTGGTTAGGGGGTTTCAGAGATTAACCACGGCGCGCTTTCATGAATCGTAAGCGAATCGACGAGCGGCGCGTTATCGATCGATGCCCACAAGAAACATCTCATCGCGCCGCGCTGCGAAGGAGCTCTAAAATAGGCCTTATTTCTTTGTCGCCTTTAGTTCGATTGGGGCGCATAAACTAATATTGGAGTATCATTGCGTGGTTTGCAATCTCAGACATTTCGGACTTCCTCACGGCTAAAAATGCTATTGTCATGAAATTTTGTTGTTTTGAAAGCGTTAACGTTATGAAAAGTTATGAGATTGGTATCGAAAAATGTTATTGTTATACAATTTTTTCAGGTTAGGGTGACTCTACCGATGCTCATGTTTGCGGCTATATTATTCAAAGTGGCTTTTTGCTGGTGATCATTTTGAGCGTGGTATTGGACGCACAGCATTTTATCGGTACGTTTTTTGAAACCACACATTGTTGTCCCGTTTTTCTAGGTTTCTTACTCGACTTCACTCGAACCTAACCGTCACGGCGGCTGCGGGGTGTAACCTGTCCAATTGCACGGGGTGCTGTTGGGTTTCGGGGAGGGGGTCGCAACATGCGGCAGGGAGAAACTCATAATGTGCGTGTGGAAGGCTTCACTGCTTCAAAATAGAGGCAAAATTGAATTTATTTAGACGAGCTGTTGCCATCTCGACACCCTTGCAGAAACGTACAACCGTCACATCCGATTCTCCAGCAGAAGAATTGGAAGAGAAAACCACACCATCCATCCCGTCATAACTTGTCAACAACAGGTTCTGACACGTCAAGATATGTTACACTATATAGTTGTCCAATTTCGAAAAAAAAAACAAATGATAATCAAAAAATTTTCGTTCGAAACAATTCCGAACGAACGAAAATTGAAAAAATTTCAATCGAAAAAATTTCGAACGAACGAATTTCGAAAAACTCGAAATTTCGGAGGTCGAACGAACGAAATTCGAACTTATCGAAATTTCGATTGTTTTCGAAATTTCGTATTTTTTTCGAAATTTGCCGGAAATTTCAAATTTTTTTTCGAAATTTGTTCGAAAGTATTCCGAGCGAACAAATTTCGAAAAAAATTCGAAAATCGGATCTTGAACGAACGAAATTTGAAAAAATTTTGTTCGACGAAATTTTGAACGAACGTAATCTGAAAAAAGTTTGTTTGACGAATTTTCGAACGAACGAAAACGAACGAAAAAAAATTTAAAAAATTTTTGAAAATTTTTCGAAAATTTCGTTCGTGTACAACTATACTACACTACTACTACTACTGTGTACGTTTCCGCAAGGGTGTCTATTTGGAATCATCCCTTGGACGTACGGTGAATTGGGGCGGTGGACGAGCAAACCCAAAACGAGCAACGCCCTAGAAACACAGCTGTATCGACGTCTTCCGGACAGAACGCACTTTTCGCTTTTTTCTGACTTCATCGCGGCCTCAAATTTTGTAGCCTTTGAGTTTAAAAATAATTACGGATTGTGGGTATAGCCAGGTTTCGACCGCAGGTGGTCGCTGCGGCCATGGGAGGTACAACTGTTCCTTTTTCATCGCGCGTAATGGAAAGGCGCTCCAAAGGCGCTCTCTGTCATGACATAGAAGAACGACTTTTACAGGGTTCGGCGAAGACATCATGGTCATCAGGGTTTGAAGGGGGTACGGAAAGAGAATCTTAGCCAGTCGAGGTGAACCCTTTCCATGATAACTATGAACGACTGCAAAAACACTTCCAGTATTAACTAGCACTTCCTTTGCAGCTTCTACAAAAGGCTCGGATCAAACGAAGAGAAGAGAAGAAAGGAGTACGAAAGACTCTTTGAGGAGAGAATTGCCTGGAATTCGGAGCTATTTTGCTCTTTACAGAGAGCCTTGTGAGTGGTAGGAACTGTAAGTAGGAGATTCTGTGTAGGTCACCATTCCCTTACTTCCGAAATTGCTTTCTATCAGGCGACCTACTCAGAATCTGAGCGACCAAATTCAGCATTGAAAGCGGCGGATAATTCAAGTGGATACCGAACAATGTAAGTGATTGCATTCTATAAAAAGTCGCGTGTTTTCCACTCTTCTCTGCTCATTACGCTCTTTTTGTAATTTTTTCACAATCCAGAAAATAAGAGAGATGGTCGACGAAAATGACAACATCTGTTTGGAGCCAGGAGCAGGCTAAACGGGAGTTACACTAATGATACTCAGATATGTGCGATTTTCATTTTTCTTCTGTTGTTTCTAGTTGTTGTGACTAATTTGTTATGGATTGATTTATGAAAATCATAGATTTGAAGTGATTTACATCTGTCGACTCAAAATATTAAGATCAGTAAAACCATTCGGCCCTGCACCTCCCCGCAACAGCTCTGAGTATTCTCCAGCAGCACGTCTCTGCTTCCCCTGAAACCCCCCTCCCCCCATATGAATGAAGGTATTACTGCCAGCATTCTTAAAGGTACTGCATAGATACCTCGACAACTACTGCGCATCCCCGCAATAGTATCTTGCACGTACCGTACTGTTCTGAGAACCCGCTTATTTTCATTACTCGCTTCTCATGCTTTTGCTTCCGCTGTAAGTGCGGCTGTTTCAGCCACAATAAAACTTCTGCTTCATAATAGTGCGCCATGAAGTCAAGTTGGACAGCTGAATGTGTTACACCGTATACATTGGATCCGAATCAAAAAAATTCGGATACTCGGATTTCGGATAACTCAAAAATCAAAGGCCGCGGATATCCGACTCAAACGGATAGATTCAAAATGGCAAGATCGGATAATCCGAGTCATTCGGATAGCAAGGCAAAACGGATAGTCGGATCTCGGATCAATCCGAAAATTACATTTTTCGGTGATTCGGATTTTGGATCACTCGGATTTTGACCTTTTTCGGTGAGTCGGAATCCGAGTATCCGAGTCGGATATCCGGTCGGATACAAGATGGTATAATTCAAAAAGTTTATCGAAAATTGATAGTCTGGTGAGAATTCTAAAAAAAGAGATTTTTCTACCTTACTGTGATAAACGAATTCATTGATAATCATCTTTATCTCGGAATTTTTGCAAATCAAACAGATGGGATCATCTTTCACAATCTCTTTAGAATGAGTGTAATGTTAAAGCATTAGTCTGAAATAGTATCATGAGTATCAATCCTTCACATCGAATACGTAAATACCCGTGAATTTCTGTCTAATCCATTCGAAAAAAGATTGCCCGTTCGATCAATACACATGGTTTTTTATACGCAATCGAACCCTCAATGCGCCATAAGGGGTATGGTATATATTTGCGATACACTGTCGCGTCGCTTTGCACAGCGATAGCGACCGCCTGTCGCGAAGCTTCCACCCTTTCAATCTGTCGCTGTCGCAGTGTGTTGCAAGCTTCGGCCGAGACAGGGACAGTGGCAGCGACATTCCTCAGCCCATTCGCAGTATGCCGGCCCTCAGCGTCACGTCGCTGCGACAGACGCGCGATAATCGTGCCTACGACGACCGGTGCCGTTGTTACGATGCAGGTCCCGCAGTGCTAGATTGCATGCCTGTCGGTCATGACAGCGGCAAAGTATACTATACCCCTAAGAGCCTTTCAGAGTGGCGTCGCAGCAAAACTCGCTGTCGCGGTGACGGTGTGACTGATGGGGGGAGGGGTGCTACGCAGCGCAAAGTGTGCCGTGCGACGTGGGCGACCGCCGCGCTTTCAGAGTGCGCGGGCTAGCAGCGGCGGCAGCAACGTCGCGCAATGGAAATGATTTCGACCATTTTTGTCTCTGCCGTCCCGCCTTAGTTTCTTTCTACATATCTGTTGATGTTAATTTGTTACTACCTGTCCATAAACTCTCTATAAAAATAATTATTTCCCCTATTTCACTGTTTTCTCCAATCGAACAAACGGCGGCGAAGAGGTAAGAGACGCAGAGACAGAAATATGATTCGGCGGCAAGTCATGCTCACGCCCACTTTCTCTCGCTCTGGAGAGCGACGTCACGAATTTCGCAGCGGCGCCACTCTGAAAGGCCCTATAGTCGCAAAAGCAACTCAAACCAAGAGAATCAATGCCAATTATGCGCAAAGTTTGCGCTGATGATGCGCAGAAAATGCGGCGTAAATTTTACGATGCGCGCCAATTGGATGTCTGCAGCCTGTATGGCAACTATAGAATGGAATGTCGAGTCGTGACATAAGATATGCTTGTTTGAGTAACAGGACATGCCGAATCTACCAATATCCAACTCATTATCCGATCCGAATCATGACATTTTTCGGACATTCGGTATCCGAATCATTATCCGACTCATGGCACATTTCGGTGATTCAGATATCGAATCAAACGGGTTTTGGCGTTTTTTCGGTGAATCGGATTTTGGATCATTCGGATTTTGACGTTTTTTTCGGTGAATCGGATTATGGATCATTCGGATTTTGACACTTTTTCGGTGATTCGGATTTTGGATCATTCGGATTTTGACGTTTTTTTCGGTGAATCGGATTTCGAATCATGAAAATTTCGATTCATTCTGATGGATATCCGAAAATGAGGGAGTCGGATCCAATGTATATTACACCGAATACTATCGAAATGCTCGCCGCGATAATTGAGCCCCACGCGAGGCAGTTCTCAAATGGCATGGCAGCGAATACCGAGGTGCGGCGTGTAATTGTCGAGATCATTTTGAAAGCCCGATGCCCACCTTCAAATTTCGCAAAACAAGAAAATAAGCGTTTTTTCTCCACTCCCATTTCTCTCCGTTTCCATTTTTGTAGATATTTCTGTCATTTTAGTCTCTCTGGGGCTAGCAAAGATACAGCTAGAACCGCCCTATCGAGATCTACAAGATGGTGTTGAAATTTCATTAATAGCTTTAGCTACACGTCCACTGTAGGAATGTTGCTTCTACTCAGACAAACTGACCGGGCGGCGCGCAGGCAAAATGGGGCACTCCGGGCGAGCAGTTGGCGGCCACCGCTGGCTCAGCCGGCAATTGGCCATGGGAGGGCGGCGAGTTGGGGACGCGCTGGCAGTGCTAAAATATAGTTCATACTGCTGTCGACCCGCTGGCAGTCGTGAGCGTCAGATAGCCGCGATTTGGCGATTAGCTGGCAGTGTTTCTCGGTTGACGGCGACCGGGCGGCAATCGGGTTTCAACTCGGCGACAAGCTGGCGCTCAGTTATCAACCCTTATCAGGCAGACTGATCGCGCGGATTGCTCGCCAGCTTAATGACAACGGGTCGCCAGCGCTATTTCCTGAATAAATGTTGCTACATTGGCTGATAATAATATGTTTAAGACAGTTGTAAGGGTGTGCCTCTGAGAGTTTTGGCCGAGAAATAGCCGCGAAATAGCCGCAAAATGCCTGCTTGCCGCGTAATAGCCTCTAAATAGCCGCCAAATAATGCTGGCCGCGAAATAGTCGCGAGATAGCGGAGAAATAGCCGCTAAATAATGCTCGCCGCAAGATAGCCGCGAAATAGCCGAGAAATAATGCTTTCCAGACAGATATACGGAGCATTCCAGAGGCATAATTCAGATGTCAGCACCTCCGTCGGTTTAATTACCCAAGTTTGAGGTACGTGAACCTCGTTCAACCTCTGGAGGCCCCGCCCAACCGCTGGCGGCCCCAGATGGTGGCTCGGCGAGCCGGCGACGGTTGCGTCTTGGTAAATTTTGTTTACTTCTGAATATTTCTCGAATATATCTCGGCTATTTCTCGGCTACTTCTGGTCATTTCCATGAAAAGCCCAGAAAAAGCCGCGTAGTAGCCGGGAAATAGCCCACCAGGCTCCGTAGCGGCTCCTGGTGGGCTATTTGCAGGCTATTCCGCGGCTATTTCTCGGCTTCTCATGAAACGGACCAGAAGTAGCTGAGAAATAGCCGAGATATAATCGAGAAATATTCAGGAGTAAACAAAATTAACCAAGACGAACCGTCGACGGCTCGCCGAGCCACCATCTGGGGCCGACAGCGGTTGGGCGGGGCCTCCAGTGGCTGAACGAGGTCCAAGTGCCTCAAACTTGGGTAATTAAACCGACGGAGGTGCTGACATCTGAATTATGCCTCTGGAATGCTCCATATGTCTGCCTGGAGAGCATCATTTCTCGGCTATTTCGCGGCGAGCATTATTCGGAGGATATTTTGCGGCGAGCATTACTTAGCGGCTATTTAGCGGCTATTACGCGGCAAGCAGACATTTCGCGGCTATTTCTCGGCTAAAACTCTCAGAGCCCCCGCTGGGGATAGCACTGAATCCCGCGTTAGTACAGTTTTCAGTGAGAGTTGCCAAAAAGGGTAGGATTGTTGTGGGCTCGACTACAATCAATAGTTGACGAGTTACAGCCTGCAATCAACTGGTATTATCATGATATATCTTGTCTAACCTATGATAGGCTTCAATTCTCCTCAGTCTTACTCAGTTTTGCATAGTCTTCATTGCAAGCAGGCTGCACTTGCAACACCCAGGTGAGTATCGTAGTGCTATAGCGGCGGGGGCACTGCGGCGCGATGCAATTGGCTACGCCCATATTACCTTGCCGCCCTGAATTCATGCACCTACCAGGGGTTTCGCTCCCCTGCCAAAATCAGGAGAGTCGTTGCGGCCCAAAAAATGGGCGTGGCCAAATGCGATGCCACAATGCCTCCCCGCTGCGATGACACCAGTACCGTAGCAACCGACTTCGTTGTTGATCGTGGTGGGACCTCCCTAGCTGTTGCGCATTTAGTTTTTTAAGCTAGCATCGTGTTAAATCGTGGTGGGACCACACTGACTGTTGCATACTGAGTCTCTTTAACTTTATTCGCTACAAGTCGTGGTGGGACCACCCTGGCATTTGCATATTGGGTCCTTTAGTCTTTCTTTGTTACTGATCATGGTGGGACCGTCGTAGATGTTACAAATTGAGTCTCTTAAACTTCATTTGCTACAATTTGTGATGGACCCGTCTAGCAGTTCCATATTGGATCCTTTAACCTTTCTTCACGGATCGTGGTGGGACTATCGTAGCTGTTAAATTGGTGCGTTTGACAACCAAGCAGCACTTTGTGAAAGTGGGCGGGGCGGGAATGTCTTAGACGAGGGGGGCACCCAAGATTCCCTCTTGGAAATCAATGGAAAACCTGATAAAAGATGCTTGATGATGCTATCAATCATTGTTGTGATGAAATTCTATAGAAATACTTCGATTGATAGCGTCATATATCGGTGGTTGATTTCATTTCTGACTTGAATCTTGAGTGCCCCCCCCCCCGTCTAGGATAGTCCAGGTGGGGCTTGGGATTTAACACGTAAAACGAGACGGAAGGGTGAGAGACTCTAAATTCGACGCGTGCAGTACGTGCGGGTTCAGGAACAACCACTCAGCACTTCTGTATGACCTCTTACCATGATTGCCTCTCCATTTGAGTTTTCAAAATGTACCGCGTTGCAAATTTCATGCGGAACATTGATGGCAAGATTGGCTTCAGTCAGGCATCTCGTGAAGTATGTTCTAGCATTGAATCATATGCAAATTCTACTGAGAGTTCTCCACTATATTTCAGGAGTTCATTCATTCTCAGCCAGTGGCAAGGTGAAAATGCGAAATGCCGGACCGGAGATATTGCCGGGGCGGTATGATATCATTGCATTAGCTATTGATTCGACGTGATCAAGGGGTGGGATGGTGTCATATCAACCAGCAGCCGACAGCTCGGGGTTTTCTCCCTTTAGTGACGGTGCAGCCGCCAAATAGGGTTAAAAATGATCACCCCCAAAAAACACGATACACGACAGATTTAGCCTCCACGCAGGGATTTCCTCCCCTGAGTGAAGGTGCAGCCACAGGCTGCACCGTCCAATTCGGTTAAAAGTGATTTCCACTCCCACACCCCTCCCCCAAAATACCCGACTCTGCCAGTGCGTAGCTAGATGCCTCACACGGAAACCGGAGATGCCCAGGGTTTCGGAGGCATCTAGTCTGAGCCTGACCCGAGATTTTACGTAAATTACTGAAAGTTTAGCCTCAGTTGGTGAAATTCTGGCTACAGCGCCCGCATATTCTACGTAAATTCTCGCTACGGCACCTGCATATTCTACGCAAATTCTCGTTACAGCACTCGGTCGATCGACCCGCAGTCCTGACCCGTATTAGAACGGCGATCCCAGCTGCGATCGACAGCATCGCCGTTTCTTCCCCACCGCCTGCAGCATCCCAATGGTCAAAATTATCCTCGCCATGGTGTCCCAGAGAGCGACACCGGGTCACCCTCCACGGCCAGCCGCAGAGTGTCGAGTAATCACTCAGTGAGATGACTGGACCAACACTGTTTGAACGGCATCACTGCGTTCCACGTAGCCAGCGCGGGTTTAAGATTGCATTTCAACACAGGCTGTCGCGTAACCCGCAGATTCTCGCTACAAAGTTATAGCGAGAATATACGGGTTTAGCGACAGAGAGTTCAATGTATCGAATTTAGCCTTCGTTTTTACGTAGAATACGCGTAGAATTTGCACCCTTGTACCGTCGACACAAGAATATGCGGGTTTTAGCTATCGTAGCTATAACCCGTAAATTCTCGCTACATGGAATGAGGCGGCGTTACAGGCCGCGCCCTCGGAGGCATCTAGCTACGGGTTGGCAGAGGATACATATTTATATGACCAACCCGCCCGTTGATCACCTCGAATCAATGGCTAATTTTTTATAGTGTAGGTTCCTGGCAAAAACTAAAGATTTGGCGTGGCCATGTATACGAAAACTAGAAATATACTCAGTGAAAAAGGGAAATTAAAGGAAATTGAAAATAAATAAATAAATAAAGTTTTGAAATATTCCAGAGAATGATTTGGCGTAAAATAATTTGATTTTCGGGAAATGGGGTGAAATAGCTGAAAGTATGATCTGGCAGTCGAGTTTGCACCAACTAATGATAAGTGTTGTGTAAAACGAGAGATCTCGTTGTATGAGCTCATCGATAGAGCTTATCAAAGCAAAATCACGCGTGATATGGGAAGCAGTTAAACTTTTTTCGTAAGCTGTAATGCGGCAGTCAGCACGTGTTAAGTGAAGTAAAGCCAATTGTTTGATTCATATCACGCGTGATTTTGCTTTGATAAGCTCTACGGATGAGCATTTCCTTTGCAGGTTTTACAACAGTCTCGGATCAAACGACGACGAGAGAAGAAAAGTGTACGACAGACTCTTTGAGATAGGAACTATAAGTAGGGAAGTTCTGTGTAGGTCAGCATCCCCTTACTTCCGAAATTGTTTTCTTTAAGACGCGACGTTCGCGCCTACAAATTCAGCATTGCGAGCGACGGCTCATTCAAGTGGATACCAAACAATGGAAGTAATTGAATTTTCTCGAAAGTCGAAAACTTTGTATTTTTCTCTGCTCATTAGGTTTTCGTAGTTTCTTACCATCTCAGAAAAAAGAAGACAATGTCGACGAAAATGACGATATTTGTTCGGAGTCTGGAGCTGTATTAACGGGAGTCATGTCAATAAATCTCAGACATGTGCGATCTATGTTTTTGTTCTATTGTTTCTAGTTGTTGTGACTACTAAATGTTATGAATGAATTTATAAAAATCATGAATTTAAAATGATTTAGGTCTGTAGAGTCAAAAAATAGTAGATCAGTGAAACCACTTAGCCCTGCACATCCTCACGACAGCTCTGAGTATTTTCCAACAGCACGTCTCTGTTTCCCCCAGAATCCCCACACACACATTGCAGGCAGTACTGAATGCGTATGTATACGTTATCTTTTCCAGCGCGGAGAACGTGCCCATACCATCGCAATCAAGATTCACACAGCTTCTCGGCAACCGGAGCAACACCAGCACGCTTCCTCATGTCGTCGTTCGTGACGTGGTCCAAGCGGGTGACACCCGCTGTCCGACGTAGCATTTTCGTCTCCATTACACCGAACCTTCGCTCTGCTTCCTTGGTACTCTGCCGCGTACAGCGCAACAGGCCGGACCACAGCTCGGTAAATCTTCAAATTTAGGCGACAGAGCATCTTCCTGTCGCATAGCACTCCTGTCGCTGACCACCATTTCAACCACGCAGCGCTGACCCTAGTGTTGACCTCACTATCTAGATTGCAGCCAGATGTAAACGTCGAACCAAGGTACTTGGAAACGTCAGCGCGAGTGAGCTCGATACCATCAATCTTGATGGAGGCAGCTCTCTTCTATCCGTGGTCAGATACTCAGTCTTCCTCACGTTGAGGCGAAGCCCGAATCGAGCCAATCGGTCACTTCAGTTTTGCACCTGTCGAATGAGATCCAATTTATCTTCAGCTGCGAGCATCACCTCATCCGCATACAAAAGCGTCTATGGCACTGGTCTCTGCAGGTCTCTTGTGATAGTATCCATCACGTTGATAAATAGAAGGGGAGACAAAGCAGATCCCTGTTGCACTCCAACGGAGATGGGGGAATTCGCCCAAAGCTCCAGCAGCAGCTTGGACCCGACATCTTGGATCAGCGTAGGGAGCCTTGACCCAGCCTATGAGCACCTCTGGGACAGCGTGCCGCCGTAACGCAAACCAGATTACTTCATGCGGAACTCGGTCAAACGCCTCGTCTAAATCGAGAAAACAAGTGCGGCTGTGATACCCACAATAAAACTACTGCTCCATAATAGTTTGCAACTAGGCTTAATTGAATAGCTGAATCTGTTACACCTAATACTAGCAAAATACTCGCTGCGGCAATTGAGCTCCGCGCGAGACAGTTCTCAAATGACATATGGCGGCGAACACCGAGGTGCGACAGTAGTTGTCACAATGCCCACCCTCGAACTTCACAAAACAACAAGATAGCCTCGTTCTCTCTATTTTTCCATATTCTTGATAGTTCTGCCATTTTAGTTTTTCCGGGGGTAGAAAAGATACTGCTAGAATCGCCTTATCAAGATCTACGAGATGATGTCGAAATTTAATTGATTGCTTCAACTACACGTTAACTATAGATATGTTGCTTCTACCCTTGCTCGTTAGGATGCTCAGTCGGCTCTTTCATTCTGACAAGTGAAAACGTGTTTTAGGAAGGGCGGAGTACCTGTAGTTAAAGGCATCGTACGCGCAGAAAACCGAATATTATTTTTTTCATGTTTCTGTGTAGCTTGGCCTCTCTAGTGAACGGAAATGTCGAAAGGGCCCACGAGAAACCTCCATTTGTAAAGAAAAGTCATTCGGAACACACTGTAAATTCGAATTTGAATTTTGCGCCAAAATCCTTTCTGAAGTTTTCCTGCTTTCGGAGGCCTCGCCACAGTCATTTTCGGAGTTTTTCTGCATGTGGAGTTCGTGCCGTTACTATTTTTCACGTTGTTTTACGGTCGTACTAACATTCTAGGAAAAAGTGCTAGATGACTGGTGAGAATTGGTGGCGGATCTTCATCTTTGACTCCTTCCAACCTCATTGCCCAACGCGCCAAAGTTTACTAGTGTTGTCAACCAGGCTCAATCATGAAATTGAGCCTGAAAAATCAAAATTGATTTCCAGCGCGAACGATGCCTTTAATGCCATCTTGTAGATCTTCATGAGGCTATTAAAGCTACACCTCATTTAAACTTGAACACATTATGACGGAGTTGAGAGAATGCGGCGGAAAGGTGTGAGAAATTGTTTTTTCGTTGCTCTACGACCTCCAAGGGTGGGAATTGTATTCTGATGTAACACGAAATCCGCTGTCCGCATCAACCTCACTCCGTGATAGAGCAACGCTGATTCAGCCATGGCTTAAAGCACGGTGTTCATTAAGACGACAAAACTATGTAGGGAGCGCAAAACTTTGAAACTTTAATCTGGTCCCGAAAAATACGTTTGGCGGTCTACTGACAGTTAAGTGGCGAAGCGCGTCCGATGCGCTGGCCATCAGCGGAAATGAGATCTGGCGGCTCCTTGGCGATTCTGTGGGGGAGCTCTGTCCATGAGCTGACCAGCAGCGGGACTGGCATCTGGCGGGCTATTGCCACTAAATTGGCGAAAAGCTGGCAGTGCGCTGCCCACGAGCGGAAGCGACGGCTGGTGGCTGAGGTAGCTAGCAGCGATTCGCAATCTTGCTGGAGGAGAGCTGGCAAAGCACTGCCCACGATCGGGAGTGACAGCCACTGGTCGAAGAGCTGTCAGCGGCTCGCCAGCTCGCTGGCGAAGCGCTGGTAATGCGCTGCTCACGAGCGGGATGACAGCTAGCGGTCGATGGACTGCCAGCGTTTCGCTAACATGCGGGCGACGCCCTGGCAATCAGCGGGCCGCAACCGGGGCCGGTGTTTGCTTGCCAGGTGATTGACAGCGTGTCGCCAGCCCCATTGTCTGAGTTCCTAACTTCAAAAAAGGTGGAGATGAAATGGAAGCGGAGACTCTTCAACGTGTGCATACTTCCGGCGTTGCTTTATGGGTCCGAGACGTGGATACTCACCAAGGCGAATCAACGACTACTTGGCTCAGCTCAACGAACGATGGAACGACGCATGGTTGAAGTATGCCTTCGAGATAAGGATTCTCATGCGTGGCTACGAGGTGTATTGAGGTCAAGGATGTGGTGGACTCTGCAATCGAGGAGAAATGGTCGTATGCTTGGAAACTGGCGACTTCAAGAGTTTATAAGTGGTCGAATCGACTGATAGAGTGGTAGCCGCAGCTCAAACGGCCAGTAGGTAGATCAGAAACAAGATGGCGAGATATGTTTCGGACATGCCTGGCAAAGGAAGGCGAGAGAAATGGCGAAAACGGAAGGGTTGGAAAAAAGTAGGCGCCACATACTGGAATAGTATTGAATGGCAGACAAATAAATAATCAACTAGTTGAGAAGTGTTCCGAAATAAATCTCGTTTTCATTGGGACCAGCATGCCATCTTTTTTGACGTACAGTCGCACATCCGATCTGAAAAGCAGTGGTTAACTTTGCCTGACACCTTACGTGAACAACTATTGAGTAAACGTATAAAAATATGGCTCATATTGCGCGCACAAGAGCCTGACGAGCCACAATGTGCTATAGTTTCGGATCATTTCGGATAATCGCAAAATAGCATTTTCCGTTTTCTTTTGAACTGGATAGCATACATCGAGTAGGTTTTAGTTTAAACTCGATCTATATGGCATGCAAGTGCAAATTTCTGTAAGGGAAACAGCTTGCCTTACGAGAAATTTCAAATTATCCGATCATCTGAATTGTCCGAATCATTTTGCGGAAACTTCGATTTTCGAAAACACCATGCTTTTGAGTTGGTGACAAATTAGGATAGTATGAATGCTTCAATGAGGTTCAATCGATAGACCATCTTCACTTTGAACTTCAAACTGAAATTTGTAAGAGAATACTGTTTTTGTAATTATGCGGAATTTTTCGGATAGCATTTATACTATGTGCCAATCCGCCCTGGCCTTCTTGATGCCGTTGAAGGGTTTTCCGACCCTCTTAATCAAAGCCCAGAGTCTTCCAGAGCCTGAAGCAGAAAGTACGTTTACACATCAAAAACGTTCAAGACTGAACGCTAGAGTTAACTTATTACATGTTGCTTTCCTGCATGACATCTTGCAGAGTCCTGTTGAATCCTCTGTTCCCCGTCCAGGCAACAACCTGAAGTAGTTACGATCATTTCAGAACTTCAGATTTCTGAAAAGACATTGATCTAGAATAAACCTACATATGAGAGTTTCCACGATTCGTTTTGGCTTTGGTATGAGGTTGGCCTTTTTTGGTACTTGTCCGTTTGCCTGTGAGAGTAGTTTTCAATCATTTTAGGCCCACATGCCTGAAATGCATCACACGGTTAGCAATAAACGTTGAATAAGCTAGATATATACCTGCAGTAAGTAGCATCTGAAGAAGTAGACGCATGTAGAGTTCGCGCAATAATTTTGGTCTGATGAATGGACAGGGCTGAGACGGTAGATCATCCCGCGCGAATCGAAAGCCCATTCTCCAGTGAGGTCGCCAATCCCGCAAGGCCAGCAGCCTGGTCCATGCGTCAGACTAAATTCAAAACGGAAACCATACTCACGTGGTCAAACTCGCGTGTGCGCACAGCTGGTATCCAGTAGAGCATCAGGTCGTTCAAGCAGACAGCTATGAGCGAAATCGGTCTCACAACAGTGGTTCCGAAGTGGACTGCATGAATGATTACCTAGAATGAAGGTTCATCGCGGATGATCCACTGTTGAGGCAGCTGAGCTGCGCTCAATGCCATACCAGCCGGAGGCGTTGGATTGTGATCTTCTAGAGCTGTCGTGTGCACCTGCATTGCGAGTTCCTAGACCTCGCTCGCAAAAACCAAGACGGTGTCGACATCATGGTTCGAGTTGGTTCTTTTTCATTTTTCAATTCCATTACAGACACCCCTCACCACGTGAGATCAGCCGGCAATTGTGTCCCTCTGAGCAAATACCACATCTTGAAGCCTGCTGACGACCGACTACGATAAAGGAGGGGTTACCGCAACCGACTCTTGCACTTCCCTAATGTCGTCCGTCACGAGGCGCATTCATCTTCTTTGTGGCGGACTTCAACTGTTACCAAAAAGCAAAGAGCTGAACTTCACGGCTGTAACTTACATTTAATTCTTCTCCCACGTGGTGTGTCTTTACTACACGAGCCATCCATGTTTTTGACTACTCCAATGAGCAAACCACACTCCACACCCAAGTGAAGAACTTCCGAGGGTATATCATCTGTTTCGGAGGTGAATTTAGTTTATTCCTACCAGGGGTGTGCGTAAATCAAATTTCAAATTTCGTAAATCGTAAAACGTAATTATGACAAAACCCCGTAAATCGTAAATCGTAAACAGCAAATAATGACTGTAACGAGGGCTGTGCGTAACTGAATTTTTGAATTTCGTAAATCGTAAATCGTAATTTCTCAAATTCCTCGTTATTCGTAATTCGTAACTGTTAATGAGTCATAAGTCCACACACACAGCCCAATCCTCATTTGATTTTAAAGCACTTTAGCAATGCATTGATGAGGTATTTCCATATCGAATGAGGTTGGAGGTTGGGTTCGGAAATGACACCTTTTTTAGCAGTACTTCGATGAATATTCTGTACACATAGGTACGTGGGATGGACACGACTTTAGTGGACAAAATGAAAACTCTGAGCTTAATCAAGTACCAAACTTGTGCAAGTTTCGCCGAACTTCTGAACACGAAGACATAGAGAATCATCGCTTTATCAAACAAAGTTCGATGGAAGCCAAGGAGGGCAACACTGTGATGAGAAAAAATTAACGGTTCAATAGTTTTAGACTCAATCTCTTTAAGCCATGGTGCTCGCCGAAAATCAATTTCAATTTTTTGTGTACAATTGAACAAATTGGGCTAGCTGACAACCACCAGACTTGAGGATCTGTAAATGCGCCCAGTTAAAGGCACTGTTTACGATAAACTTCATTCTCGAGTTTTCCATGACAAAAGCTTCTCGTGGCTCTCAAAAGCAGAACAGCGTCGAAGAAACTTGACGAAAAGCTACCCAGGAGCCGCAAAACGGCTAAGAAAAGTGGGAAAGCCCCACCGCTTTGGGCAAGTCCGGCCCCTTTCCGCCCTTCGACGTGAACAAATGAAAACTCGAGATCGTGAGATGAGCTATGGTTTCCGATCAGAAGCCCCGTTCTCCGCTTCATTCTCAACATCTCTCTTTACTGAGGTCACCTCGCATACATTGGCTGCAAAATACGGAAGTTACAAGCCTCGGACAACTCGTCCACCATGCTTCCGCAGCTCAACTTTCGGAGGGCCATCACTCCGTTTCTAGAGGTCTTGTACAATTCCAGAGACATCTTTGAAATTAGAATGGAATTGCTCTAAAGATATGCAAAAAACAGAGAATGAGTTTCTATTGTGAACACTGCCTTCGAAGTTATGGCCACCTGAAAACTGCTGTGGGGTCGATCATCTAGCACTTCTGGGTCGATCATCTAGCACTTTTTGATAGAATGTTGATTCGACTGTCAAATAATATGGAAAAGAATTATGGTACAAACTTCGCATGAAGGAAATTTCCGAAATGGCAATGATTGGACCCCTCTAAATGCAGAAAACTTCTAAAACGAATTTGGCGCAAAGTTCAGATTCATTCTTACAGAGAATTCAAACCCGTTTTTATTTGCAAAATTCACAAACCTACTTTTTGAGGCAGGAATCGAGTCTGCCCTCTATATTTGTAAAACTTTTCTCTGAATGGAGCGTTCCTCCCTATAAGCATAAGTTTGTTGGGATGGAGACAGGGGTCTGAGGGGTAAGGGTTGTTCAGAAATCTGAAATGCGAAGAGGTGAAGGTTTTCTCCGAGGTTCTCATTCAAAAATGAACAATTTCTTAATGCTCTTTTCTTTTTGATGCTCTTTTCTTTTCTTTAGAACTTGCTAAATCTCTCAATTTGAAAAAAAAAGGATTCGAAAACCTTTTTCAAAAGGTACAACACCCGCGCTAAGTTTTGCAAAAACGGGGAGCATTTGCCAAACTTGGCAAAAAAACGTCCGATGCTTGTAACTTTTTTGAACAAAGACGTTTTTGAATTCTGAAAACGCCATCATATTCACAGCTCAAATTCCTACATACTAATGTACATTGAAATTTTTCGTTTCCGAGTAAAATTATTTTTGCGGTCGTTTCACAAAAACGTCGCGCGCGGCAAAGTGCGGCGAAACTTTGAGTAGTAATTGTACAGTTAATAGAAGAGCAATCTCCATGTTTTCTTCGTTAACTAGATGAAGGTGGGGCAATCTCGAAACCTGTGCATATTGAATTTTCTAAATCCTTGATTAAACACGGTCGTGAGCTTTCTGAATAGTCGGATTTTGATGCGAAAGCCCAAGGCCGATAAATGGAAGATTTCGAAGATTAAATTTGCACAGATCTCAAGATAGCTCAACTTTCCTCTCATTCACGAAGAAAACATAGAGGTTGCTGCTCTATTACTGCTACAATTACTACTCTCCGCACTTTGCCGCGCGCGATGTTTTTGGGAAACGACCGAAAAAACAATTTTACTCAAAAAACGAAGCTATTTTATTAAATTTTGGCCCACAATGCACATTATTATGTAGGAACTCGAGCTGTGAATATGATAGCGTTTTCAGAATTCAAAAAAGTCTTTGTGCAAAAAAGTTACATGCATCGGACGCTTTCTTGCCAAGTTTGGCAAATGCTCCCCGCTTTTACAAAACTTAGCGCGGGTATTGTAGACTCTGTTCCAGTTCAAGTTAACTCCTGTTTTCCATTATTACAGCGCAGAGCGGTGGGTTTTTCGTCGGAACCTTTTTCTCACTAGTTATACCTCACCAAGGCTCACCGCTCCACTACTATGCAGTGATAATCAAAATCGACAGGTCACTACGGATGTACCAGAGCTTAGATGACTCTGCAGTCATACTTTTTTTAAAGGGTTCAAACCGAGTTTTGAGATCACCATTTTCCCTCTCGTAGCCTCTGGAGACATCTATCAAAGGTTATTTTGGAAGTCCCCGTAAAATTCTTCATCGATTACTGTTTTCTGGTCAGAAAAATATTTTCCCGATTCTTCAGCAGATTTGAATTCACGAAACACCAGTTTCTTGCTTGTACCTTTACACCGCTGGAGACGGAGAAGGTTGTTTTGGAAGCTACGCGAAATTCTGCAACGAAAAGTATAATGGGTTCCAACATTTGCTTGTTTCATGAGCAGCCAGGTCTTCAGAGCTGAGTCCCGTATTTAATGTCCATAACGGGATGGAATTGCTGTCCGCAGTTGCAGATGAGTGCTTTTGCACCTTGCAGAGAGCTTGAATATAATTGTGGTGGGACGAACATCAATTGGTTCAGAACCTCGTGGTCGTGGTTCAAGAATGATTCATGTTTGCACTACATGTTGCAACAGCGGCTGCCTGGAACTGTGGACCCGAATTTCTCTCCGATATAGACTGTAGCTCCATCAAAGGTCTTCGTCTCTCGTGTTCATCATGTGGCGACAACATTCCATGGAATTACATAGCTGTGAAGCTCGGCTTCACAGACCTGGCCAACATTCGAAGCAATGAAAGGTTGGAACCTAATAATGTTTGGGCCGGTCAGTATGTGATCATACCTAAACCTCGTTATCAACAATTATATTTCGCCATGACCGACCCCACTGCTGGCTACGCCCGACTTGGAATGTCAGGCTAGGGAAATTGAATATAAAAAGAAAAATCAAATATCAAGAGCGCGAAAGAAGTGTTAAGTTTATCTATGAACAAGACCGCAAATTTGCATTGTTCCTTCTTCAACCACGTTTTCACGTTTTGTTACGATTTGTTACGATTCGTTACGATTTTGAGCCGAAATTTCGTAAATCGTAAATCGTAAAAAAATTGCCAAAAACGCCCGTAATTCGTAATTCGTAAATCGTAATTCGTAATTACGCACAGCCCTGACTGTAACCACTAAAAATATTATTACTATGGCGGAACAAGAGAAACTACCTACTGTCCACCGTTTCACGTTCTAACTACATATTAGGTCGCGTTCAGTATTTGACAGCTAACCACGTTTAAGGGGTATGGTATACATTGTCGCTGTCATCAGCGACAGGCATGAAATCTAGCACAAATCGCGGCGGGACCCACATCGGTGCAGCGGCATCGGTTGTAGTAGGAGCAGTTACCGCCCCGCAGCGACGTGTCGCGGAGGGCTGACATACTGCAAATGTGCCGAAGCCTATCGCTGCCGCTGTCGGTTCAGCGCACTGCAATTGCGAAAGGTTTGAAGGGCGGGAACTCCGCGACAGGCGATCGCTGTCGCTGTGCAGAGCGACGCGATCGTGTCTCGTAAAAGTATAGCATACCCCTGATGGCACAGTCTTACCCGAATTTCTCTGCTTTCCCTCATCACTCATTCCACAACTTCTTTTCGGATCTTGACAAACCCGCATGTCCGATTCAGCTGTCCGCGTATCTGCTGGGTAACAGGGACACAATTATACTCGTAATGCCTCTTCCAAAACGATAACGCCGCTGCAAGCGTAGAACGAGTCAAAATTACCGTATTTGAGCGACTCTCAACGGCCGAATTTGAAAACTCCTTCCATGTGCTAGCGAAACCGCAACACCAATTATACAATCAGTAAGAATTGCACTGATATGTACTACGAGTTCCGTGCTAAAGGTTGGCTCAAACTCGCTAAAGGTGCACGTGCGTTGAAAAATGTGGCACCGAATCTGCGCCAACCTTCGCCAGAGATCATAAAGTATCAGTCTGATCCGTGGCAACTCCATCTAGAGCACAGTATCGGTCGCCCAGCCCAAGTAATTTTTCCCCATATCCACTAAATCACTTGCAGGATCCTAGCTTTGTGTTGACGATACTGTAAATTGTCAAAGGCAACGTAAGCACAGAAAACGCTTTCTTATTTTGCCACTTTGTGTAGTTTGGTCCACATAGTTAAGGAATATAGCCAAAGCGCCCCACCAAGCGCTAGCATTTTTGAAAGATAACAGTTTCAGAAAAAGGGCGAGGATGAGTGTTTAAACTAGCGCTCGCGCCTTTTCTGAGTGTCCGTTGGCTGCGGCCGAAGAAAAATTACAGGCCATAAATAGCCAATGTCTCACCGTCGACTGCGTACCACCGGCGCTGCGCGGCGGCCAAAACCCGTCTGCTTCCGACGCGCGTGCGGTCGCGCAGCGCGTGGTACGCAGTCGACGGTGAGACATTGGCCGTTTTATGGCCTGTAAGTAGAGTAAACAATTTTTAGCTCCGAACTTTCGGGGTAAAAAACGAACGCTCCTCTTGTTGATTTTTGTGGACTCTGAGTAGGCGTAATCTACTTAAGAGGCGGGCCAAGAGCACTATTTGAAGCAAAACTCAGATCGATTAGACTGCGTCGCTCGATGTTTTGACGCTCATCCGATCTGTTATCCAGCTAAAACAGCTCTGACCGTGTGTCCCGCGTTATAATGATAGAATCACATCAAAGAATGATAACGGGATCGTGCTGCAGTCACATGCCTGGATTGGTCCCATCTCCTGACCAAAAACATTAGTATACGCAAAGTAGGATTAGAGCAAGTCAATTGGAGATATCTTGCGATTTACTTCCATTGCATGTATTTTTATTTACGAAAATTTACGATTTACGGTCCAAAATATCGTAAATCGTAAACCGTGATTACGAGACCAAAAACACCGTAAATCGTAAAATCGTAAACCGTAAATCGTAATTACGCACACCCCTGGTCGATACGCTGTCCCCAATACTCATCCAAGGAGTTGCCGCGATTCTCTGAAAAACGCCTGTAACTTTTCCCCAGAGTGGCTTCTTTTCTCCTTAGGGAAGCTGCGAAGAGCATGCTCGGATTCTACGTCCAAAATGGTTCCAGAAAAGTACATTTAATCCAGAATGGCCAGGCTGACTAGAAGTAGTTCCCTTGTAAGATGCGTTCCTAAAAGAGTGGTTCGGTTCTATTCAATAAATATTTTGGAATTGATAATGAAGCACTTGCCTTGAGTCTTCGAGCCATGCGCTAATAAATAAGTTTGCTTCATTAGATTTCGTAGTTTAGGTAAACCCAATTTTGTTTATAATAATTATTTCTATTGGAAAAAAGATTGGTCATTGATCAAGGAACAAGTCCACGAAGTTAAATTTTCTCCGAACTTTTTTCCAGCGTCATATATCAAAACAAGTCCTATGAGGTGTTTCACCGAATTAAGGAAAGTTTTTCTGTGACATGTGTGGGGAGAAGGGTGAGGGTATCCTACTAACTATACGCTGCTTCGTGTGTGCGTGTGTGTGTGTGTGTGTGTGTGTGCGTGTGCGTGTGCGTGTGCGTGTGCGTGTGCGTGTGCGTGTGCGTGTGCGTGTGCGTGTGCGTGTGTGTGTGTGTGTGTGTGTGTGTGTGTGTGTGTGTGTGTGTGTGTGTGTGTGGTGTGTGTGTGTGTGTGTGTGTGTGTGTGTGTGTGTGTGTGTGTGTGTGTGTGTGTGTGTGTGTGTGTGTGTGTGTGTGTGTGTGTGTGTGTGTGTGTGTGTGTGTGTGTGTGTGTGTGTGTGTGTGTGTGTGTGTGACAATGAACGGAAATTAGTCATCGCCACCCGTCGTTAACAATTGACACCTACACACACACACACACACACACACTGTCCACGCATGCAGCCTTCTCAGGAAGTCGGAGCTCGCCACCCGCGCACATTTTGGGCCTGGCTCGCCACCCGCTCACCCCTCATTTCGAAGTGCTCGCCACCCGCTACCCCCTCGTCTTCGCTCGCAACCCGCTATGGGTATAGCGGGTCGCGAGCGCGAGGAGAAGTGGTGTAGCGGGTCGCGAGCTGTTTGCTAGCGAATCGCCCGCTGAATTGCCATCGTCCTTTGAAGTGTTTTGCAACATTTGCCAAATTTTCTCCTACATCTTGCCATTCTCATCATCTTTCTGTTTCTGTTTTTTGCTTCATTTGTTTTTGCACTACTGTGGAGCTCGAACTCGATGTAGACATATTTTCAACGCGCCGAATTTGTGCCAACTTTCAACAGGCAGCAAAGTGTAAGCGCGATCTCTACCAGTTTTATTTAGGATTGCCTTCAGTTTGAAAATTTACCCTTTTCTATTTGAAAATCCACCTCTCGTGCCCTTCAACGCTTCCGATTTGGATGGGGAAACCCCAATTCGGCACAGACGATTATAAATTGCCACCAGCACAAAATTCTCACGGTAAACAAAACTGATGATACCCAATTGATAAAGGTTAGGGTATAAAAGAGATGGAGAGCGGTGTGTCTTCACTCGCGCACCGTCCTCCTTCAGGGGCCAGTAGTTGGGGCTCTACCTGGACTATAATGTAGGGAAACAGCACGAAAGGTTTTCAAAATGTCACGGTATCAGGCAGTAAACATGGAAAACTCTTGAAAGAAAAACCATTACGTTTCCGTGAGAGTTTTGTGCTGGTGGCAAATTATAAACTTGTATTCGGCACTTAGCTCCTGGTGAGCTCAAAAAATAGGCGCTCCTTGGTTGATCTACAACGAAGTAGGGTCATATTTCACATGCTGTGGAGGTGAATACAATTTTCGAATACAACCATAAATTTCGCCCACCCCTGAGCTCCATAACACTGGGAAGTTCGGGGTACGATCTGCGCCCACGTTATAATTGATGAAAGCCCTGAAATTAGCAAAGACAACAACGCGCTCCGCGACTAATTTGCAAATGTGATAGCCGAAGATCCCGGGTGCTGGAATCCGTTCTGCGGAAGGAGGGCTATGTAGATTACTAGGCTTTTCAATATCATCAGATTAAAGTCATAGACGTGATTTACATATATCTATATTTTTTGAAAGGCATGGAAACTCCAATAACAGTCAGTGCTCGTCAAGTGCCTCCGAGCAGTCCCCAACTCCAGCGATGAAAGTGGACAAACTGGAAAACCGGGCAGTTCTATAATTGGCTGGATAATTTCAATATTCGATCGATATGAGCATCAATGTTGAATAAACATCATAGCGGGCGGCGGCTGGGCACACTGCTCTGTTACTATTCTAATACGTCGGTAATTGCAGATAGGTTTACCTTGATATTGGTGTTTAATCCTTCTTCGTTTTGATGATTTACTCTTTTTTTGATTTTATAGTTTATAGCACTTTCATTGCACTTGTATTGCCTTTTTTCTTCGATTTGTTTTCTGCATTGCGTTAATCGATTCGACCCCACTAGTGTCCACTCGTTTTTGATTGCTGTTTGATAACTTTTGAATCAAATTACAATGGCAATTACTGGGTCATCAACTCGCCTTTCCCAAAACAACTCGCTTCAGAGCACTGTTCTTAATTCTCAAAACGGTGTTCCGAATGCGAGCGCTATTGGGTCCCCCGATTATTCCAATTGTTCCATCAACGAGATCATCAGCTCTATTTTGGAGCGGAACACCGATCCGCTGGTGGATCAAATGGTCCGCGCATTGCAATCCAAGCTGCCCAGGGGTATTGCTGATGGGATCGAGGATGAACGCAGATCACGCAGCATCTTTATTCACGGTATTGCGGAAGAATCTTACGAATCTCCTGCGTCCCATCAGCAAACTGATCTTGAGGACAAGGTCACAGGCATCTTGGATATTCTGAACGTAGGGTGTCGCCCAGACTCTGTGTTCAGGATGGGCACTTATTCGGAGAAAAAGGTACGCCTTGTAAAGGTAGTGATGCCCACTACATCGCACTGGCGCACGGCTTTATCGAACTCCCACCTGTTGCGCCAAGGCGCTAACAAAGAAATCTTTGTGAGGCGCAGTATGACTAAGGAGGAGAGGGAGAAGGAGTACCAGCTCCGTAAACAAGCTCGTGAATTGAATAAAGGACAGCCGGGCAAGGAGTGGGTGGTTTATAAGGGGGAGCTCAAACGTGTCAGTGAACTACCTAAAAGGCGTTCGGTGGGAAACCACTAAACCTGCACGGAGAGCCCCTCTCCAAACTCCGTTGTTTTTTGTTCAATTCTCGGAGCATTGTTAACAAGATCCATCTGTTACATTCCTTCATTAGTTTAAATGACCCACATATCGTGCTTATAACTGAGACCTGGCTTAGCAACAAAATATCAGATTCCGAACTGATTGGCGACCTTCCCTACAAACTGGTTCGTGTCGATCGGAAAAATCGAAGAGGAGGAGGGGTATGCGGTATTGCTAAGGAGAACCTATCCATTCAACCCGTCCCTATAAGCCACGATCTCTCCGCGGATATACTTTGTATTGACATAGGCACACCCATTTTGTCAACTCAGATAAGATTCGCTCTTGTATACCGACCTCCCCAAAATCCACCAGCAGAGAATGACAGTTTCATTGATGTAATCTATGACATATGCTCTGCCCCTATCTCTACTGTATTGCTAGGAGATTTTAACCTTGACATCGACTGGTTCAGTGAAAAACAGAAATCTGCGACTGAAAGCAAATTCAAGACAGCTTTAACATGTTGTGGTCTCAAACAGCTGGTTTCTACAAACACCAGGAATAGTTCCCTTTTAGATTTAGTTTTGGCAAGTGATTCAATTATAACCAATATCGGCGTATCTCCTCCCTTTGGTGGTTCGGATCACAACGTTAATTTCTTCGAAACATTATTTCATGAGAGTGATCAATTGTATTTGCCTGAGCCTATGTATGGACGAGTAGACTATTCAAAGCTCAATGAAAGCCTCAACTCGATTGATTGGTTCCAAGTTTTCAATAACTACGCTAGTGTTGACGACCTTTATTATCGTTTTAGTTTAGTAATGTACGATCAATTCGCTGAAAGCGTTCCTTTTCGGTATAGTAGAGCTAAGCAATCTCAATATCCTCAACATATTAACAATCTGATTGAACAGAAATCTCGGCTTTTCTCGATTCTTTCAAATCCGTTAGAACATCATTTGTACAAAAAAGTTTGCAAGGACATAAATTTCCACGGGAAAAAGTATACGGCTAATCGCGAGCGTCGTTTGATAGGACTTAATAAGAATGCCTTCTATAATTATCTGAAATCCGAAATCAAAGCTGTTTCGAAACCTTCTGTGATATACAGCGAAGAAAATAGGCCTTTGTACACTGATCAGGACAAGGCCAAAGCACTAGGAATCTATTTTGCTTCAGTTTTCGTCACAAGAAGCGACGAAGACATCTCACAGTTCAACTTTCGAGAGTCCTCTGAAACTTTTGGTGTTTCGACACGCTGCCCTGATATTATGCTAAGCCCTTCTGACGTTTTGAAGGTGCTGAAATGCCTAAAGTCTTCACTTTCTTGTACATATGATGGCATACCGCAGATCGTTTTTAAAACTGTGCTCTTGCTCTACAACATTCTCTGACTTTCGTCTTAAATGCTTCTCTAGCCTTTGGAGAAGTTCCAGACATTTGGCGTGATGCAATTGTGACCCCGATTCCAAAATCCCCAGACGCATCTTCAATATCGCAGTTTAGACCAATAAGTATTTGCCCAATCGCAGGAAAAGTTCTTGAAAAACTCATCTGTGTAAGACTTTTGGAGTGGTTTACGCGTCAAAAAATTCTGCCCGTGGAACAACACGGCTTTCTGGGGGGAAAAAGCCTAAGCCTAAGCCTAAGCCTAAGCCTAAGCCTAAGCCTAAGCCTAAGCCTAAGCCCAAGCCTTAGCCTAAGCCTAAGATGAGCGCAAAACGCTTGACTCCGGGCGAGATTGAACCAACATTCTTTCTCTCCGGGGGAGCGCCTCATCGCACTGCACCATCGAAGCCCTAGCGCCATAAATCAACATGGCGATTTTTTTCCTAGTTGGGCATCGAAAGGAGAGCTAACAAAACTAACAGGAATAGAAGCCGTAAGTATGGAGGAATCAGAATTCTGAAGGAAAGTCCAGCTGTATATACAATACTCCAATATCACTACTGACCCCGAGCTGATCACCAGCAATGTCTGTGGTAACTACACCACAGTTCGGCTCCAGTTGCTAAATCACATGACTTTCAAATAGAAACATTTGTTGCTGTTGTGACGGTGGGATGGTAGTAGGTGTTGACACAGAAAAACAAAATACTTCAATGCCAACAGTGGTTGCTCTCATGTTGCAAATGTATGTGTCCTCTGTTTCGTAGGTAAATTCAGTTTGTTCCTTCGCGTGCTTGCGCGGAGCGAGGTTAGAGACAGCGAGAAAGTGTGGGGAGAGGAGGACACAGCATACGCGCGCACACGCACGCGGTTAACGGCAGTAAATTTTACTCCGAAGTAGAGGATATTCGCCAATGGAGAAAGCAGTATTAATATAAACTCCTATGAACATAATAAAAAATGATGTAAAAACAAAACAAGAAAGTGATAAAATGCAATAATATGAGAAATCCTGTTGAGTTTTCGAAAACCATTTCGAACTTTTCTTTCGAACTTCAGGATTCTTTGTTTTAGGTACAGCCCAAGTCGTATGGAAAACAACTGATAAGACAGGTGGAAATTCAGAACTCGTTCTGATTATTTTTCTTCGAAAATGGGGTCTGTTCAGAATACGGTCACAAAATGGTTAAAATTTTAATAAGGATTTTGAAAAACTACTGAGTGCCTAACAGAACTCCTGGAACAATTGCAACCAATCCTACTAACTATACGCTGCTTCGTGTGTGTGTGTGTGTGTGTGTGTGTGTGTGTGTGTGTGTGTGTGTGTGTGTGTGTGTGACAATGAACGGAAATTAGTCATCGCCACCCGTCGTTAACAATTGACACCCGGTTGTCACACACACACACTGTCCACGCATGCAGCCTTGGTGATTGACCTCCCGTGTCAATGAGAAAACATTCTACTGCATATATTAGGATTCATGCGTGCCTATTGCTTAAACTGTTCCTTTCTGTGATGAGTTAAAGAACTGAGCGGGACATCAATCTAAACCGAAATGTTCACCAATCCATGGAGAAGTGTGTCATAACTTCCTCTGTAGATTCTCTTCTTTCGAATCTGTGTCAGACTGTAAAGGGTTATGCACTGCATTGCGAAAGTTCCCTGCGTGAGCTTGATTGAGCACAGTGTAACTGATTTCCGTGAAAACAAACAGTAGCGCACAAGTCCTTTTTCTGCAGAAAGGGCTTTTTGTGACGAATTTTGCTCATACAACTCTGAGAAATATTGCCGCGACTCCGCCGGAACTCCTTCGACTTGGCGCCTGCTGGAGGAGTCGCGGGGGAGATGCGGGGCAGAACCGCGGACTATTCTTTATTCACCGAAGCGCGGTAGGGTCGCGGAAAAGTCCTGAGGGAGTCGCGGTAGATTTGCGAACGCTTGACACACGAAGAAGTCGCGGCAAAGCCGCGGAAGAGTTAAGGGTCGCTGGAGGGTTGCCGAACAGTCCGGGATCACGGTGGAGTCGCGGGGCAGTAGCGGAAGAGTCGCGGCAATATTTCTCAGAGAAAGCGCCACATCGCCATATCTCGCTTCGAAATTGACGAAATGAATTTCAGGAGTAGTTTTCGTGATCCTCTCAGTGAGGCGAATGTAGAGAGCCATTGCAACTCCCGTATCCTGTTGGGAAATGTGTATTTCCTTCCAAAATTCATGTCGACAACAAATCAGAACATGAAAGATTTCTGCTATCATGATCGACTGTCCAGTTCATAGTGAGGGATTATGTGGTGCAAATATTGCATTTCTCGATGTATTTCTTAAGTTCAACATATTGTTTTCTAACACTATCGTATAGAGCTCAATGGAAGCGATTCAGAATTTACTCCAAAATTGAAATCGAACCACTTTGAAGCGAGTTATGGCGATGAAAGGCAAAAGAAATTTTCTCACCTAGAAAGTTTGAAGCGTGAAACCACTTCAGACGTTCAGGAAAACTTATCGCAGTGGACACACCGAGTTCGACGGAGGGGGTGGAAAGTCAACTTTTCAAAAAGTTTTCAAACGCGTTTATCCAAATCAGGAGTTTTTTGGGGTTTCTTTGCTATTATGGCTTACCTCAAGAGTTTGCCTACTCGAAAACATAGAAAAGTAAGACACCGTTTTTTGCGCGTACGATGCCTTTAAGGCTGTTGAGCACATCGAGGCACCGCCCTGCACTTTAAATAATCCATAGATCTTAAAGCACGACCACAAGTACGCCGCGAAGCGGCGTGGGTGTGCAGCTTGTTCTTGATATTCTAGCAAATGTTGAAACCTTGAAATTTCCATAGCTCCTAACATGGATATAAAACGTTCTTAGTTTATATCACGTTACCTCGGCGATATAAGAAAAGAGGTATAAAAACAAGAGACGGTGTCAAAACTCAGGTGAACACATAAAAATGTCATTACTGTCAGCCATAATGCAGTAATGGTCCCACAGTATTCGAACCATATTTCAATTGCTTCGCAATCAGGGATGTGCGGCAATTGCCGTTTGCCGTTTGCCGGCTATTTTTGGGACTTTTTTACCGTTTGTCGCTTGCCGAAAATTTTGTCATTTTTTTCCGGCAAAACTCGGCAAAACATTGAAAGGAAATGCCGCCTATGATCGCGGTCATTTAGGCACTAGGGGTAATTTGATTATCCGTTGTTCGCTTAACGGTTATCCGTAGTTTTGACTCATCTGGGGTGGTAGTAAATGGATTTGAAAACGCGAGTTAGCTCGCGGTAAGTTCGCGGTTAACTGCAGCTAAACGCGAGCTCTTCATTTGACGATATTCAGGAAAGGGACCAGACATTGCTGAAACTACGCACTCGCATGCCACGTTATGAGCTACTAGATACGCATAGTGTAAACCACCTCTAAGCCCTCCTGGGAGCCTCTATGAACAGCGCTTTGTCTTGATCGCACGCATCACATTACACTGCGTAGCGGCGTTTATGGTATGCTATAGAAGGAAAAGCGGTGTTTCATTATCTGGGTCCACCGTGCCTTCATGGTCGTGAGTATAGGCCTCACGGGTTCTCAGCCCCCCTCCCACCCTCTATTTATTTACGCGGTGAACTGCCATCATCTGATCTGCTAGGACTCAAAAACTGATGGATGATTATAAGGAAAGTATTTACCTCGTCAGATGTAGTGCAGTAGACAGTGCAATTCCAAAAAGGTGCTTTAGTTTCTGTTCCAGAGTTTCGACAGATTCTAGTGTAGCTAAAAGTGGCGGGAAGCACCTGTGCGACACAAAAGCATTTGTGTGACGCACGTGGGCAGGGACTCTCAGAAAGCATGCCGCGGCAGTGCCAGAAAAGTATGTACCGCGACCCTCCATTGTGCCGCTATAGTTCCACGGTAGCACCGCAGCAGCTCCGTGATGATTACTGGGCCGTGGAGATTCTGTTGCAGTGTGGAGAGGGTTGACAAGGCCGCGACATTGCCAGTACCGGGGCAGTTCCGTGTTAGAACCGTGCGAACTCCGCGAGGATGCATCAGCGACCCCGCGTCGACTACGATTCACTTTTCTGTATTGTAAAACGAGATTGTTGCTGGTTCAATAGCCTAAATTTGACATACATATATCCCGTATCTGCTAGGTCGCTAACGAGGATACCCTTTGCCTATATCAGATAGAGGACGTAAGCACTGCAGGTGTGTATTTTTGTTCGTGGGCCCACCCAGTTGTATTATGACTCATTTTATATGAGTTACTCGCAGTCGGCCCTATTTTTGTCAGAGCGCAGCTACCGATTGCAGAGCGGCAGCGGCACCATAACGGAGCCGCAGCTTCACTACCACGGAGCCGCATCGGCGTTACCACGGAGCCACAGCGGAACTCCCGCAGGGGCGGCATGACACTGCCGCTACGACTCCGCGATAGTGCCGCTTCGGTGCCCCTAGGAGCCGGAGCCGCTTTCTCGCGAAGCCGCAGCGGCGAGTTCCTTGTTTTCCACGATGTCCCACATGTCTTGTTTTTGTTCATCTGATGCCTTGAAATGGAGCTACTCCCTTGAATTGGAATTATCAAAATGTTGACAAAGGTATTGAAAAAAGGGGGAAAATTACAGCGGAACGTGTGAATAACTTTTGGGTCAATCTAAAGGATGAGGTTTTTTGTCGTTTGCCTGCCAATTTTGAGATTTCCTTGCCGATTGCCGTTTGCCGAAATCTCAAAATCGTTTGCCGCACATCCCTGTTCGCAATCCAACGCTTAACCGGCTGACAATGAGCCACGGTGTGCTGCTAGCTCACCCCGACTATCTCATTGCAATGATCGGTGGTTTGCATGCAACGAGCATTGTTCAGGGGATCAATAAACAAGTCATAACTCAAGAGATTTAATCTTCTAACTTTCAGGAGAACCTTTTCAGATGATTAAAAGGCCACTGTATAGGTCACATGTGTGCTACATCCTCCCAAGCCAGCGTTCTGGTTTCTTTCTTTTTCTGGCCGTTTTTGATCTACCCGTGAGAACTGAGTGAAATTTTAAAGTCTCAAATTGTTTCTTTCTAACTCCTCTAGAACCCTCAGGAGACCGTTTTCCAAAACTCCATTTTTCGTTCAAAGTGGTCCTTTCAGAGGGAACAAACTTGCATGATGTTGATGAAGATGATCGTATCATCTTGTGGAGGGCCGACAGACCGAATAAGTTGGTTCCTAATGAAATTTCTTTCGCCTCTACTTCATTATGTTGCAGCTCATATTATCAACGTAGAATTCTTGGCTGCCCTGAATCGCTGTGAAATTCCTGGTGAAGCCAGCTATGCAAGTTTTGACGCAGTGTCTCTCTATACAAATGTCAACAACAATGAGGCAGGTGGAAGCGATACATGAACGCCTACATGAGCACCAACACCAAATCCACACCCTTGGACTTGAGGAAGATGTGCGAGAACTTCTCGAAGCTATCTTAAGATGCAACATCTTCCGGTTAGACGGAGGATTTATTTTCAAAAACGTGGCCTAGCCATGGTTTAAAGGATAGCACCATTGTTAGCTGTTGTGTACCTTAAAGGCAAAGTTCACGATGATTTCCGTCCCCGTGTTTTTCACTTAAACCAATGCGTTGGCCTCCAATTGTTACCAAAATTTCGAAGAAACGGCGAGAATCGGATTAAAATGGCGTATTCCAATGACATTATTCTATTACATGGACTAGTTCTCCGGTTGGATCAACATATTCATGGTGGTTGTCACCGGTGGAAAATTGGGTCAATCGAAAATAGAAGAAAATTTCATGCAAGGCAGGATTAGTTAGGTCCCTAAGGAAGGAACTGAGTAATAGAGAGTAGAGAATTGCAAAGGACGGGTCCACAGAGGATTTCATTAAACAACAAACACTCCCTATGATACTTAAGAGGCGGGGTGGTACTTAAGGATTTCTAGTACTTTTGATGCGTTTTTCTCAATTTCTACGTCATTTTAGTTCTACCCGGGGCCAAACAGTCGATTTAGCGATTAATTTCGGAATCGGGGATTATCGTGAACACTGCCTTTAATATGATAGAGAGAAGATCTTTTGACACGTTGATCGTATTCTACAAACGCTACATTGACGATGTGTTCGTCATAGGATCCGCTCCTCCAGATCTACACACCATGCTCAGGAATTTGAATTCGTACGATGCGAACATCCAGTTCACAGCAGAGTTCCCTGGCGAGAATATGCTGACGTTCTCAAGGATGTACGAAGAGAAGTGTGGTAGATGCAACTGTTTATACTGCACAGAACGGAAAATCGGCCAACTACGTGGTACTGTGTATGTTGTCACATGTGAAGGCTGTGGACAAAGTTACGTTGGCGAGACTATGAGGCCATTACACAAGCGGCTTGATGAACACCAACGAGCTATCAGAATCTCGAACGCGTACCCCTACAATGGTTTTTCAAGACATCGCTCACTCCATCATGCCTTGGAAAGCCCTTCGCACTTGAAAGCAACAGTTCTGCTTAGTGGAAGCTCCTCTGAAAAGGCAAGTGCTGGAAGCACTGGAGATAAAGCGCCTGGCTCCCCAAATCAGCAACAGGGATGAGATGATAGATGCAATGCGCCTAATCACATGATATTATCCGTTGAGGAAACCCTTCTCTGATAAACTCGGGGGGTGAATAGGCTCCCAAACATCTTTGGATAGCACCGACAGCTGCTATCCATCCCCCAAAATGGGCGGAGTCGCACCCTCCTAAGATGCCTGTCGTGAGGGCGTGGGTTGATTTTGAATAGTACTTGGGGAATGGGAGGATGCCTATCGTGGGGATATTAGGGAGTAAAATCAGTGGCTTCTGCCACCGCCGGGGTTGCTATTCTCGGTAAAGGGTACCGCTTTCTACCCACGCTCCCACAGTACCCTTCTACCGCTGAACTTTCTATGACTGCTAAACCACGCCTTTCTATTTTGTGAGAAGCAAAGCGATTTTTTTTGATAAGCAGAGCGCGAACACGGCTAAATAGCTCAGATTCTTACTTTGTTTATTAATTTATTAACCCACAAACTAAGTTCTAGAGAAGTAATTCCATTGTCAGTAGCGTACACTATCAAATCAGCAGCAACAAAAAACAGCAATTTCCAGCAAAGGTAATAACACCATGTACAAAACTATGTGCAGCTATGAGAAATAGTACTCACGAGAAACGCTCAATCAACGGAGGAAGCGTCAACATCGCACACAGCTTCCACAAAATAAAACTAATAGCATTCACAGTAACATCCATAATCTTCAGAACTAGTTTTTTTTTAGATTGCAAGTGTAACAAAGATCCTGGACCGTTCAAAATTTAGAGAAAAATGTACTGTATATAGAAGAAACATGAAAAGTCACCGGCATCCAGAGCATCTTACTGTATATGAAGCCGTTCGCTTAAAAATCGAGGTGGTTTGGACCACAAAACTTTTCTGCGTTTTTTCGTTATGGATCGTTCGAGGATGCGCCACATTCAGGCCCTAACTTCTAGAATTTTAGAAAATCTTCTGTATGAGACATATGAGCCTTCAAACTTTGTAGTTTTTTGACTACTTTTTTGTGTAGATCTTCACAGACATCGTTTGGAATTACCCTATTCTGTGACTTCCCACAACAAAATGATAAGCGAAAAGATTCATAGCCTCACAGTGAGGAGAGACCTTCCGTAAGCCCTGGAGATTACAAGAATGAAATCTTTCGTGAACAATACTGAGTGATCAAATCATTCGTTCTCCTCCTACTTTCAATACTAGCTCCGCCCCTCAGTACAAACACCTTCAATTCTTCTGCTCGAATACGGCCATTTTAACTCGTTTTTTTTCGCGCTATCAATGATGTGAGTTCTGCAGTAAAAGCCGTACATGTCTATTAGCGTCGTTATCTCAACCGCTTCGTCGGCTTGCTTCGCTATTTCAGCCGATGCAGTGTAACTGGCCCACTTCCGAACCAATACAACAAGAAACACTATTTTTAAATTTAAATATTTGTTTTTTGGGTTTTCCGACATTTCTAAAAATGAACAGCCCCAAGCCTCCGATTCATGACAAAAAAATGATAACTTTCTTGAGCGTTAACGCTGCTTTTGACGCAAACGAAATTTCCTGTTATGAAAATGCCACTGTAGGTACACAGCTATGGGAAATCAATAGGTGTTATGACTTTTGTCAACACTATTTTATATTTGGGAAATTTTTCGTAAGATAATAGCTACAGACTATGATCGTGCTCAAAAGCAGCGCCGTAGCCTTTTGGCCTCATGAAAATGAAGAACCTTGAGGAAGTTCGACCCAATCACTCTCATTTTCTCATTTGAACGCGCCTTTTTTTCTGCTGAGGCTCTCTCAAAAAAAAAACCCGTGAGCATAGGAACGTTTCTCATTTAGTTGTGCACAAAACCAGTTTTTCAGTTTGTCATTTCACCTCGTTTTGCTCTAGAAAGGCTATCCAGTTGCGAGTCCGGTAGGTACACACATACATACATAGTAGAACGTCGAAGCAGAGAAGAAATGTGCTCGCTTTTGTGGAGCTTCTCGTGTCCAGCATTTCATTTCATTTCATGGTAATTTTGTGGTAAGACAAATGTATGAGTACCCCTCGCACAACTTTTTTTCTGCTGCATCACTCTTGATCGAAAAGGTGAGAGCGATTGGGTATGATTCTTTTGATTTGTTCTTTTTTACAGACTGAAACTGCTGCTGTGCTTCTTTAGAGCATGGTCATAATCTGCAGGACCTATCCGCTGAAAATTCCAAAAGTTATAAAATTGGCGGGGCAGAAATTCCACAAAGCTTATAACGCCAATCGATTCCTTGTACTCTGCCTGTGAGTCGCGAGATGCCTAACACGAAAACCGGAGAGTCTCAGGGTATTGGGGACACCTAGCCTTATTTTGTTGCAAAATTTTCTGTAAACTACGGAATTTTCAGCCCCAGCTCGTGAGATTCTCTCTACATCACCCGCATAAACCACAAAATTTATTGCCTCGAATGCTGCTGAAATTTGGAAGATTCTCGCACCTTGATCATCATGTTCGGTGTTAGAATGGCGAACCTAGCTGCGACCAACAGCATTGCCGTTCTTTCCAAACGGCGTGCAGTACCCTAGCAGTCAGAAGATATACCTTTTGAAAGGCCTTCCAGAGAGCCACTCAAAATCACCCTCCACGACCAGCTACATAGTTTTCCAATAGAACTTGCCCCTTTCATCTATTGCATCTCGGGGACGACGTTTGAGGAATTGAGCTATTGTAGGTCGCTAAAACCCGTAGCTTTCGGCTCCACGGAATGAGGAGGCGTAGCAGGCCGCTCCTTCAGAGGAAACTTGCCACCAATCGGTAGAATGCTTGACCTATAATGGCATTTCGATATTAGAAAAATTCGCGAAGACTTCGTCAAAAAACTTCACGTCGAAGATCTGTGCAAAAAAAAAGTCGTCAAAAACTGCTCAACTCTGGAGGCTCATAATTTTCATAATAAAGGCTTTTTTTCGGAAATTCTGGAGGTGTGGACCTACATTTTTTGTACCCTTTATCAATTCATTACGAAAAAACCACGAAGTAATGTAGTACTACAAATTCCAAGGAATTTAGGAGCAGAAGAGAGATGTGACTATGATAAGTGCTCAAATGGCGTCATTTTAAAAGCAGTATAGCTTTCGAGAATGATGAAACTGCAACTTCTTACGGTGCACTTGCTGTGAGCAACATCAGTAGGGCAGTAGATTCATGAATAAACTAACTGGATTGAGAAAAGTCCTCGATTGCTCCCAATTCTTTGAATTATGTCCACTGGCTGCATCAGCAGGTTCCATCGACATTTGCTCCTGCAATGCATCCTTTATTAATTAAAAACACTACCATTTTCAAAGTTTGCCAGATCTGCTCACCAGCTCTGCTGCGCCTGCCCGATTTGAGATTACAATGACGGACTCAGTCCCTGGAAAAAAAAACTTTTATTTTCCGTCAGCTGGTGATGTCCGGAGACTCACAAGTGCTCCCAATCTGTGGAGTTTTGGCGGAGAAATAGCCGCGTAATAGCCGCGAAATGTCTGCTGACCGCGTAATAGCCGGGAAATAGCCGCCAAATAACGCCGGCCGCGATATACCCGCGAAATAGCCGCGAAATAGCCGCGAAATAGCCGCTAAATAATGCTGGCCGCGAAATACCCGCCAAATAGTTCTCGCCGCGAAATAGCCGTGAAATAGCCGCCAAATATGTGGTGTGCTTGAATCCAGTTCAGTTTAGCTTAGTTGATTTATGTGCGGTCTATGCGATGGCGAACTTCCTAATGCTGCTGAGCCATGCCCTACTCCGGAATACTACGGGTAAAACCGAGTTTCTTGATCACCCATTATTACTGCATCCCCTTACATGGGCGTATTCTTGTAGCCATACCGGGCGAAGATCAACCATTGCAGAAAGATGCTTTACAGCCACACGCGACGTAACGAGTCAGCCGAAATAACTCTTCGATACATAATTTGATGGGGTTTCAAGCATCATGGATCTATTCACAATGGGACGCTCATAAGCTCGGATGATAGCAGGATATCGGCGTATTTTATAGTATGCACGCCTCATATTTCTCTTATTCTCTCCTCTGACTACCAGAATGTTTCTTCTCAGTGGAGCATGGAGTTATCTGTCGAATTCGGCATGCATGTAGTGAAGATTCAAGCCATTGTCCATATCGATGGTTTCACATGCAGTTCCCAGACAAGGTACGGACCCTACGATTACTTCCGGTGCAAAACTAGTTAAGGGGGGCCACTCGAAAAAATGAAATGATTCATGCATGAAAATGAAAATTTCTGCTGATACCAGATGCCTGATAGCGTTATATGTAGGTGTTTTCATGGAAACTCTCATGGAAAGTTTTCACGGACTACGTCGATTTCTGAAAGTGGTATGATTCTTGTTTTAATTGAACCCTGAGCCTTCCCCCCAACTAGTTTTGCACCTCACTTTCTACACTTTATCATGTTCACATCTGTTTACCTCTGATTGAAACTATAGGCTATCGAATGAGATCTGGGGTGCATTCCAAGAATGTTCCCGTGATACCGAGGGAGGGCAAATAGCCTTTCATGGCCGAACTTGTTTCCCATGGCCACGAATTTTAACTGATAATTGCTTCCACGTCGCCGTGTCTACGTTTCCATGGAAAACTTTAGCCGTGGGAATGTTCTTGGAACGCACCCCTGCAGACCATGAACATCGACGAAACGTGGAAATGAGAAAATCCACAGCCTGGTCTTTTCCGTTTCCGATTTCCGTTTCCTGCGTTTTGAACATTTTTGTTACGTTTCCAAAAATATAAAAAAAATTTCGCACAGCCTTGATCGATCTAAGCCCTGTGTTGCGGTTCAACAAACAGAACGCAAAGAGACCTCAATATTGTCTTTGGACGTCTTTTTAGGGAACACATGACAACAGTTATGATTGACGGTATCGTTGTCTGTAACTGTGAATGAAGGTAAGACCGGCAATAGAAGCTCGCCGCCTTATTTCCAGATTGGTGGCTTAGTAGAGAGCAACAGTTGCCGGAAAGTAGCCGAGAAATAGCCGAGGAGTAGCCCACCAGGCTCCGCAGCAGCTCTTGGTGGGCTATTTCTCAATTATTTCGCGGCTAAATAGCGGACAGCGTGGCCGCAGCCAAGCATTGGCCGCGAAATAGCCGAGGAATAACCGAGAAATAGCCGCGAAATTGCCGAGAAATAGCCCACCAGGAGCCGCTGCGGAGCCTGGTGGGCTATTTCGCGGCTAAATCTCGGCAAAAACTCTCAGAGTTACTTCTAATTCTGCTACTTGCGAGCGGTCGTGTTTTTACCTATTATTACAGAGTTGCCCGCAATGCTGCTGTGTAGGCGCCCTATAGGCACATAGACGACCGCAAATTTCTGCCTGGGCGGCCAGAGATGTGGGCGATGCGCGATCGCACCTCGCTAAAGAGCCGAATGCCGCGTGTGTGCCTTTCAAGACATCTACCCAACCTCGCTGCAGAGCGTACTTGGTAATTTGTTCGTGGTTTCCCTTTTTTACCCGGTTTTTTGCCAGTATTCATCAAAATTATATGCTTCTGTCTCGAAGTAGGATTTCAATGGCTTCTCCTGTTGTCAGCCTGACTACGGAGGCTCTGACGAAGGCGAAAGTAGCCAAAAGGCAAAGCGAGTAGAAGCTGCATCAACTCGGTCCACTGTTTGACAGATTTTTATTCGCTTTTCCCTATAATACCGAGGTTAATCAAAAGTCGACAATGGAATACAATGGACTGAATGGCGGGTGCAAGATGACATCATGGAAAAACTGACGGTCTGCTGGCAGTGGTAGGCAGTTTAAAATGAGTTTCTTCGAAGTTTTTTATCAAATTTCTCATTAAATCAAAACAGCTTGTAAAAAAATATCAAACTCGATGCGAGCTCATTTGTTGGTAAAGGATAGAAAACAATTCTAGCCGCAGTTCGTTGGTTAGAATGAAAAGACTGCCCCCTCTCAACTAGGGATGAGCGGAACTCTGCGTTTCTCGTTCCGAGACTCGCAGTTTCGCGCGTTTTTCGCCCTCCACGTTTCGCGTTTCGTTACCCGCATTGCCGCGGTTCTTTAACGTTTCACACACGGTTTCAGAGACCCGAGAACAAATTGTGTCGAAGTCCAAGAATCAATTTTAGAATTCCAATTAATTCATTGCTACGCTCATCCACGGACTGAACTGAACCAAGCTGTGAGGGAGTATGTACGGTTTACGGAGAATTTGCCCGAATGCCCGGAGAATTCGCCCGATGCGTAGCGCGTGGATAATATGCCCGCGAGAGGAGAAAATTCCCGCTATGAGGGGAGGAAATGCCCGCCGCGAAGGGAGGAAATGCCAGCATCAAAAATAAAGTTCTTCTATGACCCTGCCTTATAACTAACTGTCTACCGCAACCTGTTAGAATAAAATATCCAACGCTTGCACACGCGTACCCACGGTATAAGTGTATTGAAACCTCATCCAAACTGCACAGCTTCGTAGGTAGTTTTGTTGTGCAAAAAACTGAAAAAAAGAACAAAACTTTGGAATTGTGTAGGCGCTTAAACTTCATTCGGAGAAGTAAAATGTGGTAAATAGTAGAATGCATTCTAACCCCCAGAATAGCCGTCTATTCAACTTCTCTGAAGTTGGAAAAATGGTGTTATTCTGGTGTAATCCCTGATGTGAAAAACTTATTCAAAAGTAACTGGGTGATATCAAGGCAGACCAATAAGCCTGGCTAGAGAGTCCAAATAAGTTTTTGCACGTTCTCGGCGTGATCTTAGGATCAGGTATAGCAAGAACTGTTGAATTTCTTCTTGAATCTTGCGCTTTCGTTCCAGCTCTACCGGTCTTATGTAGCGCTCTGGCACAGATCCATATAAAATCGATGGCAGTAAGCTTAGGTTAAGGCTTAGGCTTAGGCAACAAAGACATGGAGAAACAACAAAAAAGGAGCAAAAAATGGAGAAATGGCAGCTGAGAAGTGAACGGAGCATCACTCGTTGCTAGCATGATGTCTTCTAGCGCAAGCAAAATCTCGCCCTCGCGACGAAAATTTTCTGCCCTCCTCTCGGGTATTTTCTCCCCTGCTCGCGGGTAAACTCCTCCCTCCATGCGGGTATTTTCTCTACCACTCGCGAGCGAATTTTCTCCTCCAGGGGCGGCATGCATGAACACGCTAAGACGGGGTTTGAAAACCCCGTGCGTGGGGCCCTCCGTGCTGGACGTTCTCTCTCGCTCTTCCCTCCGCGCATGGGTCTCATCGCTCGACGTTCACTCTCGCGCGCGGTGCGACGCGACGCGATTCCCCCCACCCTTCTATTGCGTTCATGCATGCCGATCCAGACGGGCATTTTCTCCTCTCTCGCGGGCAAAATATCCTGCTGAAATGTACGCGTGCTGCTTGGGCGAAATCTCACGTAATCAGTATGTACATGGTAATTTCGAGGTCCGAATAAATTGGGGGAACGTAACTTCCGTACTCTCATAGCAATGCCGTGCTGAACTCTGAAGTTTTAGGGAGACTCAAAAAACATCCAAAACACAGAAAATGTGATAGCTGGCACCACTTTTTGAATTTTGTTCGGCAGCTTGAATCATATGCATTAGATCGAAGGCATGTCAATCGCGGAGCAGAAAGGGAATTGAAAGCCTTCGCGCTCATAGCGGAGCCGACACGGTTTTGTAAAGAAGTCGGCTCCGCAGTGACTGTAAAGTCATCGGATCGCTAAGTCGAATGAGACTATAATGGCGCTATTGCGCCAGCTACCACTTTTCCAATCAGGGGGGACGCCCGCTTGTATCGCCGCAGCTTGACCCCGTCGCGACGCGGCGTCGCACGGCTAGGTCGCGGACGAGTTACCCTCCGCGATACTAGATTTGAATCTTAAAGGACGCGCAGACCCTGTGTTTACTGCATTATTCTTAACACGCTATTCTGAGTGATATTCACTGTTTATCTAGTCTTCGTCTACATTTCTAACTGATATTCACTATTATTCTGGTCTTCATCGACGTTTCTAACTGATATTCACTATTATTCTAGTCTTCGTCTACGTTTCCGTCCAAGCTGTACTTTTCTAGACATTTTGCGATTAAATTCCCGTTCTCTGAAACGTTTATTTTATCGCAGAAAGTTAGAAAAAGGCTAGTGCTCCTTCACCTTTAGGTTTAGCAGAAATTTAGGAACTAGCTAGAGTTCGTAATAGGTTTCTTGAATTTTCGAAATAGAATTAAATGGAACATTGGTTAATTATCCCAAATTTTACGTTTTGTGAATATCCGTGGATAATTATTGATAATAGTGATGCTTCAAAGCCTCTATTTTTCCAACTATTTCGAGATTGGATTTTGTAATTAACTTGAGTTTCTTCTTTTTTTGATCCAAGCTAAAAAAGGCGGAAAAGGGCGTTGATTAAGGTGATTTTGTGGTTGGAACTCACTGAAGTTTTAAACAATGCATGTAATCAATAAATCATTTTCAATAACAATTGATGATGAAAACATGCGACTTTGTGCGAAAATTCAACCTACATTAAGATATTTTATACATAATCATAAAAACTTTGATGGAAGAGGGTGGAAAATTTTTTTTCGTAAGGTGGAGTTTTTTCCATTATAAAAACTCAAGTTCTCTACTACGACTGCAATTATAAGCCACAATTTGGGTGGGTTTTCCAAAAAATCGTCCCTCCACTATGTTCAAATTCTCCCCCTTTGTAAAAATTGTCACAATGTTCGGGTTTTTCGAAAAAAAAAACTCTCCACTATGCCAAAATTTCCCCCAATTTCAACAATTCTCATAATTGGAATGAATTTTTCAAAAAATCGTCCCTCCACTATGCCCCAACTACCCCAATGGTGAATATTTTGAATCTATGGTCGGTTTTTTTCATTTTCATTTCTTTCTGTGATTTTTTTGACTTTGACCGACGATTCGAGACTCCTCCCTTCACCCTTCGATTTTTAAATTCATTTCAACGATGTTTTATATAAGTTTTATCTGATTAGGGAACCTCTCCTCAATCAATTCGAACAATGGCTTTCGAAATTTTCGAATAAAGTGATACTTTTTCGAACTCATAGGTTCAAATTTTTCCTCTGCGTGAATGCAGTCAAGAAACTGATCTATATCCGACTCGAATAAATGCTCGGGTAATCATTTAAATTCATTCTGTGATTTGAAAACTGCTCGTAATTTCAAATATTGCCGAAAGATGCCCGAAAACGATTGAGCTATGTATTTCTTTTGCGATGGAATAATTGGATAACTGGAATTTAACTGTATATTTTAGTTTTTTTTCACATTAAAGAACTAGCTGTGAAAATCAAACTTCAGGTGATCAGACGCGTCATTTCTCTGCTGTTTTTGTCGTAATGCACTAGCGTGGGGTAACGTGCTCTAGTCGATACGCCATGGGTACTGTAGATTTCGTATCGCTGCGCCCTTTCACCGCGCGCGACTCACCCTCCACCGCGCGCGACGCCCCGCCGCGTTGCGACGATACAGCCGGACCCCACCCCTCCAATCAGCTTTCACTGCCCCACTGCGACTCCAGCAATGATCTCGGGTCTATCGTGGTCTCAACAGTACCGATTTTCACAGAGGAGAAGGAAAGAGCAGCGTATGCGTGCACAAGCACGCGATAGCACCATTTAAAGGCAATGTTCGCGATAAAAGACCGTAGTATAATTTTCGATGTTTCGGGATGGGTAAGCCCACTAAGAAGAACAACTTCTACACTGCGACGCATAAGTATAGCAACACCTGTGAATTAGGCGTATCATATGTGTGTTGAGATTTTGAATAGTGGGAAGAGTTTCTATGTTTTCTACTTTGACGAAGATGATGGTTCACTTGGTAGGACTCCAGACATCCCCATTTTGCCTTAAGTTTTCACAAAAAGCTTGTATTTCTCACGATGCATAAGTATAGCAACACCTGGGAAACATGAAAGCGCCTCGCGACTACCGCCATACTATACCTAGTTTCGTGTGTGTTTTTGTAGTATTGGTTCAGGATGATGCTATATGTCTACTTTTCCTACGAACTTCACCTGTCTTCTGACGATAAGGTCCCGCTTATTTCTTGGGGCTTAGATTTCGATGGAAATTCAGCTACATTACTCAACGAGTCGCACCGACATGGTGTCGGTCCCACCGACTCATTCCTGTTCGTTGCCGAGTTCCTCGGCAAGTACCAATCCATACTCTATCAACTATTACGAGAACATTGTGGACCTCGAAATGAAGCAACCTCATTGGTCAGTACATTTTCACAAGCCTGCTTGACTCGAGCCCGCGCAATCAAACATGAGAATATTCTTCACCTACAATTCAGACAGACGAGGTGCGGGAACTTGTCAATAAGAGCTCTCCAATGACGTTCTGTGCCATCAAAACCATTTGATACAAACTTGTTATACTATGCAATGGTGAAAACTCATAAATTCTCTGACAAGGGATGACTGCGAACACAAATTGGAGTTTTGAAAAACGGTCTTTCGAGAGTTGTAGAGGGCTAAAAAAACAATTCAAGAATTAGAAATTCTGTTTGTTACGCAGCAGAACTGCTGCCTTATTCGAAGGCAGTATACACGCTCGTAAACTTGGTTGAGATAGCAACGTAAACCGAACCGTGAGGCGTGCATTATAACGCTCACGCATTTGGAAGCCTCAAAAACGGGCCGTAACTCTTCTACATGAGTGATAACCGAGTGGTACCCCTGTAATTGCCCGCCCCAGCTGTAATTGACCTCCCCCAACCGGGAACACATTGAATCACCGACCTCGATAATGCAAACGGTCAGCAAGAGAAACTCAGATAATCGTGGGGAAGTTCCCGAGAACGACAGCAGAACTTCCCTCGAAACAACTGGGGAACTTGCCCCGAATTGGGGGGAGGCGAAGGGGACGTCTCGACAGCAGAGTAATGGGGGAAGTTCCCACAGCAGGAGTTCTCTTGTTCTCCCGACTGCAGGTCTTCCCGCGAGCTTTCGACTGCTGATCTTCCCACTGTTCAATGATTAATCAAAAATCAGCTTGTTAGAACTCGCTGTTTTCGACAGTCACTGTTCCTGAAAAACTGCGATCGGTCCAAAAATATTCAACTCTGACTAAAGGTTATAGAGAAGCTTATTAGCTCCTCTGAGAACCAGGCAGAGATGCCTTACGTAGTCCTTGAGTGGCAGATCTACCCCCTCAACTTGCGAAGTGCGAGACCACCTCGCGACTAGCCCGTCTGCATCACCGTATACGCTGCGGCTTTGTTTTCGCGTTCATCATGTTCGGGGGGAGGCCATGGGAACAACCGTGAAGCGCAATTCCCTTGTTCTCCCCCCGAGTTGACTGTTTCGAACGCCTTATCGTTGTGTATAATTCGAGGGGAGAGGGGCGAGACGTCCCCCTCCGAGGGGACGTCTCGTCCTCTCCACTCGACCGAGTGATAACGACCAAATCAGGTCTATTGTCCTCGGGAACTTCCCCACAAATTTCTGAGAATAGCAGAGCCATATGGGAGGCGACGCAAGAGTTCGCCTGATTTGATTGAGAGATCGTATTTTCACGCACTGGCCGATTCCTCCACTCTCATGTGTCAGTTGCAATAACACTGAATCATTTCAGGCCCAGTAAACGGATTTCCAATCACTTTTCGCGACTTTTCTCCGCACAGATGTTGTTTAGGGCTCTCGACCTTCCCTCACCTGTGGAAAACACAGGAGTAAATTTTATCGTGTAAGTCGCCTTTGATATAATTGTGATCTCGTAGAGGGTGAGCTTGTTATAGAGCCGTTGATTTTGGCAACTCCAAAAAGGGCTTCTGCAGACCGCACTAATCGGCTTTGCGTTTACTACGACCCTGCTAGATATTCGCTGTATATTTGAAACATTACAGGCTTGGTGAAGGTGTTATACACTTAAATATTGCTAATAAAAGGTGGTTTTCAAAGAAGTTCGCAATTCATCGCAGAAGAAACCAAGCTTATTATCGGCGAATAAGATGACATTACACACGATTTGGCAAACGGCGGCTTACTGCGTGGAGCACTCACGTTCCCCTAGTTCGTGTTCATGCTTGATCGAGCTGGCACATCGAGTCTGGCAGGCTTGTGAGAATGTTCGGAGCAATGGCGGTGCTTCATTTCAAGGTCCACAATGAATGCTGAGTCGGTGGGACTGGCACCATGTTGGTGGCGACTCGTTGAGTAATGAATATCTCATTGGGGTTGTTTCCCAGGCTCCATGAAACGTTTGGGCAACCACAGGCGTTGAACGATTCAGGATCCAGCATGAGCTTAGAACTGCATCCAGCTTGTCGTTCTAGCTAGCTGAAATTCCATCAAAATCTAAGTCCACAGAGGTAACCGGGACTTTCTCATCAGAATACATGTGAAGTTCGCTGGAAAAGTGGACGTATAGCATCACTCTGAACCAATAATCTATAAATGCACATGAAAGAGGAGCCAAACTGGCCGTCGCCACGAGAAATTTTCATGCTTCTCAAGTGTTGCTATACTTATGCCTCGTGAGAAATACAAACTTGTTGCTATAACTAAAGATAAATTGGGGAATTTAGAGTTCTACGAAAAGACTTCGTCTAAGTCGAAATCATAGAAACTCTCCCCAATAGTCAAAACCTCGATGCAACATACGATACGCCTAATTCACAGGTGTTGCTAAACTTATGTATTAAGTGTTATGCTTGACTGACGCTTGTGCAAACAAAGTTCTACAATACCCGCGCTAAGTTTTGTAAAAACGGGGAGTATGTGCTCTGCCGATTCGAGACTTGATGCTTCGGGGAAAGCGGCCTTTATCACGCTCTGTTATCATTAGGCATCAAATTCACCTTTAGCGCCGTCATCAAAGCTTATCCGCGCAAAGGGTGAATTTGCTGAGCGGTCGGATATCAGTCAGCGCAAAGAGTGAAAATACCGCCAGCGCTAACATGTTAATGCATATCAGTTGTTGAGCGGCTGGATATCACTCAGCGCAAAGGGTGAAATTACCGCCGTTGCTGGCATGTCAGAAATTTCTAAGCAAGTGAAAACATCTCAGCGAAAACATGATAAAACATTTGATCACGTCTCGATGTGTTTACTATGAGCACAGCCGGTATAAAAGCCGCCTCATCGCACTAGAGTCCTCATTTGGCATTCTGATGCCGGCCCTAGAAGGTGACTTCGGGTTACTCTCCGGAGGCCAGCATAATTTTGGCTGCTGGGAGGATAGTGGGTATCCTCACGGCGGGGGGGGGGCGTGTTACGCCGCGGTCCGCAGAGGGTGGCTCCTCACCGCAGACCTCGGCGGAGATTACGCCCATGTTGCGGACAAGGCGGGGTCTTGCGCTGTGGACCATCAAATTCGTGAAATTTTCGAGGTAAACTCACCCATTTTTTCGAGGTAATTTCACCTCGTTTTCGGGGTAAATTGGACCATCTCTCGCTGCCAGTTCGCTGCATTTTCACGGGATATTCACCCCATTCTCACCTATCCTAGCAGCAAATTCACCCATACAGTGAACTTAACGCGGCAAATCAAGACTTCATGCCGACTTGTACATGAGCATCAAGTCTCTTTTGCTGAGGCATCAAGTTTCGATTCGGCAGAGTGGCGAGCTTGGCAAAAAAAGCATCCGATGCATGTAACTTTTTTGAATGAAGCCTTTTTTGAATTCTGAAAACGCTATCATATTCACAGATCAAATTGCTACCTAATTATGTAACTTGTAGGCCGAAGCTCCCTACATTCGCTTTGTTTTTGAAGGGAATAGTTTTTGCAATCGGTTCTCAAAAACGTCGCGCGCGGCTAAGTGCGGCGAAACTTTGAGTAGTAATTGTATAAGTAATGGAAGAGCAATCTGTATGCTTGCTTCATAAATTAGGTGCAGGTGAGAGAATCTCAAGGTTTGTGTTGGTTGAATTTTCGAAAACCTTCATTAAACACTCTCGATAACCACATGAAAAGTAGGGGTTTTGTTACGAAAACCGTGGTCTATTCAATGGAGGATTTCGAGAATTAAACCTACATAAACCTTGAGAGTCTCTGAGCTGCACCTAATTTATGAACAAAGCACACAGATTGATCTTGAATTACTTGTACAAATGCTAATCAAATTTTCGCCGCCCTTCGGCGCGCGTGACGTTGTTGAAAAACGATTGCAAAAAGTATTTCCTTCAAAAACAAAGCGATTCTAGTAAACTTCGGCCCACAAGTAGCATAGTTAGGATCTGTGAATATGACAGCGTTTGCAGAAATCAAAAAATTTACATGCACGCTTTTTTGCCAAGTTTGCCAGATGCTCCCCGTTTTTACAAAACTTAGCGCGGGTATTGTATGTCTGTACACAAGGTTCAAGCCAATTCTGAACCATTGGATAAATCGCTAAAAAATGCAATGTGACTGGGAAGCAAAGTAGAATTAGAGGTCATAAAGGGTGAAAAAAAATCTTTCCAGGATCGAGCTGCTGTAGTGTCTATGTTGAACAGGACAATAAAGTCAGAATCGGCTGATTTTTGGGCCGATTCGTTTAGTTTCAGCCGAGAATGGTCCATGTGATGACCGTAGATGGCACGTGCAACTTGAGCTCGTTTCGGAGGGTGGATCACAAGGTGTCGACTTTCCGATGAAAGCTTCCAGGCCATGTTTTCGAGCTTTTTTTCCGTTGAAATAGTGCTCATACTAGGCCTTTAATACATACCTTCTGCGCCAAAGGGATGACGTTGAGTACGCCATCCAAAGCACTGAGTGTTCAAGAAATCGCCCTCTGGGTTTTTACGTCTGAAAAAGGAGAGACTTTTTTCACTGAATCGAGCTGCCGCAGTACTTATCTGAGGGAGGACCATTCGAAAATGTCACCGACCGAGTTCTATGTCGTTTGTTCACATGTGGCCAAATTGGAGATCCGCGCAAATTTCTAGAACAGTGTGGAGGGATGGGTAACACCCTCCACGAACTAATCACATTTACCCCGGTTCATCGGGCGTTTTCGCTACCATGGTCAAAACAAGGGAAACATACATTCGTTAGGGCTAATTGAAGAGCTTGGCTCCACCAACCTGTCTGGCTCGTGGAGCAAGTAGAGATAAAGTGTGTCCGAATGAGACTGGCCGACCATGCGGCCGTCGCGTGTGCCGCTCTCGGACGAGTGGTTAAACGGCTGTCACCCACCTGCCCTCGGCCGCAGAGCTGATTGATTTTAAACGAACCGTTTCGTTTAATAACTCAGTTTCGAGTGGGCTTTTTTTGGTGAAAACTAAACTACTTGGGGGCCAAGCCAACCTTGACTTTACACGACACAATTTGTTGTCTGGAGATTTTCTTCGAATCACGAAGATCGACAGTTCTGAAAATTTTGGCGGTAATGGTCACTATCTCAGGGATAGAACTGAAAAAGAAAGCAAAACTTGTGCAGTCGATCGTATCAAGTCTCAGAGACACGAAGAGCGTCGTTTTGGACTGGGTAAGTGTCATAATTCATCCAGAGCAATTGATTATCGAAGTACGCAACTTTGGCTACTATCGACAAAAAAAAACGTCGGTCTAACGCGATTTTTTTGCCGTTATCTGACAAAATCTGGGAGTTGTCTGTGTGATGGCCATCGATCCTTTTCGAAAATGTGGATTTCGCTGAAAAATCTCCTACGTGCGCTGAGAGCAAAACGATTGTGTGTTCGATTCAGAGCGGTGATTTCCAATGGTCTAAAGAATTGGCCTGGAAGAAAATTACGGCAAAATCATCACCGCAATTGAAAAAGGTGGGGATGGTGATGAGGTGAAGCTCGGAGGATTGTTGAGTAAATTCAAAGTTGCAGACTTTGAAACGAAAGGTGGGGAACTTAACCTATTACTGAGGGATAACGCTGTAAAGGTAGTTCCTAAGTCGAAGCGTAAAGAGAATTTCCTGGAAATGCATGCTGGACTATTGGCTGGGCATCTAAGCCAGCGGGAGTTGACCAACATTTTAAAGAAAACGTTTTTCTGGGAAAACATGGAAAGGGACGTAACAAAATGGTGTAGAGAGTGCAAGGAATGTCTTATCACAAACGTGCATGAAAAGCATACGCCGCTACTGAAACCCTTTGTTACAAGATACCCATACGAACTGGTTGGAATAGACTTGGTGGAATTCGGAGTGTCAGAGGTAGGGAATAGGAAGCTCTTGTGGATATTGATCATTCCACAAAATTTGTTGGGCTTACCCCGTTCCTGACAAGGCGGCAAGATCGGTGGCAAGCACATTTTTTGAGCGCGTGATTTGCGAGGGGTGTAGACGGCCCAAAACGTTGCACTCCGACCCAGGCCCGGAATTCGTAAACAATGTTCTGTCAGAAGTATGTGAAATCAAGGGCATCCGGCAATCCCTCACCAAAGGTTATCTGCCCGGGAAAAATGGTATACTTGAGCGCGTAATTGGAACGCTCACGCGAATGCCCAGAAAGAAAACAAGGTTCCCGTTCAATGAGACATACTTTTACCGACAGTTGTATTTGCTTACAATTCATTGCCACATGCAGCGACTGGTGAAAGTCCATTTTTTACTACATGCTTTTGATCCATTCATCCCGTCAAACCTAATTCCTGAAGAAATCTTGAACTTCAATTGCATAGACTATGACTATTACAAGTATTAGCTGCTTTCTGTTATTAAAGGCAGTGGTCGCGATAAAAAATATGCTTGTCTTCTTTTCCTCCCTAAACCCTTCGCTGGGTTTAGAGTAGTAGAACCTATAAGAAAAAATCGCAAAAAGCCGCTTTTTCGGGACAAATTTCAAGCCTGAACTTTCTTGTCTTTTGATGTTGGACGAGCCCACTCCACGTCATCGGCATCGATGATCTCTAGTATCAAGAACATCTTTTTTCACTTTCATCCCGTTAGCTGGTGTCTGGTGGAGCGGGATGCCCTCTCAACCAATACACTGCTGTAGGTGCCATAGGAGCTCGTGCGGCCTGAACGATACGCTTCCAATCAAAACGGTTTGCAGCAACAAGTTTAGCGTTGAGGACACTGCACCGTTGGGTCTTCAGATCCTCCTCTATGTGTTTGAGCCATGTCTTCTTCGGGGCCGTTCGTTGAATTCTCCACGATGGTGGGCGCTTACGCCACAGCATACTGTAGGAGAGATGGGACGGGTCCATCCTACATACATGTCCGAACCATCGCAGTCTTCTTGTCTGCAGCTGTTCTCCGACCGTCGGTTGATTCATGCAGCTCTTCCGTATATCGTCGTTGCAAACATGATCGCGAATCGTAATTCCAAGAATCTGGCGGAAACATCACATCTGGAAGACTTCTAGCTTGACGAGGTCTGACTTTAGCAGAGTCCAGGTTTCCGAGCCGTATATTAGTACGGGTATTATCAGCGCTCGGAACAATCGCACTTTATTCTTCAGTGAAATGTTGTTTTTCTTCCACGAACACCAGTCAAGCGACGCAAACACACTAGACGCCTGCCCGATTCTGCTGCACACCTCTGCCGTAGCCGCAACTTTTCGCTTCTACACTACTGACCCAAGGAATTTGAATTCCTTGACCTGCTGAAGCTCTACCCCTTTAAAGTGAACAGATGCAGGCGACCCATCGGATGTCATGACCCTGGTCTTCTCCTGGTTGATTCTTGAGCCGTAGGAGCTTGCGATCAGTGCCATATCGCTTATCAAGGACGTTGCCTCTGCATCAGTATCCGTGAACACTGCGCTGTCATCCGCGAACATCAAATCTGTGACGTACTCATTACTCCCGTATTGAACGCCTCTTCTGTTGTCGAAGACCTTCCTCATAATAGCGTCCACAACAGCATTAAAGAGCAGAGGCGAGACCACATCGCCTTGGCGAACTCCAGCGGTAACGGCAAACTTCTCGGACAACTTATCCCCAACGCGTAAGGAACTGGTAGACCATTCGTACGTTTCCTGGAGGAGCTTGACTATCTTCCTCGGTATGTGCTCGCTTCCAAGTGCTCTCCACAGCGCCGGCCAGTGATTACAATCGAACGCAGATTTGAAGTCTATGAATGTGATAACGACACCCTTCCCAGAGCGAGTTCTCTCTTCCATTAGCTGTCGAAATGCGAAGATCTGATCACTGCAGCTTCTTCCTGGCCGTAACCCCGCCTGTTCTTCACGACTGGTTTGCTCACGATGACGCTGAAGTCTGTTCTGAATAACCCTCATGAAGGCTTTGCCAACGATAGACAACAAACTGATCCCTCGGTAATTTTTGCAGTCCCTAGCAACATCCTTCTTGTGCATGGGCACGATTGTGGTAGGTTTCCAGGTAGCTGGTTATTTCTCAGACTGCCAGGTAAGAGTAATCAGCTGATGAAGTTGGAGCAGCAAGACGTCTCCGCCAGCCTTGATGGCTTCAGCAGTGATTTTGTCCACTCCTGACGCTCTGCCGTTTTTCAGTGACTTTATCGCTGCCGTTAGTTCATCTACAGTGGGTTGTGCGTCGAGAACTTCACCTCTGGCCGCTTCAACTAGCGGTGGCTCGACAAGCGGTCCTTGCGGCGCTTCATGACTGTATAGTTCACTGAAGAACTGTCTCAATCGACATAGGCGCTCGTCCACAGAGCGTACGAGTGACCCGCCTGCATTCTTGATACTATCGCTAATTGGTTTCGTCCTTCCTCCGAGCCGCTTGAGTGTTCGATAGAGTTCGATAATCATGCCTGTTCGCAGAGTCCTCCAAATCAGCAGCTACTTCATTCCAATACGACTCTCGTTCCATTTTCAATCTGCAACGAAGCTCTCTACAGAGCTGACAATATCGATCGAAATCGGTCAATTTCTATTTCTTCTATGAGATGTATGGATTCATCTGATATCCATGGCTGGATTCGCTTACGAGTGGCAGGACAAAGTGGCTCTGCACATTCCACGATGGTGGCTGCTATCTGCTGTTCTTGTTCATCCACAGATGTATCGTCTGCCAACAGCGCAAACCGATTCGACAGTGCCATTTGGAATAACTCCTTCGTCTCAGGTACCATCAAATGTGCCCAGTTGAATTGGCCTTTAGATGGCTCCAGAATCCTAGCTCGTTGTAGACGAAGTTTCACTACTGCACATAAAAGGTAATGATCTGAACCACAGTCGAGTGCTCTCATTGCACGAACATCCTTGAGCGACGACTTGAAACGCGAGCTCATCAGCACGTAGTCTAACAAGGCTACGTCTCGTCTGGAAGGATTTCTCCACTTCAATTGTTCTTTCTGCGATGTTGGAAGTGACTGTTTCCAATAATGAGTCCATTGAAAGCTGCAAACGTGAGCAAGCGCAGACCATTGTCGTTCATGTCACCAGCGCCGAATCGGCCCAATACTGCTTCCCAGCCCATTCTGTCTTCTCCAACATGTGCGTTGAAATCACCTGCGACTAGAACAACGTCTCTCTTTGAAATCGTGTTCAGAACATCCTGAAGCTGAGCGTAAAATGCGTCCTTGTCGGAATCCGGGCTAGGCTCCGTCGGCGCATAAACTGCCACAATAGGTGTCCTTAAAGTTCCTTTCGGCGTGAGGACAGCGATTCTGCTAGAGATAGGCTCGAATGTCACAACGCTTCCAGCTGCTTTCCAGTTCAGCATGAATCCAACGCCTTGATGGTGTCCGTCGCTACCGGAGTAGTACAGCACCATCCTTTCTTGACTATCTGGCACCTGGACACTCATTGTTCCATTTCCACTGATCCTCAATTCAGACAGGGCGGCAACCAATACCTTCGGCTTCAACAGTTCCCTGGCAATGACATTCCATGCCGCGAACCGCACCTCCTTCTTCGGCGTTAGCAGTTGTCCACTGTTCTGGCCAGTAGCATACTTGTCCCCAACACCCTGGGTCCCCAGTGTTGGCGCATCGGCTGCCCCGGATGCGGTAGCCGTATCGCGTATTCCTGTGAGACTCTCCATGGTTACCACCTTAGGTTTTCAAGCCCGTCGGTAGCATGGGGGGGCAACCCTCCTCCTTTCTCATCCGGGCTTGGGACCGGCAACGGCGGAGTTATCAAGAACATCAGGTGGTTCGAAATTTAATTTCAATATATTTATGTACTCATCTAGTCAAAACATTCACTGAAGTGCTTGCTTTCATTGTTCAACTGTTTTTATTAGGTAAATTTGCATTTATTCATTCCTCTGAATGTCGATGATTTTTGACTGCTCGGCACGAGACTGCGATCTTTTTGGTCGGCGCTGTGCACGTGTGCACTAACTGGCTTCTTTGGGCCCTAGAAACTCTAGTTCTAGCCCGTTTTTCACCGCGCTACCTTCATAGTTTTTCAGCTGTTTTTGATCTAAGCTGATTTGCCTAGTTTTTTTGATAACGCTTTCCATTGTGACCACTGCCTTTAAGTTAGCTCAAGACCCAGTAGCACAGTTTAATGAAGAGTGTCGAAGAAAATTGAAATGCGCCTGTGACAAAAGGATTCATTCAACTGCATCACTTGTCCCACGAGTAGGAATTCGCGTGTACGTAAAAGTAAAACTACCTCGGTAAAAGAGTGCTGCGCAGCTACCAAAACTTTGCTATGTCTGGGGAGTACCATTTCGTGTTCTGAAGGGCATTGAAAATTCCGCCTTGATTACGAACATTAATAACAGTGGCGAGCCAATACAAGTGCAATATGATATGTTAATACCCTCTATAAAACGTCGAAATTCACATCGCTCGAGGCGCGAGCGGTGCGCGCGCCGCCTCGGCCTCCGTCTGCCCTACGCTCTCTCACTGTCTCTACCCTCGGCTCCCCACCAGCACGCGTAGGAACCAAGTGAATTTCGCCGTTTTATAGCCTGTGAAAGTTCCCGCAGAGATAGATGTTTAGCCAATCACAACAAAAACTAGGAGAGTGAGACCTACAGCCAAAAAAAGCACTTTGTCGCAGGGCCACGAAGGACGGACGAGACACAAGCGAGCTAAACATTTTTTCTCGTGCTCTGAGACGATTTTCACCGCAAAATCCTAACTATCATTTCCATTGTTCCGTACGTACCATGTGTTCTAAAGATGTTGCACCGCATGCCGACCGAATCATTGCCCATCTCGTTGTCAGATTCCTCAACGTTTTTCAATTAGCTCGTCTCTTAGCTATTTTTGATCACGAAAAGCAGCCGGACCGCAGACGCTCCTTAATGCACGACTTGAACCACAGACTAGTAACTTCAGAAAGCATACGTTCTTCACGAGGACAACTGCGCTCACGTTTTTCGTGCGCTTATGCAGCACGACGGAAGTCAAGCCCAGTTACTGCACGATGGGAGCGTGAATATGGATGAAGTTTCCATGGAAAGATGTGAAAATAGAAGAATCTGAAAGGCCGCTGCTCATATAACTTCCTTCCGGATTTCGCTGAATCGATGAAGTCTATCAAATTACACAGGATGTGGCATTTTGGTGTACGACGACATCGCTAGCATAGGATCACTCGTTAACACTTGATGGACCGCGTGTCCACATTGCACACCCACGGCTGTTTTGCCCCTGGAACCTCGCGTCCACACTGCGCACCCACGCCAAAAACTTGATTTTTTCGTTTTTCTTCAAGAAAAACAGACTCCTTCCAATTATTGCTTTTATATCTATGCTTCATCCAACTTCCATAAATAGTACTCAGGTATTGTTCAGGCATATATTTCCTTTTGACATAGGCAATTACAATAAAAATTCAGTTCAGAGGCAGTGTTCACGATAGAAATCGTTTTTCTGTTCCTTAGCCTATCTTGAAAAAGGCCCCATGCTGATTCCAATGATATCTCTCAAATCGCACGAGACCTTCAGGAGACGGAGTTATGGCTCCTCAAATATTAAGCTAAGGAAACATGGTGGACGAGTTGTCCGAGGCTCGTAACTTCCGTCTTTTGCAGCCGATGTATGCGAGCTGGCCTGAGTAGATAGAGAAGTTGAGAATGAAGGGAAGAACGGGGCTATTGATCGGAAACCATCGCTCATCTCACAATCCCGAGCATTCATTTTTTCACGTCAGGGGGGGCGTGGAAAGTGCATCTGGGAGTGACGAGCTGAAAGGTGTCCAACTTTGGGGCCGTAGGGAACCGTTCCGAGATCATTTTTCTGTTTTTTCAACGTTAGGGTTCCGCTAGGCCCCGCATCTGCCGATCTCCACCGAAAAATCAGACATGGTTTTTATCGTGGACACTGCCTTTAAAAACTCACTGAAGTGATTGGCCGTGGAGCGCGCCGGTCCGCTACGAGGGCCAGCCGTGGAACGCGCGGTCCCCTAAGTGTTAAAGGCCGTGTCACAAGGGCATGTATATTCGTGGGGCTAACCACACAGAATGAGATCGAGCAGTCAGTTTGGCTGAAGACCTGCGGACCTCTTGGAGCTCTGGTGCGAAGGGGCACAAAACTCATCTCGGCACAGTTGAGCTCACTTAACATTTGCTGACTGCCGGATTACATCTCCTAAAAGACTGCTTACCTTATCACGCGTGATTTTGCTCTGATAAGTTCTACGAATAAGCTCATACAAATGTGGTGCGCGCGAAGCGCGCACCAGGATTTGGCTTTGATCTCTTCCCGCGCGGATGCCATACAGTGAGATCACCTATTCAGGTAGAGGTATGGGCTGTACACCATTCGATGCGCTGCAAGAAATTACAAATGTGTGCAACTTTTCATCCTAACTGGTCCCCGCTTTCTGAAGTTATGACCTCTCAAAGTACGCAAAAACGTTCTCCACCACCGCCTCCACCTCCGCCTCCGCCTCCTCCTCCGCCTCCGCCTCTGCCTCCGCCTCCGCCTCCGCCTCCGCCTCCGCCTCCGCCTCCGCCTCCGCCTCCGCCTCTGCCTCCGCCTCCACCTCCACCTCTGCCTCCGCCTCCGCCTCCGCCTCCGCCCCCGCCTCCGTCTCCGCCTCCGTCTCCCTCTCCGCCTCCGCCTCCGCCTCCGCCTCCGCCACGGCCTCCGCCTCCGCCTCCACATCCGTCCGTCGAATTCCATTTTTTTTGGAAGGCGTGGACCAAATCGCTTGAAAATTTGTGACTAGGGGTTATCGGCCACGGGAATGCCGAAAATAATTGCCAGAACTCACCATAATGACTTGTGGGCCCCTAACGGGCGGTTCAAACTCGGAAACCGGCCTCTCAAGATTAGTTTATGAAAATGATGGGTTTTTCGTTATCAGTCATTGTTTTCTTAAGCCTCTTTCACACTTGCCCGACCGACGTCGGACGACTCGTTATCGAATGTGTAATATCTATCCACCCTACCCTATCCATCTTATCTATCTTAAGTTATCGAACTTGATAACGAGTCGTCCGACGTCGGTCGACAAACTATGAAAGAGGCTTTAGACTCCATATGCACACCTTGCTCTCTAGGGTGGTGCACTTTAGACGTCCGGCTCGGAAGAGGACGCTGTGCGGGATTGATGTCCTTGACCGCGGCGCGTATTCGTTCCAAGCGCACCATCGATAAGAAGGCGTCGCAGGGTGTGCTAGAGTGTCGGTTGACTATGCGAGACCTCAGTATGGGTGTGCAGGACGTTGTAGAATGTGTTCAGGACCTAAGTAGGAGTGTGCAGGACATCACGGAACCTGTGCAGGTCCCCAGTAAGGGTGTGTAGGACGTCGTAGAATGTGTGCAGGACCTCACTAGGAGTGTGCAGAACATCATGGAACGTGTGCAGGACCTTAGTAGGAGTGTGCAGGAAATCATGGGACCTGTGCAGGACCCCAGTATGAGTGTGCAGGACATCATGGAACGTGTGCAGGACCTTAGTAGGAGTGTGCAGCACATCATGGAACCTGTGCAGGACCCCAGTAGGGGTGTGCAGGACGCCGTAGAATGTGTGCAGGACATCAAGGAACTTGTGCAGGACCTCAGTAGAAGTGTGCAGGACATCATGGAACGTGTGCAGGACCTTAGTAGAAGTGTGCAGCACATCATGGAACCTGTGCAGGACCCCAATAGGGGTGTGCAGGACGTCGTGGAATATGTGCAAGACCTCAGTAGGAGCGTGCAGGACATCAAGGAACTTGCGCAGGACCCCAGTAGGGGTGTGCAGGACGTCGTAGAATGTGTGCATTGACCTCAGTAGGAGTGTGCAGCACCTCAGTAGGGGTGTGCAGGACGTCGTGGAATATGTGCAGGACCTCAGTAGGAGTGTGCAGGACATCAGTAGGAGTATGCAGGACATCATGGGACCTGTGCAGAACATCATGAAACGTGTGCAGGACCTTAGTAGGAGTGTGCAGCACATCATGGAACCTGCGCAGGACCCCAGTAGGGGTGTGCAGCACATCATGGAACCTGTGCAGGACCCCAGTAGGGGTGTGCAGGACGTCGTAGAATGTGTGCAGGACCTCAGTAGGAGTGTACAGGACATTACGGAACCTGTGCATGACCCCAGTAGGGGTGTGCAGGACGTCGTAGAATGTGTGCAGGACCTCAGTAGGAGTGTGCAGCACATCATGGGACCTGTGCAGGACCCCAGTAGAGGTGTGCAGGACGTCGTAGAATGTGTGCAGGACCTCAGTAGGAGTGTACAGGACATCACGGAACCTGTGCAGGACCCCAGTAGGGGTGTGCAGGACGTCGTAGAATGTGTGCAGGACCTCAGTATGAGTCTGCAGGACACCAGTAGGAGTATGCAGGACATCATGGAACCTGTGCAGGACCCCTGTAGGGGTGTGCAGCACATCATGGAACCTGTGCAGGACCCCATTAGGGGTGTGCAGGACGTCGTGGAATATGTGCAGGACCTCAGTAGGAGTGTGCATGGAACTTGTGCATCATGGAACTTGTACAGGACCCCAGTAGTGGTGCGCAGGACGCCGTAGAATGTGTGCACGACGTCAGTAGGAGTGTGCAGCACATCATGAAACCTGTGAAGGACCCCAGTAGAGGTGTGCAGGACGTCGTAGAATGTGTGCAGGACCTCAGTAGGAGTGTACAGGACATCACGGAACCTGTGCAGGACCCCAGTAGGGGTGTGCAGGACGTCGTAGAATGTGTGCAGGACCTCAGTATGAGTGTGCAGGACACCAGTAGGAGTATGCAGGACATCATGGAACCTGTGCAGGACCCCTGTAGGAGTGTGCAGGATATCATGGAACGTGTGCAGGACCTCAGTAGGAGTATGCAGGACATCATGGGACCTGTGCAGGACATCATAAAACGTGTGCAGGACCTTAGTAGGAGTGTGCAGCACATCATGGAACCTGTGCAGGACCCCAGTAGGGTGTGCAGGACATCATAAAACGTGTGCAGGACCTTAGTAGGAGTGTGCAGCACATCATGGAACCTGTGCAGGACCCCAGTAGGGGTGTGAAGGACGTCGTAGATTGTGTGCAGGACCTCAGTAGGAGTGTACAGGACATCACGGCACCTGTGCAGGACCCCAGTAGGGGTGTGCAGGACGTCGTAGAATGTGTGCAGGACCTCAGTAGGAGTGTGCGGGACATCAGTAGGAGTATGCAGGACATCATGGGACCTGTGCAGGACCCCAGTAGGAGTGTGCAGGACATCATGAAACGTGTGCAGGACCTTAGTAGGAGTTTCTGTTACTTCTGTGCCAGCAACCGCAACCTAACGAATGCACAGTGGGAAGGGCTGAAAGAAATCCGTCAACGCATAGCTCACAGGGAAATTCGCCTCTCTGTGAGTGACAAAGGAGGGGAGTTTGTTGTCGCCCCGTGTTCTCTGGATTGTGAAATCCCCGAACTCCACTTGAGCGACAGTACCATCGACAGCCGTTCATCAGAGAGAGCATTCAATATTCAGTGCCGCAGGCTAAACGCTGCATGGACGTCAGTGGGAAGGTCAGCTGGTCTAGATGATCGTTTGCTGAAAAGACTGAAAATCGATTCCCCCACATGTCCCGTATTTTATAGCCTGATCAAAACACATAAACTCTCTCGAGATGATATGTGCTCCGAATCCGCTAGCGTCTACAAGATCAGACCCATAATAAGTTGTGTGGGAGGACCAACGGACAGAATCTCGTGGCTATTGAACAAAATCGTTGTACAACTCCTTAGCCACGTGCCGTCACACTTAACGAACACGACAGAATTTCTGAACCGCCTACGCTCGTGTCAGCTCCAGCAGGATGTTGTCATAGAGTCATTTGATGTTACCGCACTGTACACTAATGTGAACAACAATGAAGCCCTCCAAGCGCTATCGGAAATGCTGGATGAGCATAGAAATCGTATTGTCACGTTCGGCCTCAGCAAGTTTCACATCATGACTCTTATCCGAAACTGCTTGAGCTGTAATATCTTTAAGTGGCGGGGAAACTACTACTCACAAACACGCGGCCTAGCAATGGGTCAGAGGCTAGCTCCGGTACTCGCGGTGTGTTTCATGAGCAGAATCGAGCGGCCAGTGATAGAAAAGTTTCCAATCATGTACTGTCGGTATATCGACGATTGTTGTGTGATGACGGCAAATCAGCTTGAAATGGATGAGCTGTTCAGTGTCCTCAACCAACAGTCAGAGTTCATCAGATTCACCAGAGAAACACCGCAAGAAGGGTGGCTCCCGTTTCTGAACGCGATGATTAACGTTGAAAATGGAGAGTACAGCGTAAAATGGTACCGGAAGAGCAGTTCTAAGAATGTATTGATCCATGCAAGGTCCGCCCACCCTCAAGCCGTGAAAAACGCTGTCATTCGTAACATGTTTAAAACAGCTGATGGAGTTTGCACAGGTAACGCAGAAAGGGAGGAGTCGCGAAAACTAGCCAGCACTATCGCCAGACAAAACGGATACATGACATTGCAGCATCACCGAAGTTATGGCAGGCCTCGCCGAAACTCTTTCCAGAACAGGATTCCGTTGCTGCTACCCTTCATTTCAGACCGAGTGAGCGCTGCGTTGCGCCAATGCATCCTGAGAGCAGATCTAGTTGATGACGTCGTCTTCGTGAATATTCCAAGAGAGAATATCAAACATCAGATTATCCGAAACAGACTCTACGATCGCTCATGTGTCACGGAGAACTGCTTAGTTTGTCCTAATAGCAAAGAAGGTGACTGCGCACAAAAGGGAGTGATTTACGAAATCACCTGTTTAGCATGTGACGCCACTTACATCGGCGAAACTGGACGCATGCTCAGGGTGCGTATCAACGAACACCTCGCGGGCAAGAGACGAAGCAGCCTTCTCACACCTTTGGGGAAACACAAGGTTGTGGACCACGGTGGCCAGGACTTCAATGTGAAATGCAAAATCCTTTCACATGAACACGATATTGGCCCTCGAAAGGCTTTGGAAGCGTTTTGGATACGTTCGAGAAACCCTAGGCTAAACAACAGAAATGAGTGCATTGCCATAACCAGCGAGTTCTTACCCTTCATATCATTATGTGAGCTTTGAGGAAATCACACGCCGCTATTGCGAGCTAGTTTACTGCCTCGCGCGTGCGTGTGCTCGCGCGTGCGTGTGCTCGCGTGTGCGTGTGCCTCACTTGCTCCTTCTTTGTCACGACTACGGGTGTGGAGCTAGTCGCTGGTGGTACGGTATAAGGTTGGTTCGTCGTCGAAGGGTTCGCTTCACTGGGAGTTCGTGGGTGGTCTCGAAACTAGCCGGAAAGAGGGAGAGGCGTTTGATCGGGTATGGTTTCGAGTCAAGGTTTGGCACAATTTCAGGCCTTGAAAACGAGGATTTGCTCGAAACGTCGGCCAAATAAATCCGTACCATCATACAAAACCTTGCTGGCACAGAAGTAACAGAAACATATACTGAAAATGCCAAGGTTTCAAGAAAGCCGTTCATGGAGATTACTTAGTAGGAGTGTGCAGCACATCATGGAACCTGTGCAGGACCCCAGTAGGGGTGTGCAGGACCTCGTAGAATGTGTGCAGGACCTCAGTAGGAGTATGCGACACATCGTGGAACGTGTGCAGTAGGACCTTAGTAGGAGTGTGCAGGACATCATGGGACCTGTGCAGGACCCCAGTAGGGGTGTGCAGGACGTCGTAGAATGTGTGCAGGACCTCAGTAGGAGTGTGCAGGACATCAAGGAACTTGTGCAGTACCCCAGTAGGAGTGTGCAGGACATCATGGAACGTGTGTAGGATCCCAATAGAGATGTGCAGAACATCATGGAACGTGTGTAGGATCCCAATAGAGGTGTGCAGGACATCATGGAACGTGTGCAGGACCCTAGTAGGGATGAGCAGGACGTCAGGGAACGTGTGTAGGATCCCAATAGAGGTGTGCATGACATCATGGAACGTGTGTAGGATCCCGCTAGGGATGTGCAGGACATCATGGAATGTGTGCAGGACCTTAGTAGGAGTGTGCAGGACATCATGAAACGTGTGCAGGACCCCTGTAAGGATGATCAGCACGTCATGGGATGTGTGCTGGATCTCTGTAGGAGTGTGCAGGACATCAAGGGACGTGCGCATGACCTTAGTTTGTTCAGGACACCGTATGCAAGCCACGCCTCCTAATCAACAAGAACGATAGTTAAGTGCGCCAGAACAGGGCTACCGTAACCTCACTCGAGTTGACTCTATAAATTCCTAAGCTCTGACTCCGGATTCGCTACATCTTCACCACCGGTGGTGCTGTCTTCCTGCTTTGTAGTCTAGGCAGATCCTCAAAAGCAAACCTGTGGAGAAGGAAGGTGTGTGAATCAAGACAAACCGCTCTTCACTTTTTTTATACTTTACCCTTGATCACTTGGGTATCATCAATTTGTTTACGAGAGCCGAATAACATCATTCCTAAGGTTACGGTAGTCCTCTCCTGGCACACTTAACTATCTTACTTGTTCCGAATCAGACGTATTGGCCGGCGCAGACAAGCCACATCAGCATGACCCGGTGAAGTTTGGCTAGAGCGGCTGACCTGGGTCTATCGTAGACGTGGTGGGGCCACCCAAGATTTACTCATAGAAATGATGAAAAACTCTGATAAAAGACGCCTGATACTGCACGGCACTAACAATCATTGTTTTTATGAGAGCTCTATGGAAATACTTCGACTGATAGCCTTACCAATCGGTGGTTCTTTTCATTTCTGTCTTGAATGGTGGGTGCCCCCCCCCCGTCAAGGATAGTGCCTAGACCCTGTACAATTGGGTCATTTAAAAACTCATTTCTTCGTTTTTTTTTCGACTTTTAAAATCAAAAAGTATATGCCTTGTATTTTATTTGTAGGGAAGCCGCGTTACAACTATTATCTTGCAATCTTAGCAGCGGAGCGGTTGTTCCTACATTTCTACCACTATGTTCTCGAAAAATAAACAACTTGACTTTTAGAGCTTGACGATATTGTAGAAGGGAAACCCTTGGAAAAAGTAGTGAAATTTCTGAAAGTTGGGCTCCTCAGAAAAGGTCAAGGATTTGGCATTGCTCTAAAATGTCGTGAAATTGTTCCATTAGAATTGGCTATCAAACTGATTTTCTAAATGTAGTGAAATTGTTGAATCGATTCGGCTGTTGTTAGTATATGAAGATAACATAATCATTAAATGTAGTGAAATTGTTGCAAACGGATTTAGTAGGAGCTCTATAAATCACAGTAAAATCACGCGTCAGAAGGGGTTTTTCTTGGAGCGCATATTGAATCAAATGAGAACAAGAATAAGTCTAGCAGCAAAAACGTTTCCATACAATGTGAACCGTGAAAGCGTTGTTGACACGAAGACCTAGCGTCAGCAGCTAATAAACTATGTTACATTTCATTTTCGTGATTTTTATCTAATCAGTGAGGGAAGAGGGAAGGTCTAGTACCTTAGTGGGAGCTACCCTAAAAATGCAGAATAACATCCGAAAACCTTATTTCTAGCCCACGGGGCCACATTTCGTTCAGCATTGTTAATCGAGAAGTAGTTTTTTTTTCTTGTCTTCATCCGCTCGCCAGAGGACCTTCTGACGCGTGATTTGACTGTGATAATTCATAGAGCTCCTATTAAATCCGTTTGCAACAATTTCACTAGATTTAATGATTATGTTATCTTCATATACCAACAACAGCCAAATCGATTTAACAATTTCACTATATTTAGGAAATCAGTTTGATAGCCAAATCTAATGGAACATCTTCACGACATTTGAGAGCAATGCCAAATCCTTGACCTTTTCTGCGGGGCCCAACTTTCAGAAATGCGATCTTTCGTTTTGCCCAACACGTATCAAAAAGTTGGTTCAAGCTCGATCGCCAAATCATACTGTCAGCTATTTCACTTCATTTCCCAAAAATGAAAGTAACCTACGCCAAATCATTTTCTGAAGTATTTCAAAACTATTTGACTTCTCTCTAGTTTGCCCTATTCACTGCGTATATTTCTTCTATTTTTTTTTTGAAAATATGACCATGCCAAATCTTTACTTTTGCCAGGAATCTTAACGTTCAGGAATTCCATTTATTTTTCCTTCAAGGTTCCCTTTTAAGCATCACTTATGTCTGGTGGGGTTAACTTAAAGTGAACTCACTGATGCCCTGCACCTTTTCTATGACGCCCTGCACACTCTCTGGGTCCCTCACACTTGCTACGGCGTCCGGCGCACTCTCAATTAGGTCCCACACACTTCCTACGGCGTCCAACGCACTCTTGTTAGGGTCCCGCAAACTCTCTACAGCGTCCGGCGCACTCTCATTTAGATCCCACACTTTCTACGGCGTTCGGCGCACTCTTTCTTGGGTCCGCACACTTTGTACAGCGTCTTGCGCACTTCCGCTGGGGTCCCGCACACTTTCTACGGCGCTCTCTAATCACACCGTGCGCCTATCCAAAAAGTACTTCCAGGATCCTGCCGTATTGATTGAAGGGTTGCCCTTCTCAGGGAGCGTTCAATCCTAATCAAAAGTATATCAGTAACGGTGTTTATTTCATTAGTTCATTTTTACGAATGAGTAAACGTCGGATGGTGTATAATAACAACATGTTTACGTGTTTTTGTCTTACTTGACCTTCAATCTTGAGGTCCCGCAAAAATTGAGCTACCAACTTCAAATTTTGTAAGGAGCTAGGTGCACTCATAACCAACTTTTTGGCCAAAAATGCGCTTTCAAGCTCAACTATAAGTGTTCCAACAAGATCGTGTACGCCAACTGAAAAAAAAGGAGATGAACCTTTTTTCTGACCAAAATCACGTGGTTTTGACAATTTTTCTCAAATCTCAGGTAACCATTCCGGACCATTTTTTTCAACAGTGATTCAACTTTCAAAAGTATATCAAATGCAAAAAGAACGGTCCTCCTACGTTCACTCCGGACTTTGATACTGACACCAGGGGCGGCATGCATGAACGCAGCGGACGGTGTCAGGGAGCCGCTCCGCGTGCCATGCGCCCAGCGTCGAGCAACGGGGCGGCCCCGAATTTCGTGGCATGTATTGATGTGCCTGATTTTCGGGGCCGCCCCGTTGCTCAACGCTGCGCGCATGGCACGCGGAGCGGCTCCCTGACACCGTTCGCTGCGTTCATGCATGCCGCCCCAGGGGGTTGCCCGATGGCGAATCAAAGCCAAATCTGGGGCCGGATTCATCAATGTTCGGTTGGGTTTGGGTTGACCCACGGTAACTCTGACCGAGTGCTCAACCTACCCAACGCGCGAAATCCTGATTCACCAAGCGCACGTCAGCGTGGGTTGCGCCTACCGAGGATTTAGGCGTCGTCCGCAGAAAAATTGCACTACACACAATTGGCGTAAGCAATCAATATTCTGCGGCTCGCCTCCGCAATTCAACCTTTTTTTTTGTTCTGAATGCTATATGGGGCTGTTTCTTGCTCTTGTCCTGTTTTTTTCTCCTCATCTATTTTATCTGCAGCGTTCTATTTACTCAGGGATAAACTTTAGCATTATTTCGTTAAGTTTCCTCCTTGAACTGAGAGAAAAAACAAGAAATAAGTAAGTTTCGCAATAACGACTGCACTAGGTAACGTAGCTCAATTCTTCTTGTGACCCGTTTTTGAATATGTCGTGATTCCGAGATGAAATACGATTGGTTATGAAATCAAACCTTTTTGTGGCGAAATTCTTCAAAATTTCATCTTCCGTTTTGGTCCAAATTAGTGTAAGGTTGCATATAATTTTTGAATATTTTACGTGTACTTGCAACTGTTCGTTTTTGCGTGTGAACTATCTCCATTCCATCACCATTTGGTTTTTTTGTTTGTGTCTACAGATACTTTTTTCAGCATGAAGCTGGAAAAAGCCGTAGCGTTTAAAGAAGAAGAAACAAAGCGGCTCATCCAGCTCTACGTGGCAAATCGCGCGGAGTACGTAGCCAAGTTCCAAGGAGGTTGGTCATTATATGATGGATAATTAGTTTTTTTTCGTTTTTGGCATATTTTATTTTTGTTTGTATGCGATGGCCGTGTCAGAGATTTCGGCACGGTAGCTTCACTCTGGCCATTTTTCGTTGTTTTTTGCCCAAGTTTGATTTTTTTGGTTTCCCACTTATTTAAGTATGTAGGTTAGACTTCCCTCGCGTAGATTTCCCTCTGTGATTTTCCCCGGAGTTTCACCCCACGTCCACTGATCTATTGGCTTGCTCTGAGTGAATATGTTAATGATTTAGGCCATTTTGTATGAAATTTTCTCCGGGGATCTCCCTCGCATTCATTGATTTGAGATTACCCGCTAGGCAATTATCTCAATTATTTACACCCGTTACTACAGCTCTTGCCGCGGAGTTTCCTTCATGTCTGTAGATTTACGGGGGAACTTTTGCGCGAATATCTCAGTGGATAAGGCCCTTTAGTATGACATTTTCTCCGGGGATTTCCTACAGCTTCACTGGTCTACTAGTAGGCCCTGGGTGAATATCTCAATAGAGCAGGCCCTTCAGTATAACATTCTCTCCGGGGATTCCTCTCACTTTAGTTAAATACTGGCAGGCCCCGGGCGAAGATCTCACTTATTTAGGCCCGTCACTGTGACAATTTTTCCGGGGATTCACCTCATGTGCACTGATCCACTGGTAGGCCCCGGGCGAAAATCTCACTTTTTTAGGCCCGTCACTGTGACAATTTCTCCCGGGATTCCCCTCACATCCTTTGATCTACTGGTAGGCCATGGGCGATTTTTTTAGGCCCGTCACTGTGACATTTTCTCCCGGGATTCCCCTCATGTGCACTGATCCACTGGCAGGCCCCGGGCGAAAATCTCATTTTTTAGGCCCGTCATTGTGACAATTCCTCCGGGGATTACCCTCATGTGCACTGATCTACTGGCAGGCCCCGGGCGAAGATCTCACTTATTTAGGCCCGTCATTGTGACATTTTCTCCCGGGATTCCCCTCATGTGCGCTGATCCACTCCGGGCGAAAATCTCACTTATTTAGGCCCGTCACTGTGACATTTTTTCCCGGGATTCCCCTCATGTGCGCTGATCCACTGGCAGGCCCCGGGCGAAAATCTCATTTTTTAGGCCCGTCATTGTGACATTTTCTCCCGGGATTGCCCTCTAGTGCACTGATCCACTGGCAGGCCCCGGGCGAATATCTCACTTATTTAGGCCCGTCATTTTGACATTTTCTCCCGGGGTTCCCCTCATGTGCGCTGATCCACTGGCAGGCCCCGGGCGAAAATCTCACTTATTTAGGCCCGTCACTGTGACATTTTCTCACGGGATTCCCCTCACATCCTTGGATCTACTGGTAGGCCATGGGCGATTTTTTAGGCCCGTCACTGTGACATTTTCTCCCGGGATTCCCCTCATGTGCACTGATCCACTGGCAGGCCCCGGGCGAAAATCTCATTTTTTTAGGCCCGTCATTGTGACAATTCCCTCGGGGGTTACCCTCACGTGCGCTGATCTACCGGCAGGCCCCGGGCGAAGATCTCACTTATTTAGGCCCGTCATTGTGACATTTTCTCCCGGGATTCCTCACATGTGCGCTGATCCACTCCGGGTAGGCCAAAATGGGCGATTTTTTAGGCCCGTCACTGTGACATTTTCTCCCGGGATTCCCTCATGTGCACTGATCTGACTGGCAGACCCCGGGCGAAAATCTCACTTATTTAGGCCCGTCACTGTGACATTTTCTCCCGGGATTGCCCTCTAGTGCACTGATCCACTGGCAGGCCCCGGGCGAATATCTCAATTATTTAGGCCCGTCACTGTGACATTTTCTCCCGGGATTCCCCTCATGTGCGCTGATCCACTGGCAGGCCCGGGCGAATATCTCACTTATTTAGGCCCGTCATTGTGACAATTTCTCCCGGGATTCCCCTCACATCCTTTGATCTACTGGTAGGCCCTGGGCGATTTTTTAGGCCCGTCACTGTGACATTTTCTCCCGGGATTCCCCTCATGTGCGCTGATCCACTGGCAGGCCTCGGGCGAAACTCTCAATTATTCAGGCCCGTCATTGTGGCAATTTCTCCCGGGATTCCTCACATCTTTTGATCTACTGGCTGGCCCCGGGCGAAGATCTCACTTTATTTAGGCCCGTCACTGTGACATTTTCTCCCGGGATTCCCCTCATGTGCGCTGATCCACTGGCAGGCCCCGGGCGAAAATCTCACTTATTTAGGCCCGTCATTGTGACAATTTCTCCCGGGATTCCCCTCACATCCTTTGATCTACTGGTAGGCCCTGGGCGATTTTTTAGGCCCGTCTCCATGACTTTTCCCCCGTAGTTTCCCCTCACGTCCGCTGATGTAGTGGTAGACTCTGGTGAAATAACTCATTTATTTAGGCCCATCACTATGACATTTTCTCTGAGGGTTCCCGTTATGTTCACTGATTTACTGGTAGGCCATGGGCGAATGTCTCACTTTTTTAGGCCCGTCATTGTGACTTCTCCCGGGATTCCCCTCACATCCTTTGATCTACTGGTAGGCCCTGGGCGAAATTATGATATTTTCTCCGGGGATTATGGGCTATGTTGTCAGGTTTTGCTGCGCGATATTCTTATTTCTTTCAAGAGGGAAAGGTAGCTATATGAGGTTTCGATTTTAGAAATTGAATCTCGAAGGGACAGGATCTGGTAGACCAGCACCACCGAAGCCCCTCCCACCGTATCTGGAGCCTCTATGTGCGGTCTTATCGGACAGTCATGCCGAAGGTATCCCAGGAGTAGGTGAGTTGTGGCTCCGAGTGGAACCACATGTACTTTATGAAAACAACTTCTAGACGATGACTATGGTCCAGCGGGAAGTCGCGAGAACACCGAAGATGTCTTCGAGTCTTTCGAGAGGTGTTTTTTATTTCGGTCAACGTGTTCATATGAAGCTGTGTTATTTTAGTATCCAGTTGTTTTTCTTTCAGGAAGCCGCAAGTTTGGGAGTTGCAGAAACAGCTTGTCGCCACGACCGAGAATGCCCCAGAGGGCGAAGAGGTTGCCGCAGAAGAGGAGTCAGTCCCCGTGATGGAGAAGCCAACTCCCAGGAGATCCCCCAGGAAAAACAAAAAGAACGAGCGCCGAACGAATGCAGCGTGAGTTCTCATATGTTGATAATCACAATGAATGTGTATTAAACTATGATGTTTAGGGTAGCACGGGAACGCCTTGTGAAAGTGACAGATGGAAGGACGGTGCTCCATGAAGAAGAAGCGACGTTAGCCAGGATGCGGCAGAAAGAGACCACCGAAAATCTTGAGCTGATTCGCCTTCAAATCGAAAAAACCAAACTCGAAATGGAGTTGATGAAGGAGAAACGTGGCGAAGCAAGGCTTCAGGGACAATTGGGAATGCCACCAGCACCGCCGCTCGCTTCACCATATGCTCCTCAGCTGTATCCACAGGCCCAGGTATACCATAACATGTGAAATTTTTTCCCGTTGAGGGGCTTTTATATTTGTATCACTTTCTTGAAACCTGAAAAAATACACTGATATCATATCTAGTCCAATTCCTAACAGTATCTCATGGGATTTTATCGAGTTTCTGATTGAGTCCATCACATCACTCGGTTGATCATCTTTTTTTCTACCGGTTTTTCTGCTGCTCATATAGCTTTATTTTGAAAAATTTAGTATGATGACAATATTATGCACGTATAGCAGTATTATAACAGGGTAATATCAAATCACTATACGTTGATATAGCATTGCTTTAGCATGTGTTTAGCATTATAATAACAGTTTATTGTCAATATATTACGATACGTTGATAAATTCATGTACATACACATCATCATAGAATTTGGTCAAAGCAAGGCGCTGAAGAATTGCGCTATAAAATGATAAGAGGTCTCCAATGTCTAGGTAGAGTATCTCTCCACAATGAATCTTCTGTAACGATCCCCGCCGGCATCAGCCTCTTCGGGAAAGACGTCTCCCGCTTCAGGGTATCCTCCTGCCAAATCAACTTCTGCCTCCACGAACGGTTGTTCTCTGGTGTCGATGCAGATGTTTCTCAGACAGCAAGCAGAAGCAATTATCTTAGCTGCCACCTCTAGGGCATATCTAAAAAGGGGAGGGTTACTCCATGATGCCTTTGAAACGGAATTACTAATCGTACCGAAGCTCGGAGTGGAGAGATAGGAATTGACGCTTGAGTGTGCCGAAGGAATGTTCGATGATGACGCGACCCATGCATACAGCCTTTGTGTACCTCTCCTCTATAATGCGCTCGAAATTGTTGAGATATAGAAATTGTCTACTATTTTTTTTCCTCAAGACTGACCAGCCTCGCTTCTTACCTCTCGCAAAATCGGCTTCAGAAGAAATTTTTCAGCTTTGTAGGCGCTGTCTCCCAGCAGCGTTCCTTCCTTCGTTCCAGCGAGAAACTCTTGATACAGTGGACTACAGCGGAAAACCTAAATTGAATATGATTTCGAACACAGTTGAGGTTTTTCATTGATCAAGATAACTGAGAACTACGAACGCGAGAGTCATGGGCCGAACCGGGACACTTGGCAGACACCCATAGAAACTTTTGGTTGATATCCGCAATAGCGCCCATATTGATCGAATGGTAGCATTTCCTGAAAAATGCAGTTAAGGGTAGCCTGCGTAATGAAGCCATTATTCCCACCTGTTGACATAGGCGTCCTCGTTAGTTGTTGGGGCCTGAATCTTGACATGGCTCCCATCTTTAGCCCCAACAATGCCTGGGATGCCACACAAACGAAAAATCTCCAAAAAATTATTATAATTTTGAACTCCAATATCTTGTAAGGGTAACAGACCTGTGATTAATACGTTCCCGCTCATCATCCGAAGGCCATTTGATGAATTCCCTACGCCTCTGGTAGATAAGCGCGCTGACTTCGCTAACCACCCTGCTGACTGTAGATTGGGAACAACCCAGAGTGTCTGCTGTGATTCGCTAAAGATATAACGAAGATTATGAGCCTTAAGCAGCCCAAATTTTTAGAGAACTTGCCTGCAGATTGGCACTGCCAATCGTCTCTAGAAACACAGCAAGTTTGTGGGCCGAGGTTAGAGAAGCAGAGCGAACAGTAATAGGTGTCAGATCGTCCCCAAGAAGGTCCAAAAGATGATAAAATCCTCTACGAGAAAATCGGAATCTCTGTCGAAATTGATAGTCGTCCCCAAATTCCAGAGGATTCACCCTCTCTCGGAAGACTCTCGGAACTGCCATCCTAATGAGATCATCGATGATCTCCCGATCTGCGTCTTCCATACCTCGGAACTTATCACGGTAACACCAGAAAATGGAGTCAAGCAAACTGATTTGAGGAAACTTTGGGTCGTTTACGCGTAATGGGTGCATTGAAGAGCGTAGGCAAGAAATTCGTACATACCCTAATTTTGGATCAGTCATGGCGGGCAGAAGCTACGGAGGAAATCATAACGCGGACCTAAAGAACTGAAAAATCGTTAGGAGCCTGGCTCCGACTCGAAGAGGTACGGGAAAACATCTGCAAAAACGCTCCGCACATGGCCTACCAGTAGATCAGTGAACATAACGGGAATCCTCAGAGAAAATGTCATAGTGATGGGCCTAAATAAATGAGATATTTCACCAGTCTACCACTACATCAGCGGACGTGAGGGGAAACTACGGGGGAAAAGTCATGGAGACGGGCCTAAATAAGTGAGATATTCGCCCATGGCCTACCAGTAGATCCAAGGATGTGAGGGGAATCCCGGGAGAAAATATCACAGTGACGGGCCTAAATAAGTGAGATATTCGCCCATGGCCTACCAGTAGATCAGTGAACATAACGGGAATCCTCAGAGAAAATGTCATAGTGATGGGCCTAAATAAATGAGATATTTCACCAGTCTACCACTACATCAGCGGACGTGAGGGGAAACTACGGGGGAAAAGTCATGGAGACGGGCCTAAATAAGTGAGATATTCGCCCATGGCCTACCAGTAGATGCAAGGATGTGAGGGGAATCCCGGGAGAAAATATCACAGTGACGGGCCTAAATAAGTGAGATATTCGCCCATGGCCTACCAGTAGATCAGTGAACATAACGGGAATCCTCAGAGAAAATGTCATAGTGATGGGCCTAAATAAATGAGATATTTCACCAGTCTACCACTACATCAGCGGACGTGAGGGGAAACTACGGGGGAAAAGTCATGGAGACGGGCCTAAATAAGTGAGATATTCGCCCATGGCCTACCAGTAGATGCAAGGATGTGAGGGGAATCCCGGGAGAAAATATCACAGTGACGGGCCTAAATAAGTGAGATATTCGCCCATGGCCTACCAGTAGATCAGTGAACATAACGGGAATCCTCAGAGAAAATGTCATAGTGATGGGCCTAAATAAATGAGATATTTCACCAGTCTACCACTACATCAGCGGACGTGAGGGGAAACTACGGGGAAAAGTCATGGAGACGGGCTTAAATAAGTGAGATATTCGCGCATGGCCTACCAGTAGATCCAAGGATGTGAGGAATCCCGGAGAAAATATCACAGTGACGGGCCTAAATAAGTGAGATATTCGCCCATGGCCTACCAGTAGATCAGTGAACATAACGGAATCCTCAGAGAAAATGTCATAGTGATGGGCCTAAATAAATGAGATATTTCACCAGTCTACCACTACATCAGCGGACGTGAGGGGAAACTACGGGAGAAAAGTCATGGAGACGGGCCTAAATAAATGAGATATTCGCCCATGGCCTACCAGTAGATCGAAGGATGTGAGGGGAATCCCGGGAGAAAATATCACAGTGACGGGCCTAAATAAGTGAGATATTCGCCCATGGCCTACCAGTGTAGATCAGTGAACATAACGGGAATCCTCAGAGAAAATGTCATAGTGATGGGCCTAAATAAATGATAGATATTTTCACCAGTCTACCACTACATCAGCGGACGTGAGGGGAAACCATGGGGAAAAGTCATGGAGACGGGCCTAAATTAAGGAGATATTCGCCCATGGCCTACCAGTAGATCCAAGGATGTGAGGGGAATCCCGGGAGAAAATATCACAGTGACGGGCCTAAATAAGTGAGATATTCGCCCATGGCCTACCAGTAGATCAGTGAACATAACGGAATCCTCAGAGAAAATGTCATAGTGACGGGCCTAAATAAGTGAGATATTCGCCCATGGCCTACAAAGATGCAGAATCCCAGAGAAAACATCACAAAGACGGCCCAAAACACAGAGATATCGTCCATCTGGTCACTGTAGACTAGCATCAGTGCAATGGAACCCTGTATAAAAATGTCACATGATGGGCCTGGCGAATGAGATGATTTCACCAGTCTCCACTGGTTTCACATCAGCGGACGTGAGGGGAAACTACGGGGAAAAGATATTCGCCCATGGCCTACCAGTAGATCCAAGGATGTGAGGGGAATCTGGAGAAAATCATCACAGTGACAAGCCCAAATAAGTAGATATTCGCCCATGTTCAGCAGATCACCAGTAAATCCTCAGAGAAAACGTCTTAGTGACGGGCCTGAATAAATAAGATATTTCACCAGTCTACCACTACATCAGCGGACGTGAGGGGAAACTACAGGGGAAAAGTCACGGTCCTTTTCAATGCTTTTCCCCATTTGGGAAGGTATGGTGCACAACCGTGAGACCAAAAAAAATCGTTGGAAGACAGAAATATTGAAAAATTTGACGAAGTCGATGTGTTCTCACATCGACACATTGACAATGACTTGGTCACGGGATATATGCATCAAGAGTGGGTCCCGACAGGAATTCAGGCGCAACTTTTTCTCAAAGCCTGGATTTCGAAACAGTACATTTCTATCGCCACACGCTAACATAGTAGTGTTTCAAAACACAGTCCACTGTGGCAATTGAAATAAAAATATGAAAAGAAAAATAACCTATTACGAAAACACGTACCTTTGGTTTCTCAGAATTAAGGGCAATGATAGCCCGATACAGCCGGAATATAGCATCAGCTTGTGGTATTCGGTGGTTGAAGCGAGATATAGCATCAGCATTGGGGAAGGAAAGCTGGCGGGAAGGTGATGAACGGTAGCTCAGTCGAATAGAAGATTCATGTAGCAGCAGATTCACCAGTCGAATAAATATGGAATGTGGGAAGAGGGCAGGAAAGGGATAAGGATGACTTGTATTCAGCAGACCGGGGTGGCTCATAAAATTTAATTACTTATGAGAACAACCACGGAGAGCAGGTACAAATCGTGGAATAAAGCCTCATGGCTCGGGAGGGGGTCTGAGTAGTACAGCCAGCAAGGAGTTGATCCTGAAATTCGACAAAATTTAGTTACAAAGCAGCAACTGAGACAAAGAAACAAAAGAGGAGTTTCTACAAATGAATTTTAGCTGATATCGGTGAGCTTGGGCATGGATATAGAGCGTAGAACCTTGTTAGTTTCGAAAAATTTCATCCATGAACAAATTTGGTGCCATCAAACAAGATTTCCAGGCTAGGTTTTTCAAGTTTGCCTAAGAAAATATCAATGAGACTCGAAATTACAGAGGAGAACAGAGCTGTATCTAAAAAAAAACAAGAAACGTGGGAACAACTTCTGAACTGACGTATAAACTTAATTCTTCACTATTTTCTAATTTGCAAGTGAAGCCTTACAGCATGAAGAAGGCTTCAAAAACTAACTAAGCGATCATTTGTGAAATGATTAATGACAATAAAAGAGAAAACATACCGGTGAACACGACAGCAGCACGAGAATAATGATGACGGCCATGAATTTGATTGACAGCGTGGGGTTGGCAAAGATCCAGGAGCCGCTGCGCCCTGCCGCACGCGTCGAGGCGCGCCGATTAGCAATGGTCCACGACATTTACTGCGCTGGTTAGCAACCTACCGAAGCCTTCTCTCGTCTGGTAGCGCT
>JAPDOI010001655.1:0-155981 GCA_029168955.1 Aplectana chamaeleonis
ACAATTTGAACACATACCATCCAACTGTCACTATTCCATTTCCTGCGAAACGGAACATCGCTCCTGAACTGTCTTTCGATGCCGAGCGACTTCAAATCCTCTTTAACCACATCCGTCCAGAACTTTCGCCTACGCCCAGGTGGCCGTTTCCAGACAGGATTTGGAAGCATTTTTAAAGCGTGTTTTACGAGACGATCCGGCGTTCTTCTTAGTATATGCCCGAGCAGTCGAAGTCGACTTTTCATTGCTGCTTGAGATGGCGTTGGGAGATGCTGGCACCTCCCTCGTGTCAAGCGTTGATGTACTGCGTCGATTTCCTTGTAAAGGTCTTCGTTATGGCATACACGCGGCCAGAAATATACAAGCAAACGCCTAAAAAGCTTCCTCTCTGTGCAATCCAACCTTTCCATCTGCGTCTTCGGTGCTGCCCACGTCGCCGATCCGTACATCATGATAGGGCAAGTAGCGGACAGGTAGACGCGCTACCTGATTTCCTTCGCATTGGGGGTAGACCACAAACACTTGGCCCGCAGTAGATCTCGTACTCTCCGACGTTGATGACGGGTCTATTCTTGAAGGCACAGTACACCCTCAGATATGAATTTTGAGATTTTCATGTATATTTGTAGAAGACCCCTCCTGTATAACCCCTGCCAAATGCCAGATCTCTATTTCCTCCGAATAAGCTGAGATATAAGCGACCAAACACCACAGGCCCGGACCCCCTCTCGCTCACCACCACAGAGGCCCGACCCTGCGTAACAGATTTTCGAACTCGATAGCGGCTCGATGGATGGATGAATTCCAACAAGTCGTTGTTCTTCAGTCCATTACCGGACTGTTTCCTTATCCTAGCTTTCTCTCACGCTACGATTTCGAATGAAGAGAAATACAGGCCTGAGACAACTCGTCCACCAATTTTTCACACTCAAAATACAGGCATCTTTGAAGAGCCATAACTCTGTTCAAAGGCGGTCTTGGACGATTTCAAAGATATCACTGTGATCAGCGTGTGAATCTCTCCAGGATGAGCATGAAATCTGAAAATTAATTCTCTGGGTGTCCTGTGCCTTTGAGGCGAGTTTCCTGCAAAGCAGCAAACGGTGCATCGGAATAGCTCAGAAGTCTGGATAGCGCAGTTTGTTGGATATCACTCGACAGCGATCGACTATTCAGGGTGGCGAAATTGTGGCTTGTGGCCAAGGACTCCATGAACTCTTTAGGTACGGATCCTAAGGTTTTATGGACCAGAGGCCTTAGTGTGCGGACGGCAGCCTATATCGCTCGAACGTTTCCTGTGTACACTCAAACTTCTGCTGGGTTTAGTAGAAGCAGGGGCACTAACGAACAGGTACCAACAGACTTGTATACACACCCCCAAATAGGGTAAAGAAGATTCATTCGGTGAAAATTTTCGGATTTTCTTCCGGCTAATTTTTGTCCATATCGAAATGAATTTCCCGTTCGTAGTTGCGGAAAACCACTGTTTCTAGACGCAGTGCAATGAAAGTCGTGCTGAAACAACGGCGTCACGACGCCATGGATTTCGAATGCAACACTAATTGTAAGTATGTACGTAGATACATATATCGTTAAGTGGCGTGCTGCGACAGCCCTTGTGTGCAACAACGGAAGTGAAGTTCACTCCGATATGGACGCGTATATGGACACAATCGTGCTAGCAAAATATGAACACAATCGTGCAAGCAGAAATACTCAGGAATTTCTGAACAACTTACTTGAGGCTTTGACGCAAGTTGCGTGATGAACTTACTCTGAATTCGTATGCAACATAAAACTTTGTTGCGTGTATTTTGGCGTGATTTGCATTAAAGTCACGTGTAACATGCCTCAATATTACACGTAGCTTACACAACATTTCGCGTACCTTGCAATGTTGTTACGTGTAAACTAACACCGAAACGTGACGCGGCTGGCTAACCGAAACGCTACGCGGCCGGATCGCCGTGCGCCATCTGGGAGCGCCCGATGGCTAGGCGGGGCCATGTACCTGAAACTTGGGCAATTGAACTGACGACGGTGCATTTATCTGAGTCCTGCCTCACAAGGGAAGTGTTTAGAGTGGTAAACGCATCTGCGAAAACGACTGGTATCGTTGGTATCTCTTCTGGCTCAGTAAAAAAATGAGCAGTATCCCGCCCAGAGCTGCAGATTCAAAAAAGTTATGAGCATTTTTCAAGCCTTGCGAGAAGGCAAGGGTACCCATCAGACATTTTTTGGGAGTTCCGAAAAAATTTAGATTGGCTCAAAATTCGTATGTAGGGGTAATCTAGGGTGGTGAACACGAATCTGGAGTCCATTTGTCAAATGTTGAGGTTTACTTTAGGTTACGGTAGGTAACATGTACAGTCCAACTCCGCATTGCCGTTCAGTCCGCAAAGTGCGCGGTGATTGCGAAACGTGCTGCGGCGCCGTCGCGAGTATTCTCAGACAGGCATTTGGGGTCACCCGGGTACCAAAGGCAAAAACCCGCCGGGTGATCCCCAGCAGCAGCAGCACATGCCTGGTCTGAGAGGATACTGCGACTCGCGACCGCAGGCTATCGCTTTTCGCAATGAGTACGCAATTTTGCGGACTGAACGACAATGCGGAGTGGAACTGTAATTCAGGGGGCAAAACCCACCTCAGTATTTTAAAGATCGACAAACGGACATTAAGTTCGTATTCTCCACCCCGAAGAACCACCGCATACAAATTTTGAGGAAAATTTGAGATTTTGACCAAACTACCGCAGGAAATCGATAGACGGACTCCAGACTCGTGTTTAGCACTCCAAATAACCCTGAGAGAATGATTTTGAGACCTATCTATGGTATTATACATCGGCTCCGACGCAAAAATTTTCGGATAATCGGATTTTGGGCTGATCCGGAATGTGCTTTTTTTGGTGAATCGGATTTAGGTTCGATTCGGATTCGGCCTTTTTTGGTGATTCGGATTTCGGTTCGATTCGGATTTGGCCTTTTTTCGGTGACTCGGATTTCGGTTCGGTTCGGATTTGGCATTTTTTCGGTGATTGGGATTTCGATTCGGATTTGGCATTTTTTCGGTGACTCGGATCCGGATACTCGATTCGGATAACATGCCGGATACAACAGAAAAAAAAACTATTGAAGACGGATTATCCACACTTATGTAACATACGGTCAAAATTGAGGACTTTTTCCTTTGCGCCCCTACAAATTGTGGTGCGCGCGAAGCGCGCACAAGATTTGGTTGTGAACTGGCCCCGCGCGCAACCGTTTTTTTCGAAATCTAAGTTAAGAGGAAACGTAGGAATTAGCTTTTAACTGCGCTGAAAAGAGCGCAAAAAGTTGGTTTTAACACCCGAAAATGGTTTGGATTGATTGGTTGATTTTCGAAAAAAAATTGAAAAAACCGCTCGATTTTGGTGTTAATCTCGTTTTTTTCAGTTGGCGTTCACGATCTTGTGGGTACACTTAAAATTAAGCTAGGAAGCTCATCTCTGGACAGGAGGCTGGAAATGGATGCACTCCTATTCCATTTTGAACTTGATACCTTAACTTTGAAGGGTACCCCAAAATCGTGGGTTTATATACTAAATTAGCCATGGAGCACGAAAACTGCTTGGGCATGCTACGGCTGTTGAGGCCAGGGTGTGTGGGTGGATCTGCAGCCAATTAACACAGATCGTCGGAGGCAAGCACTGAACTTGCCAGAATTAGTACTCATGACACGTCATCGATCGATAATCAATATTCTCGATTTTAGCGCTTATAGCACAAAATGTGGCGAGGAGTGGGGAATGCTGATGGGATTGGGTCCCTTGGTTGGGGAATTTCGCTTATCAGCAATTATCGATAAATACCAATCAATAATATCGATTCGTTCGCTTGTTGCACGAAATGCCGCAATAATTTTTGATTGCTGATGGCTCTAAGTCACTTGCTTGGAAAAATCTTCTCAGTAAGCAAAATCGAATATTAATGATCAATAATATCGATTTTTCAGCTGTTGCACAAGATGCGGCGATGAGTGATATTTTCATGGTTGTGGGTCACAAGTTTCAAAAATTGCAATCATACGTCAGTAACGTCTGTTAGAAGAATCACCTTTTTGAAATGGAAATCGTGGAGCGAAATTCAAGTCAGAAAGGAAACCTTCAGAAAAAAAAGGTGAAATTTTTGAAAATTTAGCTTCGTGGCAAAAGTAGAGATTTGGCAATGCCATTTAGAAATGAAAAAAGTTACGAAACAATCTCGAAATTCCTTGAAAAATGATTTGGCGTAAAATCGCCTGAAGTAATGAAAAAGTTCGGAAACGAAGTTAAATAACTAAAAGTACGATTTGGTCAATCATAGACCAACTATTTAGAAGTAGTGACATATGAGGGATCGGATTTCACAAGCTTCTCCGTTAAACTTATCAAAGCAAAATCAAGCGCGCAAAGGAAACATTAAGCTGTAATAAGCGAGCCATCATAGATTTAGACTGGGTGAGCTCCACGCTCCAATCCATCGTGCGCTTGATTTTGCTTTGAAAAGCTTAACGGAGAAGCTTGTAAAATCCGATTCCTCGTCTGTCACTTTTTCTAAATAGTTGGTCTATGATTGACCGAATCGTACTTTTAGTTTCTTTCAATGCTTTCATTTATATGTTGGAGCTTCACCCGTCCTGGTGTTTCAAGCAAGCTCCCCGGAATCGCGGAAGGCTTCGCACAAAAATGGCGCGCATCACCGTGAGTGAGCGATACGTCGCAGTGTAGACGAATAATAAGTCTCTCTCACTGAATGGAGACTAAACAGCGTAGTTTTTTCGAGAGCACAAAGCGCCGCATCGTTATAACCAGGGCTGTGCGGAACTCCTCCGTTTCCGGTCTTTGTTGGGCTGTTCTGTTTCGCTTCCGTTTCGGACATTTTGGGCCCGACAACGGAAGAAAATAGTACTACATGGGCAATGGTAGTGGATCTAGGAAAGCATTTCCGAATGCATCATGAGGGGCTGAAATTCGCTTCCGACGTCTTGTGTTCAATCAAATATCTGGGCCTGGCTGCGATCCTCGACAAAGTTCGGGGTTCTGTAATTGCGTCCCCCCCCCCTTAGAATGATGACACAGAATAGGCGCGGCAGGAATCTCACCGGTTTTTGAGCGATTTTCAACTGTTTTTCCTCCGAGAATGGATGATTTTTATAGGGCTTTCCGCTGAAGTTCTCTTATTCGTTTGCCTACCTTAAAGGCACTGTACACCCTCAGACATGGATTTGGTGATTTTTATTTGATTGTGTAGCAGACCCCTCCTGTATAACACGTGCCAAATATGATATCTCAATTCCTTCAAATAAGGGAGATATAAGCGACCACCACAGGCACGATCTCCTTCGCTTACCACCACTGGCCCGGCCCCCTACCAGAGTAACGGGCTCGATAGAGGCTACATGGATGGATGAATTATTGACATGTCGTCGTTCTTCAGTCCGTTGTCGGTCTATCTCCTCATCCTGTTTTGCTCTTGTGCAGCGATTGCGAATGAAGAGCAATACAGGCCTGAGACAACTCGTCCACGAAATTATTGCCCTCAAAATGCTGGCATTTTCAAGGAGCCATACCTCCATTCGTAGGGGGTCTTGGACGATTTCAGAGACACGGTTGTGATCAGAGAATGGCTCTCTCCAAGACAAGCATGAAACCTTAAAACTATTTTTTTGAGTGTCCTGTGCCTTTCAGTGTTCACGATATTCTTCGATTTTGGGTTTAATCGCTAAATCGATTGTTTGGCCCCCGGTTAGAACTGAAATGACGAAGAAACCAAGAAAACGCACCAGGGGTGGAATTCACGAAACGATAACCACGTTTTAGCAATGGTTTGAGGACGATCGATTCGTACACGATGTGTATAACCATGGCTACGCTAGCCATGGTTGAAACGTGGTCAGCGTTTCGTGAATTCCACCCCAGAAGGGCACGTGATCCACTACTCTCACCCCACTTCTTTACTCTCACTGGAACTGTTCGTTGTGACAATGGAATCTTTTGTGGACCCGCGTTTTGCAATTCTCTACTCTCTGTTGCTCGGTTCTTCAATTCGGGCCCTATATATGTAATACTGTTTTGCCTAAAATATTCTTCTATATTCGATTGACCTAATTTTTCCCTGGTGACAACCACCGTGAACATGTTCATCCAATCGGACAACTAGTCCAGGCCAGAGAATAATGTCACTGAAATAAGACGTTTTAGTGCGTTTTCCGCCGTTTCTTCTTAATTTTGGTAACACTTGGTCGCCAACGCATTGTTTTTAGTGCAAAAATCATCGTGAACACTGCCTTTAACAACTGCAATAAAAAACGAGATACGTTTTGCACGTACAGGCAGTTGTTCTCCAGGAAGAAGTCTGGGTGGGGACTTGTGGAGGTAGCCACGATCAGCGGCACGCGTTGGAGGCAGATCAAATTTTTCTATTCTCGCCGAAAAGTTGTCTTTTGTTTTTTGAATTTATTTTAGTTTTCGTCCCGGTAGGCAATTAAGGATCAAATTGAATACCAAAAAGTCGTCGGTGAGAATCTGAAGAGTAAAATATGATCAGCCTTGAACGCTCAACGCGGCCGACCGCGCTCATCTACACCAGGTACATCCTTCACTCCTTTCTGGAGCACAGGCTTTACACTGCTTCGATGGGACAGCTACATCTACTGAGTAAGTTTTGAAACTGCCTCTTCGGATTTTTCAGGAGCGAGGATTCCAAATCGTGGAATGCCCCATAGTCAATCCGAGTGGCTTGAACGATAATTAATTCATTGACTGAAACCATAGGTTATCGAATGCGAGCTGCAGGAAATGAGCAGCGACGAAACATAAAAATGGGACAGCCCATAATTGTTTTTGCTCTCTTCCGTTTCCGAATTTCCGTTTCCGGCTTTTTTTTTGGTAATTTTTCTTTTGTTTCCGCTTCCGAAAGTTTTGAAAAAGATTTCCGCTCAGCCCTGGTTGCCAAAGCCAAAAGGGGAGAAGCTTTAGTGAACGCAATGAGCATAAAAGGGGGCTATATACTCAGGCAAACTCAAATGTCGACAGCAGGTTTCTGAGGTGTCGTCACGGAGCACATCAGCCGACTTCAAAATTGACGGAATGATTTTTCAATAAATTTTTGTGTCCCTCTGTGTGGAGCGAATACAGTGTAATTTATTTATTTATTTATTCAAGATGCGGGAAATCTGCGTAAAAAACAACACAGTGAATTGAATTAACTCCATACTCGATGGGTGAAATCTAAAGTACGCAAAAGTTATTTCATCAGTAAAAGGGGAGAAGCTTTAGTGAACGCAATGAGCATAAAAGGGGGCTATATACTCAGGCAAACTCAAATGTCGACAGCAGGTTTCTGAGGTAACGTCACAGAGCACATCAGCCGAGGACACGAAAAAATTAGTGATTTCGGAGCGAGAGAACCTGGTATCACGCCGAAAAGTCCAGATGTAGACCTCCTAGCGCCGGATTAGGAGACGGCGGGATCACAACCGAAATCCCGAAAGGTTCAGCTGTCGACCTGCTACCGCCGGATTTATGGATTTTGCTGTAGACATCCTATCGCCGGGCTTTTATTAAAAGGGTAGCCAACTTCAAAATTCGGAGCAATTATACGAACTGAACCTTCGCAGGATTCAAAAACTATTGCTGTATTATTACTCCACCCAGCTGTTATTGTAGAGTCCCCATCAGGGTCAAGCGGGGTTGCGAAATTTCGCAACGAAGGGGTCGCAAAAATTTGGGTCCGAAAGTGATTGTTAGTGGGGATCGCAAAAATTTCGGTTCAAAAATGAGAATCTCGTGGATATCCCATAAATTCTCGATTACTTTTGATCCCCAAAGGAAGGATCGTAGCGTTCGGTTTTAGGCGCTTGGGCTGAACTACTGAACTAACTTTCGGCGTCTGACACTTTTAGTAATCAACTATAAACTGGGCGGACTCGGGGAGGAGGGATCGCAAAAATGGCGCCTTCCGGAGGGGGAATCGCAAAAATTTTGGATTTTGGAAAATCAAGTCACGGGGGTCGCTCCGATTTCGAAAAATTACGCAACGCTTCGCTTGACCCTGGTCCCCATGCTCGACTGCCCTTGTGCTTACTAACTCAATATCTGAACTAATTCGCAATAGGTACAAGAAAAAATAATAATTGATTTACTTTTTGAACCAATTCCACTTTTACCGGCTTTATTTGAGGCTATGATATATAAACTAAGAGATTTGGACGAAATAACTATATATAGAACTTTTGACTATGTGAAGACTTGATTATGGTACTGAAACGGGTTAATCAAATTTCTCCAATAGGGCAAAATTCTCAGTTTCCGGGACTTTTTCGAAACAGGAACTCCTAGGATAGCTTCATTATCCGAAGAATTTCCCTCACCAAACCTCACATTTACGGGTAGGTATTATTCGCAATGTCGTGTCTGATTATGAGTAGTTTCCCGAATGTGGTTATTTTTTTCAGAAACCCTCGAAAACTGTTAAAATCGAATCTCTGAAAAATGGTTGATATATGGCGAAATGAATTTAGGCAGAAGGATAAATCATTGTGAAGAATTATCAAATTAGAAGTTGATTGGCTTGAAGACGTTGGATGATGAAGATATAATGGGAATCGTTCTTTCCAAATAAATAAATACGCCAAATCGCGTGCGCACGCGATTGCGCGTAACCGTTCAGCCTTCGCACAGTGTCCACACCTAAACCCCTACGCGATTTTCGCGTCGCACTGATATATACCATCGCATCGCTCCGCAAAAGCTCTGTACGCCATCTGAGACACTCCGCGCTGGACGCTCACTCTCGTTCTTGGCTCCTCGTGTGGGTCTCAGTGCTCGCCGTTCACTTTCGCGCGGCGCGATGCATGCCGCCCCTTGATGGGCGACAAGCGCGTCGCGCACACCCCGCGCTGTGAAAAGTTTCATATCCCACCGCGCGCTTGCGGATAGGACTATGAAAGATGCTCAAGCAGCGTGCCGCCGCACTTCTGACCCAGACTAAGGGCGCCTGAGTGATATAAATCCAAATAATTAGAAGATTCGAGTATTTGAGTATTCGATTCAACCAGAAGATCCAATTTCTGATTTTTTCGAATGTTTGTTTCGCTCGGGAATTTCGATATTTGCTTTTTCAAACCTTCGATTCATTCAGAAATTTAAATCATTCGGGTTTCGGAATATTCGGTTTGCTCGAAAAGCTTGAATATTGGATTTTCTGAATAGTCAGCCAATTTTCTGTCACAACATTCAAATTTCCGGCCATTGAAAAAAAAACGTGCAGAAAGTATTCATGATCTATTCGGGAATGTTCCGAAAAAAATCTGATTTTCATTCGAGTATTCGGATATTTTTTCCAAGTATGCATTCGCCTCGAATAGAAGACAGGTTTTTAAATACAACCGTTCAGTCAAAAAAGAGGGCTTGGAATTTATCCACTCAATCCGAAATTTCACAAACGCTTATTCGAGGATTGAATACATCCGAAATTCTAAAAATGTCTCGTTAGAATTTATTCGCTTCACAATCGAAAATCTTATTCATCAGAAATTTTTCAATAGTGGCTCTCCGCATAATTCATTCGTCTGAGGTGTTCTGAAAACGCGACATTTGAATTATTGTCTCATCTAAAACCTAACGACGATTGCCCATGTTTGTTAATTAGAGGCAGGTTTGCGATAAAAACGGTTGTTGTGCTATCGTAATGAGAAAGTAGATCTGACCATCACGAATAGGAAAATAAGTGGAGAGTTGTAGAAAAAGCGCTCAGGAACAAGTTATTGCTTTGTCCGTCCGCCATCAATTATCGAGATTTCTATAAATGGCTGTTTGGTCAACATTTATTTTGCTTCTAAAAAAATTTCTGAGCACTTCTGTAGACTACTATTTTAAGAGCAAAATAAAAGGCGGATAAACATACATCAATGAAAATCTCGTTAATTAGGGGCCGGCCGACACCGGTAATTAGCCGTCACACCTTGTTGTTTAGCGTTTTTACTGCAAATTTCCGGTTTTTTTTCACTTATTTTTCCTTTTGTTGTGACCAAACCTACACTCTCATGAAGAGAGCTCAAAAACCCGTTTTTATCGCGAACCCTGCCTTTAAAGGCAGTGTCCACGATAAAGACCATGTCTGTTTTTTTGGTGGAGATCGGCAGCTGCAGGGCCTAGCGCAATCCTAACGTTGAAAAAAGTAAGAAAAATGAGCTAGGAACGGTCCCCTACGGCCCCAAAGTTGGGCACCCGTCAGCTCGTCACCCCCTGATGCACTTTCCACGCCCACCGACGTGAACAAATGAAAGCTCGAGATCGTGAGATGAGCGATAGTTTCCGATCAATAGCCCCGTTCTTCCCTTCATTCTCAAGTTCTCTCCTTACTCAGGTCAGCTCGCATACATCGGCTGCAAAAGACGGAAGTTACAAGCCTCGGACAACTCGTCCACCATGTTTCCTTAGCTCAATTTTTGAGGAACCATAACTCCTTTCCTAGAAGGTCATGTACGATTCCAAAAACATCATTCGAATCAGCATGGGACCGTCTTCGAGATAGGCTAAAAAGCAGAAAAACGATTCTTATCGTAAACACTGCCTTTAACTATTGCATCAATACTAGCTAGATCTAATGAGGAATGTGGAGAGTTTCTCCACTATGACCTTCATAAAGTCTCTCAAAGAATATAAAACATGGGGTGAGTCCTTCGGAAATTTTCTAACAAATAAGTAAGTTCAAAAATATATCCTATCCTCGATTTAATTGTATTACGTGTGATCATTTGTGCAAATATTTTAGCAATTATTCGATTTCGAATTTGATATGGTTTTCAAGTAATATACTTGTACAAAAGAACAACTTTTTTCCGAAGGGCAATGTAAGCTGAATTGAGACAAATATTCGAACAAACGGAATTTTTACCTGACCGAAAGCAAAGATATTTTCGAATTCCCGAAGGATTGGAACACTCGAGAGGTAAACCAAAGCAGTAAAAAATCACGACGGAATCGAATATTGAAAAAAGGGTGTTTCAGGATTCCAAATAAACCTAGTGTTTGAAAAAATACGCATAATAAAATCCCAGGGGCGGTAGTAATTTGGCTTAATATGCAACTTAGATCTTTAATTTGAGTTGCATCTTATCTTCAATCTTACACAAACTCAAACATGCTGGTTGTGACCTGGGAATGCCCTCATAGAAGCGCCAACTCTTAATGAGCAACTCTGTTCCAAATCAGCGACCCTTCATCATCAAATTTATGGATGACACTGATTGGAAACATCAGCGACAGGTGGCTGTCGCTGATTGCAGTTTGGCCAGAGCACAAGAAACAGTAGGTGGTGGGGGAGACACAAAGATTTCAATTGGACGTGAGCAAAATGTCCTCCGAGTACATTTAAAACTCCCGTTTAAATTTTAAGACGGAGGTAAACCAAGACAGTTAGAGGTGAAATAAGACCATTTCCTTTTGAGTTAAACATAGGTTATCAGTTTTCGATTACAATACCGGACCTGTAGTTTGTTAAAACGAAGGAAATTGAATAAGTTGGTGAGAAAGGGTTCGATTTCTCGAAAAAGGGAATTTTGTTGCACATTCAGTTTTCTCTTCAATTTTTGAAAACCTAGGCGTAATCAAGGTTGAAATCGCCAATTATGGATAGGGCTTGCGACCACTTTTTCCCCGGAATCGCTTTGCTTTTGAGGTGAACTCCGTTTGCAATAAATTCACTGAAACGTCGCGAGCGCCGGACCTGCGGCAAGAATCAACGCGCGCGCCACACTTGCGATGAAGCGTTTCATATCAATTGCACAAGTAATCGAGAAGCATTTTCCATACTTTTTTTCCTGAAATGAATGGCTACCGAGCGAACTTCAGTAGACGAGAGTTTCTGGGCTACTTCTAAATCTTTCAGCTAATGTGCTAGGAAACCACTGTGACAAGAAGACATTTCAAGTGCTAATAGGTATCTTCACATCGCCCTATATGTACTTAATTTATCGAAGGAGCATATGTATTGCTTCCGTAATGCATTATCATCTGAAACTCAAAGTTTGAAGTCGATGGGCCGCCGTCGTCGTTTTAGCAGATCTATTGCAGGGAAAGAAATCTGCTTCAATAACAAAAATTGCTCTAGCAAAGTTGGCTTCAAATTTGCGTAACATATTGAACAATACTATATTTTAAAAATTTGGGAAAAATTCAAATCAAGAAACTAACGAGAATTTGACTGCTTTTTTTTGCCCCAAGTAGGGCTGCCCTTTTTTTCAAAAGGTGGCTACTGTAATTTGACTTTCTAAAATTGAACAGGACGCGACATTTCAATGATAAGCAAGCAAGAAAAAGTTCCATTGGATCTCTTTATTATTCGAAATTTAATCGAAGATTCGGCTTTAATAATCGGATAAAACTTTCAGCCACTTTGGAATTAAATAAGTCTGATTTTCGAATTTAATCGTCAATTCAAAAAAAATCCAGCGAACTCATTCGGAGCTATCAATCACTAAAAATATCCGGAAAGAATAAATCCGGAGAAGCAGTTTATCCGAAAATTCTTAGAGGTCGTACATATCGTTGATTCAAAATCTACGAATGCTCTTTTTAGGTGAGCGGTCCCCCATTCCGCTAATACAGGCAGCGAATCGAACCCCGGCTGTGTAGTTGCCATGCATTGCCTTCATTGGCGAATAATCTCATCCTCTTTATCAGCGAGAGACTGTTGGGCGCAATGGCGCAGTGCAATGTCGGGCTGCTCCCGTAATATCGAATGGATAGAAGTGGTTCGCAGGCTCTCAACTCTGCTAGTTTTGCCAACAACTTGACATGTGCTCATTTACATTGCAATGGTTCTTCATTTGGACAGCAATTACCTCCACATTAATGGAAGATGCTCATCACTCTTAATTCTGACTTAATGCCAAATTACTACCGCCCCAGAGACAATAAAGACAATAAAATATAAGAATGCCTAAAAAAAAACCTTAGAACACTATTTGAGTATTAATTCCATCCAATACCAGGACTGATTCGCGCGTTATTGCACACAAACAGGTGTGCTTCACCAGAGACAAAAAAAACAGAAGGAGGTTCTTCAATTGCGCAACCGGCTGAATAATTCGCCAAGCATCCGGAGAATCGGACGATCAATGCTCACCAGCGATGGGATGTGTTGCCTTGTCAACCTGCTATCGACAGTTCGATAGCAGGTCGATAACAGGTTCATGTTTTTCTCCCGAAAGAACCTGCTATCGCCGGTTGCTCGAGAAAGAGGTGGGTCAACCTGCTGTCGACATTTGAGTTTGCCTGAGTAAAAGACGTTCAAGACAGTATGTTACTCCGCAGAAGAGGCTTGAGAGCATTCAAGGACACACTCAGAATGCCCATCATGCAGAAAAAGCCTTCGTGACTTCGGTATTTTGCCGCAAAATGTGTATTTCCTTCTGCTGGATTCCTTATCGATCACAGGTCGAACCATGGCTGATTTCATCCATCATGACCGTCTGATCAGTTTATGACGAGGGAATTCAAGGTGGAAATACGCAATTTTTGAAGTTAAATCTACTATTTTGTAACACTATTGCAATGACCGGGTCGGGACCGGTCCACTGAGTCTACCATGAGGTTGCTCGACCGACAAGAAGTCGCACAAGTGCTGCGCCTCACTTTGCGCCACGTTCAGTCGGGGTCATAAAGTGGGGCTTCCGGAACTTCGAAGCAGTGTCATTAGAAGTAATAATGGTTATTGTGTACCTTTCACCTCACGTAAATGGTATACATTGTCGCTATCGTGATCGACAGTGATGAAATTTAGCACAATTCGTGGCTGGACCAGCGTCCTCGGACAGAAAATAGGGCTGACCGCGCGCAACAATAGGACCGACCGCGGGATCGGCGACGTTCCGACCGCGCCATCGCGAGCGTTGGTCAGCACGAAAGTGTGCGCGTTCCGAAAGCAAATCTGCATCACGGCATTTTGCGTTCGGACCGCGGGCAAAAATAATAGCACGATGCCCTTCCGATGGGAGCGGCTCAGAACAGCGCAATATGCCAGCAGGGGATCCTACAATCGTGGTGCCCACTACTGGCTATTACACTATGAAATAGACCCTTAGTGGAGGTCACCATTGGTGGACTCGATGCTAGCGTATTGCATAATAACCTAACACGAAAATTATTATATACAAATTTATTTCCAAATTGATCACGTGATGGTACATCAATGAGTAAAGAGGCAATAATTATGCAACAAATTATTTTCTTTAGTACTGACTAACGGTTATACATATCAAAATTATGCAATGGCATAACAAAGCACAAATTCCACGGCACATAAGTTTATTGTCAGATTAATCGCTCGATAGTATATACATAAGAAATTAAATGATAATTTTACAACAGACTGTTTTTTTTTCTTCACAGAAACAATGACATATGTACAGAAATATGCAACAAATGCAAAAGAACATATCCCACCTGAAGTTTTTCGTTATTTTTTCTCTGAGAAAAAATATGCACTATATTTCACGCCACAGAGAGAAAGTAAGTCATTCTGCGATTCTTCAGTTTTTCGAAATAATAAAATATATCGATAGAAACTTCAACATCCAAAATAATTCTATACACATATTACTAATTATTTTCATGGAAAGTAAGTCATAATTCGATTACGTTATCTTTGAAATACTCTGTTCCACCCTCAACTTCATTCGTTCGAATATCTGCGAAACTATATGACCGGAATATCAGATATTTTAGTGTTACAACATGGAAAATATTCCATATTTTTTGTAAGTTTTCTTGTCAAATACTTCAAATCAGGTTTTGAAAAATTCTAAGTGATGCTTAGAAATTTAAAATCATTGTACAAAAAGAACGCAAGTTTGCAATGGAGCAATACATTTCTGAGGTAATCTCTGTGCATTCGTAGTGGGCTAGGAGAGACGGGCGCCGTCAGCCGCGTATTATCGTGCAGCGTGCTGAATTGTGCTAGGTGATACAGCTGATCTCGAAGATGTTTCTGTGAATAATCAATTTTTATACCATACTCTACGATATTTAGTAGTTAGCAGAATGGTTTTTCCTTCGAATCCTTCTCTAAAAATTGGTACATTTCGATTTTCTTTAGATGGTCTGTTGAATTCCATCCTTATCTACAGTGGGGTTTTCGCTAGTTACGGAATCGTCCCAATCTTCTCAATTCCAGATCAGAACAAGGAATCAATCACGTTAATGCTCAAAATTTTTTTATATAAAAATTGGATGTTAATGCAAATCAAAAAAAGAAAAGTCCTCTACCCCCCCCCCCCACCCGGAAAGGAACAATCAAAATGAAAAAAATGGTGGCCTCCTCGATATCTTGCGGGAAAAAAGCTACTCCGCATCGAAACAAAAATTTACAAAACATCCATGAAATCGAAATCCACCCATTTTCGAAGAAATGTTTAGAAGGCAAACAGACTTTCTAACTCCAGATAAAACACATGGGTCTTGGCGTTGTTGGCGAGCCTACCCGGAGCCGTATATTACCTTGCTCGGTTCGCAGCTCTGGGAAAAAAATGGAAAAAGCACTCTCCAAGGCTCGTCAATAGAGTGAGTGTAGTCAAAAAAAAAAGGAAAAAGTGGAGTAGAAATCACAAAAGTTTTCCTTTGCCAGAGTCTAGCTTCGACGAGGTTCGGGATGACGGTCTGTCTGACCCTGCCACTCCCTTACCCGTTATATAATCACTGACCTGTCGTCTTAACATCGTAACACCTTTAACATTGAATTGAATTTGCATTTTCCTTACTCTTTTCTCTGTATGAATATTTGTGTGCAGTCTATATCTTAAATACTTGTGCATCTTGGCAAAATCGATTACTGATTCGTTTTTATGACACAGTAACCGATTATTATTATTATTATTATTATTATTACTACTGTTACTATTACTATTATTATTATTATTATTATTATTATTATTATTATTATTATTATTATTATTATTATTATTATTATTATTATTATTATTATTATTATTATTATTATTATTATTATTATTATTATTATTATTACTATTACAATGTCAGCGACTATAGAGAAAAAAGGATATCTACCGGAGTGCCTTCAAAATCAGTTGCGACACCTCGCACTGTTCAGCCCGCGGCGCAACCGCACGCGACTGAAGGCGCTCGTCTCTCTGAGCCCATAGCGGTTGCCCAGAGATTACTGGACCGTAGTCAGCTGTTAGGTATACTAGAGAGGGAAGAAAAAACAGTTAAAGCTAGGACATATGTAAGGTAGAAATGCACTAGAGCAAAGCAAAATTGAAACCCTATAATGCAGTGATAGCAGCGTGACATTTTAGAATACTAGCAGATCTTGAAAAAAGCTGCACACCTGAGGCACACTGTGATAAAGGCCACTTCCCCCGAAGCATCAAGTCTCGAATTTGCCGCGAGTGATAGTCACCTACATATGTATCATTATCATTTATTTGGCCATTGTCAAAATGCTCTTGTGAAACGGTGAAATTGTCCTAATGAAAAAGGATTTTTCCTTTTGCGAACCGGGTCTTTTTTCACGAATTTTTTTCACCTGGTCTGAAAGGTTGCAATAATATTCAGAATTAATCGTTCTACCAGTTTGCAAGTAATCCACAAACAAAATTCTTTTCGCATCCCAAAAAACTGATGCCATACCCTTCTTGGCCGATATCCGGACACGAACTCGTTTCGAAGCCGACAACCAGGTTCACACCACTCTTCAGCCTCTCTTTTTATGATTCAGGATGATTCATCTGATAGACCCAAGTCTCATCCATAGTGTTGAATCGACGCACAAAACCCACTTTATCCTTTTTAAAACGCTCCAAGTGTTGTTGAGAAAGTCGCATTCGAATGTGTTTTTGTTCCATTGTTAGCGAATGCGGCACCCATTGTGCACACAGCTTTATAAAACCCAAAATTTCGCTTAAAGTATGGCTCACACTGCCTAATGAGATGGTTAGAGCCTCTACTAAATCTCTCTCAGTCAAGCGACGATCTTCCAAAACTATGTCCTGCATTTTGGCTATGATTTCTGGTGTTGATGCGCTTTTTGGACGTCCTTCACGTGGATCGTCTTCAAGGCTTGTACGACCACGTTTAAATTCAGCATTACCCATCTTTTTACTGTTCTGATTGTAGGTGAACAATCATTATACACTTTTAACATTCATTCGCGAATTTCTTTTGGTGCTACACCTTCCAAAAATAAGAATTTCATCACTGCACGATATTCACTTTTTCCATTGCTGTGACATGGCGACACTAAATGACTTGTAAACAAAGAATGAATTGACGAATTGAAATGAAACTTCACATACGTTCATATATGTACCAACAAAACGAAAAAATGTCAGGCTAGTAGCAACACCCTTTCTTATCGAATGACAAAACTTGTTTAACAACCTGGTATAGTGCGGCCCACCAAATTTTGTTCATTTTCTCATCAATGAGAAGCGGTCTGCAGAAGACCAACTTGCACAAATTCTTAGGCAGCACGTTCGCCACTGGTTGAGTGGGAGCGGTTAAGCTGCAATGAGTTTAATGTAAATTGATTTCCGACCATTGATACGTAGATAGGCAACTTTCAATGGACTACATTACGTGGCAGGTAGTCTTTGTGTCTATGGCAGAATATAGTAAGAGGAGAAAAAAACCTGTGTAGACCATTTATATGCAAAACGATTAGATAATTCCCGCAGAAAGACGGCTGTTTTCTGCATAATCACATGCCATTCGATACTGTGATGATATGCTCAAGAGCATCACCAACCCGGTCCCCGCTCCTAACCGTCGTTTGGTAACTTACTCGACCGCAGAGGGGTAGATTAGACCTCACATTCCCTTTTTGGAACTCGAGTTCGAATTCTTCGATATTGAGAAAAAAAAATAAATAAAACGTATAAAGAATGGAATATGAAACACTGAGGTCAACAATATATTCCACAACAAGCGAAGGTTCCCCGCAAGCCGAAGCGACGTGCATGGCCCCAGTTTTGAAATTTGCCATTGAAGCATATCAATCAGTGCCGTAATGCCACCGAAATTAACGAAATCCAAATTAACGTGATTTCAGGATTTTTTCGTTACGTTAATCTTTCAAAAAATCGCGTTAACCCGCCGTTAACGAGTAAACACGTTAACGTTTTAACGCACAGCCCTGATGGATACCTCGAAAAACTCAGTCTAGTAAATGAAATCGGTAGGTCGTCCTTCCATGGCCGTTTAAGATGTGCGAGTGAAAAGTCGAAAATGATACCAAGTGCTTTTTGACAAACGACAAAAAATAAGCCTATGGTTGTATAACCGGAATGGCGTGTTTACGAAGCAACTCGAATTGAACCGTCCGCCCAACGCAGTGGTGGTCAAGCACAATTCTTATTCTTGCATTTTCCCGGTCGGTGCGCAAGATAGTACTGAAATTGACTATGATGTTTTGAAATGAAAATGACGATGAATCCCTATGTAATGCCTATGATTGAACCGACATGGCGATACGGGTAAAGCATCAGCATTAACTGGAGTGCATGAAAAGTGTGAAGAGTGCAAGAATACGGCACAATCAGACAGAAAGACAATCGATAAAAGTACTGAGTAGACATTGTACTAAGCAATCATGATTGAATATTCGTGCCGTTCGACTGTATTGCATGTCTTAGCACTGGAGTAAACTTTTCGTTAAATCGCGGTTTGCAAGCTGTTCCTGTATTCTGCCAAATCGAATTTGGTCCAGCTTTGCGAAAAAAGCATCGGCGAAAATGGACACTAATCCCGAGCATTCCTAATATGAAGCCTCATTCTGTCAGCTTGTTTCCGGTAGTCTAGAACTGAAGCTTACAAGTGATGTGGTGTTTCTCCCAAGTACAATACCCACCCTAAGTTTTGGTAAAAAGGCGAAAAAAAGGGAAAAACGCTTTTTTCGTCTTTTGGCTATAACTCGCTTCAAAGTGGACTTTTTTCAAACCCGAATACATCTTTGAAACTAGCATTGATCATTCTTTCCGTTTGACCCATACATGGCTTACTGTCAAACAAGGCATATAGGGTTGACACAATCAATCGAGTGAGAAGTGGGACACTATGAAATGTTTGACTGTGTCTCCTCTAGTCTATTCAACTTGTTTTTGATTTGGTTTTTTTTATTCAATGAGTTTTGATTCTTTTAGATTTTTTTTAAATTTTGTTCCATCTCACCTCTGTGTATTCTTTATTAGCTATTCATTCCCTTATTTTTCGAAATATTTTGGTGTTGTTTGTAACATTTTTTATTCACGCTATTTCTATATGAATTTTCACTATATTTTGAATACTTATACGATTCAATTTTATTCATTTTATTCTTGCTTTATTCAGAAAATGGTTTCGTAACAACGTTAAATAGTTATTCGGATATCTATCCTTTTAGCTCTACCCTCAGACAAACAATTCAAAACGGTAAAAACCTCAAGCCTCAACAATGGAGGATGCAGATAGCTAGATTAACAATTGCTTTTATCAATATTCAAAATTTCTGGGGTTATTCTCAGAATTCGAAAATAACATTCGTCATCCTAATTTCAAAATGGTTCCAAGTGAAGAAAAAGGTTATTTCTTAAAGTAGTTATGACACATTTCGCCCTCCCGAGAAGTTGAAATTCTTCAGATTTGATGAGATTTCAACATGAAGAACATCAATGATCGATTCTTGTCATATTGCTGACTTCGAAACTGTCTCTATACCTGGGAAACAGCCAAGATTTAATTTTGCTTAGTCCTGGTTGAACTTCGTTCTGGCGATGGTCCCCTTCCTCTTCCCCGTATCTCCACTCCTTTCAGTCTGTCTCTCTCCCTTTCTCTCGACGACCTGACGCACTCCTCGCTCGAAAACAGTCCCCCGAAGTGGATTGAAATCGCGTATCGAGGATGGACTGACGAGCCAGACCACCCAGCAGCCAGCGCGCGCGGCCGCGGCGCGTCACCGCATTGATTAATCTCCCAAACGAAAGGTCTGGTTCAACTAATTGACGGCCCTCGTGATATGAATCATTGAGAACAAGGAATAGGGTGGGAATATGGAAGTTTTTCTTGGTTCTTCCGTTTTTTTAATGAAAATTACATTTGATCAATAAATTTAAAAATTGCAGAGCAGCTCTGCGGACGCGGCGTCGTGTTTTCACATTGCGGACGAACGAGCTGACAACAGACTGATCCCAGCATAAACCTGAAATGCGAAATTTTGTGTACAGTGGTGGGGGAAATAGAAAGAAACAATTTGAACTTCGCTAAGTTCTTAGTGCCAATGGGCAGATCAAAAAGGAATCTTTTAGGGGTTCTAGAAATTAAAATATCTCCAGCCAGAATTTTGTACGTGGGGGGGGGCTATTAGGGGTGCCGAACGCGAATATGAGGTCTATCTCAAGTTTGGAAGAGGCTCGCTCATTGCGGCGGACAGGCGGCGTTCGCGACATCACCGGCTGAAGGGGTTTCGATCGTGCGTCTAACGTAGTAGCCTCATCCATTCACTAGACTCCATTCTGAGAAGAGACCATATGTGCACTCTGTTCTGATTGTAAGCTCCACAAAAACATGCACACGGAAGAGACCCCTACTAGAATTGATAAAAGCATGGGCAAACCCAAATCTCCCTGAAAAACAGCCCAGTTTGAAAATGCCCAAATCTGTGGGAAAAGAGCTAGTTTTCATTGGGTTTTTGGTTAGGTTCAAGCGAATATAGTTCTCTCGATATGTGAATCTCGTCCTCCCTCTTTTTAAAATTGAAAGCAGACCTCCAATTCAGGTTTAGCATCCTAAAGGAATTCCTTGAGGTTTGACAGCTAACAATTCTTAAACTCCTAAAGTTGCTGTATTTAAATTATTTCAAATTTTCTCCACATTTTTGAGACATTTTTCGGAAATCGGAAGGCCAAATCCAATCAGAGATATGTTAATCGGAAATCGAAATTCCGCCTATCCCTAGTGAGGGGCATGGTCAGAACCTATGCAGGCTTGTGGGATCACAGTGGTGTTCATATGGTTCAGCTGTGGATGCTTTCTTTGTTAAAGATCGAGGAGTCAAAGTTATTTGGTTGAGCACGACCTTTTGCTTAGGAGATTATTCAAGGCGCGGCCGCACTCTCTTTCCGCTTTGTGGCCCGCGACAAAGTATTTACTCACTGATGGCACGAATATTTTAAGAGGGTACTGTTAGGGGTCTTTCTTAGCAACAGCACAGATAACACAGAAAGTTTTTTCACATTCCGATAAATCTGTATCTTTTCAATGAGAAAATCGTAAAACCAAAAAAATCCCTATTCAGACCCTATTCCTTGCTTGTACTTAATGATTTATACCAGCATTTGACGAGGAGCCGTCAAGTGGTTGAGGCACACCTTTCGTTTAGGAGATTAATCAATGCGGTGACGCGCCGCGGCCGCACGCGCTGGCTGCTGGGTGGTCTTACTCTCCAGTTCATCCCCGCTGCGCGAATTCAATCCACTTCAGAGGACTGCTTTCGAGCGAGAAGTGCGTCAGATCGTCGAGAGAAAGGGAGAGAGCTAGAGTGGAAGGAGTGGAGTTACGGGGAAGAGGAAGGGGACCATCGCCAGAACGAATTTCAACCAGTGGCCGTATTCATGAAACGACGGGCTTGTACCCGCCGGATGGCCACCAGTTTTGTGGCTCCTCTGTCGAGATTTCAATGGTGGCGCCCTCATCTTCGCCACCTGTAAGAGCAGAGACAGGCATGGGTAGCCACCTGCAGAGACGAAGAGGAGACCGCCGGGTAGGAAACTGCTGTGTCTCAACCCCGCTACCAATGCATTCCGGCGGGCACAGCATGCCCGACCTCGACTGTGCGGGTGGACGGGCAGAGCGCGCGCCGCCTGCCAGTAACATATTGATCACGTTCTGAAACGCATGATATAAATATAAAACCTAAAAGAAACAAAAATCGTTATATGAGAAACCCGAAATCAAAAACAAGTTGAATAGACTTGAGGAGACACAGTCACACACTTCAGCATTTCATATTGTCCCACTTCCCACTCGATTGATTGTGTCAACCCTATACGCCTTGTTTGACAGTAAGCCATGTGTAGATCAAATAGAAAGAATGATCAATGCGGATTCCAAAAATGTCTTCAAATTCGAAAAATGACCACTTTGAAGCGAGTTATGACCAAAAGACGAAAAAAGCGATTTTCCGCGTTTTTTTCGCCTGTTTACCAAAACTTAGGGTGGGTATTATACTTGGGCAAAACTGTAAAAATTTTCGAATTTCAAATTTTCGAATATATTCGAAAATCAAATTTTTCGAATTTCAAATTTTCGAATATACTCGAAAATGGTATTTTTCGAATTTCGGATTTTCGAAAATATTCGAAAAACTGATTTTTCGAACTTCAAATTTTCGAGTATATTCGAAAATCAAATTCTTCGAATTTTCGAATAATTTTTTCGAATACTTTTTTCGAATTTTAGATTAATTTTTTCTATTTTTCGGATAAATTTTCTAGAATTCACAAATGATGGCTTCGATTTTGAAAACTAGTTTTGAGCTGTCATTTACTGTGACTATCACTTTGTAGAAATATTCATCGGTTACACTTACTCTTAATCTCAAACCATTTACAACCAGAATGGCTGCAGAATCTGTCCCTGGGGTTGGATTCAGGGTCAGGCACAGCGGTGGTCCGGGTCGTCCTGAACAACGACCCCCCCTTGAGAGGGACATTTTTTCGGCTAAAAAACGACTTTCTAGGAAGGGTGAAAAAATTGGTAAACTTTACTGACTCGTTTCATTTTGGAGGTTTTTTCAATTTTGGAGCCTCACCATTCCAAAGGGGATGAATAGCGTTCCATGTGCTGCCGATATTAAAAAACTATAGCCAGATGGGAAGCTGAAAAGCACTTCAGAAACCAGAAAAATCTGCGCCCTCCGTTTTTAGCCACGGTGGTCCGGTGGGGCTTTTGCACCACCGTGGGACCACCGCACCTTTGACCGGCCATAACTCGGCTCAAAAACGATTTCATGAGCTCATCTCCGGACGTTAACACTTTCTAACATCTGTTTACAGTTTGCACTCTTTCACTAGGTCATGTATCTGGGCGACCCTTTTTGATTTTTGGGCCGATTTTTTCAATTTCCGAAGAGGGGTAGGTGAAGTTCAGTTTTTGAAAAAATGATTTTTTCACCTATCTAGAAATGATTTTTGGAACATTTCCAGTCGATTGGAACCCTCGTTATGGGTACTTTTTTTCTGAAACTGACACTCCGCCATTTCCAGACTCGCTTTATTTTGGAGGTTTTTAAAATTTTTGGGGCCTCACTATTCCAAAGTGGATGAATAGCGTTCCATGCGCTGCCGTTATTCAAAAAATTCAGTCAGATGTAAAGCTGAAAAGCATATCAGAAACCGGAAAAATCTTCGCCCTCCGTTTTTGGCCACGGTGGTCCGGTGGGGCTTTTGCACCACCGTGGGACCGTGAACCAAACGGAGCAAAGCTCTAGATGATTTAGGTACAGTTTTAGTTTCGCCACAAACTCCAAATTTCTGGTCAAGGCCTGCTCCAGAATACGGATCAAGAGCTTCGACCTGATGCAGAAAATATTCGCAGACCTTATGCAAAGGCTGCAAAAAAGGAAGTGGGAACAGTATGAGGACATTCACACAATGAGAGCTCAATTGCTGAAGCTTGTGACAACTTTGTAGGGCCTAACAGAGATGGATGAGATAGAACTTGCAATGCCGAAAATTCTGAAAGCTCCAGATAATTTTCACGAGGGGTGAGGCGGCGTTCACGCAGAGAACCGTGTCAATCTCATGTTTTAGAGCAGAATGCTACAAATTTTCTTAGCATAGACGGTGACTTCGAACTAAGCTTTGGATCCTACCTCGTATGTGGTATCGCTGCCAAGGAAGCTTTATCACAAACCCTTCGCGTTTGCCGTAAGAAAGGTGGTGGCCCCCTCTGCCGACGGTGCATCTGTGATGACAGGGCATATAAACGGCATTCATGCAAGACCAGCGCATAGTAGATGACGAGAAAAAACTCTATGGAAATATGAGAGCAGGTGCGGACCCAACATGATTAAAAGAAATTTTAGGTATCTAGATATGTTTTGTTTTAGATTTTTTTCTCAGCGTCTACGCAGCACATACACTGAATTCCGTCGTAACTGCTCTGAACAACTACGCCTATTGGCTCGCTCAGGAACAAATGAACTTTTCGTACCTCAAAATGGGGGGCGATACATTGGGTCCGCCGGTCGGCCAGCATGCAGCAAGCGCTAGCAAAGATCCTAAGCAACTACCTGTTTTGATGGGGAGCCTTCAAGGCTTGGCTAATGGAGATACAATAGAAAGTATCAAAGCAAGAGCTGTGGCTGCTGCGTGGACGGGCGCACGTTTCCAGTTCTTCACCACGTGAGCCACACACTATTCCAGCTGACATTATTTTCAGAGGAACTACAATAAGAAGAAGGTCTCATAGTATAATATGTGTCTCGCTGGCGCTATTTCGACCACATGATGGGAGACAAGGGCGGCAAATTGGCGAATGTTGCACAAAGATTACTGAGAGACAATAACGTTTTGAAATTGAGGAGTCCCTTGAGCTTAAGATACGAAAGTGTGAGCACAAAGTTTCTCGATCAGTACTATACCTCTTTTGAAGTCCCAATTTCTGAATACCTGTTGTGGTATGACGCTAAGACATTTAAGGGCCTTAGTGGATCGACGTCGCAAAGCCAAGAAACGCTCTCAGTTTCGGAGTCCCGAAACATAAAGCCAGAAAATCAGAGATGAGGAGTCACACTCCATCAGAGACCAAGGCAACGCTTGTCGCTACACCGAATACATTACCTTTGACATCGATGCTCTTAGCCATCGAGCCTTGGGTAAAGTGTATAACGAGGGGACATCTGTTGCTCTGGTTAGCACCCACATCACTGAGTTCTACTCCAGCAATGCCAATCAGATTCGAAGATATATATTCCCAGGAGACAAGGCTAACGCACGAAGCAGAAGGACTTTCCCTAGCCTTTGGGTCGTAACATACTGCTGGAGATGATACAATGTGAAATAGCGAGTTTCGAAAACTTCGAAATGTATAAACCTACAAACGCCAAGTTCAATACCAGAGGTTGGCCCAAATATATAGACGACGCGAACAAGATACAGATCACAGTACGCCTAGATTCGATTACGAACTTAATCGCCTTACTTCAAAAGTACTGCGCTATACAGGATGCGATGCCATCGTGCGAAACCTACGCTACCATTGCCAGTTCTGCACAAAGTTCGCAGTCGTGGCCCAACGACTTCCGAAACGATAAAACAGTCTTCACTTCTATCGGGTTTAGGTAGAAAACCCCGAAGAAATGTCTACTCCGACTGTTGTAGTCGAGATAATGTTGAGCTAGTACACGCTTGATGATTTACTCTGTTTTTTATTTGGAAACTGCTCTTGTTCCATCGATAATGTTGACCATTCCATGGTAAATAATCATGGCCAAAATAATTTTTCCTCATGATTCAATTTTTCAGTGATACAGGCATTAATTCAGATTGGTCAAAAAATAACGACCCCCACCCAAAAATTTAAAGTTTCCCCAAAAAAATAACAACCCCCTCTCGGTCCATGGTGGTCCGCGGACCACCGTGAGCTTGACCCTGGTTGGATTGTGTCGGAACTGGTTAAGAGAGCCTACCGCAATGTCAGGCGCAATTCATACGTCACGCGCGGGAGTGGCGTTGATGTATTGAAAGCCTGACGCCTGATTTTCATTATTAAGCTGTCTTCAATTTCATTTTGGTTAATAATTATTAATTTTAGTGCTATCTTCTGCTACCATGATAGCGATCGCATGTACAGATTTTGCTTGCTCGGCAAAGCTAGAGCCCATTTTAATCCGCTCCGCCATAGCGTCGCCGCTGGAGTAGTTATAGTCTCCTGAAGCGCGTCGCGCGCGTTTAGCACCAGACGCTTGGCTTCAGGCAAGATTTGGCCACTACTATCCCTTTCTGGGGAAGTGCCTTATTGAACCCAAGCGCCGAGACCCTAGCGCCGCTCTCAAGACCTTCTACTATGCCACCGCGCGGCTTAGGCGAATTGGCTGCCGCCGAGCTTGCACGACTTCAGATGGGGGCAGGGCTGAACACGCGAGCTTGAAACCTTTACACACTTTTGCCGTTTTGCCGCCGCGGAAAATGCCGCTTCCGAGCTACAAAGAAGCGAGTGTTTTGGATTGCTAGAAAATGAGCCGGGAGTTGGCAACTAGCTTCTTTCCATATGAGAATGCTGGCGAAATCGATTCGCGAACGGAACTGGTAACGAGAAAGTAAAGCGCGGCAAACGCGGTATTAACGACCGAGAACTTTTCTCCGCCACTGCCGCGTTTTATTATTTTCCTTAGCAGCGGCATTTGACGCGGCAGCAAAGGTATGAAAAGGGCGTTAGGCCAATGATATGGTTTTGCGACACGAGGTCGCGTCGCTCTGCACAGCGGCAGCGACCGCTTCCTGCCCTTCAAATCTGTCGCTGTCGCAGTGCGCTGCACAGCGAAGAGTGCGAGTACAAGTGAAGCTTCGGGGAACCGCTCTGCTTCTATACAAATCATACGTATCGATCAAACGTATTAAGACAGGTAATCGCAGGTAAACCTGTTCTGTCACTTCGACAGGCATGTTTTACGTTAGGAGCCGATCGGTTCCCCGAAGCTCTATACTCCACAGCGGCAGCGACAGTGGCAACGACAGGCATCGGCACATTTGCAGTATGTCAGCCCTCCACGACACGTCGCTGCGACGGACACGCGACAACTGTTCCTACGAAGGCCAGTGCCATTGCTGCGATGTTGGTCCCGCATTTGTGCTAAATGCCATGACTGTCGCTCGTGGCAGCGACAATGTATACCATTGACCTCAGGCGACGTTTATACTCCCGCCGCCGAGAGGCGCGGCGTAGCGCGATTCTATAATATCGATCGTGCCACGCCGAGCACGGCTGTGCGTAACTGAATTTTGTAATTTAAATTTTCAAATTCATCGTAATTCACAAGGCCTGAGCACAACCAAACCTCTCCAGCCGCAAAGACCACTCCTAGCTAATGTGTTTAGAGTAGTCATTGTAGATCAGTGAGCTCAACCGCTCCCGTCCGTATTTCAAGCTACTGTTTCTCTGGAACGGGAGGGTTTTGGAAGCTAAAACCCTGGTACTGTCCATATCTGCCTGACAGCTACATAATAAATTCGAAAACGAGAGACAAACGGTTTGCTTTGGCTGGCCGTTCAAGCCAGCCTTTCCTACAGATGGAGCGTCTTGTACGGTGACGCAATATTTCACACGGTCCAAGCGTGTGAGAACCCCAAATCGGCGGTGGGGTGAATAGGCCAAGATGGTGCTTTGATAGAGTGTGCTTTAAAAGATTGATCAGAAGAAAAGGGCTTCCAATGAAATGATGATTTTGCATTTCGATTATTCGAATTTCAAAAACTCGTCAAAATATTCGAATTTCGAATATTATTCGAAAGCCTGTTTTTGAAATATTCGAATTTTGAATATTATTCGAAAGCCTGTTTATTAGAATGTTTTTCGAATAATATAATTCGGTCCGAAGTAAAGTGGGTATTGTTTTCATCAACTTCTGTGCCACACCAGGTTTTTAACGGCAGAATCGACTTTATTGGCCAGACGTTTCGGCAAGCTCGCCGTTATCAGAGGCCTGAAAAATCGTCGAAACAATCCATGTGCAAAACTACACGGCCAAACGCTGCCTCTGCTCTCGCAAATATTGACTTCCACATAAACTTTAGGCGGCAACGGGTAAAACAACAGAACCAACCCGATTCGATTCCACCACGGCCAAGCCCCGCTGCAGTTAGTAGACGACCGGAAGCAAGTGAGGCACCTTTGAAATCGATACCGCCACTAACCACGGTGACTACTAGCAGAAGTTGATATCTCACAATCCACATAGCGGGAGAAACGGTAGAAACTCATTGGTTATCGTGATGCACTCGTTTCGATTGTTAAGCTTTGGATCCCGAGTGCGTATATAAAATGCCTCCAGGGCCTTTCTCACAGCGATGTTCCGAGTGGGTATTGCATTTGACGAAATCAGTCATAGTGTCGTAGCCAGTAACTACAGGTTCACTTATACGAAATAATGTTGGGAAGTAGTCTATTATGATCATAAGATGGCTTGCAAAGGGTAAAAAATGATGTTTCCACATGGTCGCGGCTGTCTTGGCTTCTCCTCGTTCAGAATAAAACCACAATTTCTGAATGTTGGGCTCCGCAAAAAAAAGGGTACGGATTTGGCATTGTAACTAGATGTCGTGAAATTGTTTCATTGGATTTAGCTCTCAACTTGCTTTTATTAAATGTAGTGAAATTGTTGACTTGATTTGGCTGATTATGGTATATGCAGACAACGTTACCATTAAAATATAGTGAAACAGTTGCAAATGAATTCGGCAGGCGCTCCATAAATCATCAGAGTCAAATCACGCGTCAGGAGCATTTCTCATGATAGTTTTTTCTGTACTCAACGCTTTCACGGTTCACATTATATGAGAACGTTTTCGTTGCTAGACTTATTCCTGTTTGATCCAAATTACGCTCGACTCGGAACTCCTTCTGGCGCGTGATTCGACTCCGATAATTTATGGAGTGCCGGCCAAATCCATTTGCAACTGTTTCACTATATTTTAATGGTAACGATGTCTACATATACCATAATCAGCCAAATCAAGTCAACAATTTCACTACATTTCGAAAAATCAAGTTGAGAGTCAAATCCAATAAAATAATCTTACGACATTTAACCCATTCACGACCACGTGTCCCACCGGTGGGACAGGCGTTGACTACCACTTTGGACTGCGTGTCCCACCTTTGGGACACCCTTTTCAAAAATCGATTTCTCCGTCACAAGAAACTATTTTCAAATTTACATATGATCAATGTATTGACCTACCCAAGACTTGAATAAAAACCTCGTGGTCCATCAGTAGATACAAATGCAACGACATATCTAGAATTTTCTAAAATTAGGTGGGCTGAAGTAGAGGAGAAAACGGCTGTAAAGTAACTTTAGAAGCGCCTAATGATTTCTTTTTCCTTCTATTGCTAGCTCTTAGGTTGCTTAGTACAAACCTATCGTTTGAAACTGGATTACTTTTCTGAAAGCGTTGCAGCTCAGTTGACCTCGTTTTGCTTTTGAGTGATTGCTTCTCGATAACCGAAGCGTCTCGGATGCTCAAACTTTGATACTGTTCAGTCATCGTTGGTGTCTACAATACAGAAACGGAAAAGTAAAAGCAATTCACCGTGGGACGCTATTCAAGCCAGCGTGTCCCACCTGTGGGGCACGTTATACGGTGCTGCAATACTGCACGCGGTCCGAATGTGCAATCACCCAAAATTAGGCGTGGTTGTGAATGGGTTAGGAACAATGCCAAATCATTACCCTTTTTGCGGAGCCCAACTTCCAGAAATTTCACAACTTTTCCCAAGGGTTTTCCTTCTACAATATAGTCAATCCTTGAAGGGGGGGGGAGACGATGCTGCTAGGATAGCTTTATAATAAGATTCAAGTTGATGTTTTTGAGAAAAAAACATAGTTTCAGAAATGGAGAAACGGCCGCTCCGCTGCTCAAATAGCAAGGTAATAAGGTGCGTCCGAATGAGAATGGCGGCCCATGCGGCCGGCGTGCTTGGCAGGCGGCCGTCGCGTTCGCCGCTCTCGGACGAGCATGCAAAAAGTCTCCACCGCCATCGACTACTAACGGGCCGGCACCTGCTGGCAGCAAGCACTGCGCCGATCAATCAGTGGGAGAGTGGACGACCGTCGTTGAAATCCAACACTCGTCCGAGGGCGACACATGCGACGGCCACCTGCCAAGCACGCCGGCCGCGTGGGCCGCCATTCTCATTCGGGCACACTTTAGCTGCATCGTGGCTTCCCAGAGATAGGATACAAGGCATATACATTTTGAATTTAAAAGTCGCGAAAATGAAGAAATGGGTTTTGAAATGACACAATTGTACAGGATCAGTCGCTCTAGCCAAACTTCACCGGTTCTTGCTGATGTACATAGCTCATCTACGCCGGCCCATACGTCTGATTCGGAGACATAACTTGCATACGGTGTCCTGGATATTAAACTGAGGCCCTGCACACGTCCCGTTATGTTCTACAGAACCATGCGGTCCTGCACACATTCTATGCCGTCCTGCACATCCCTGCTGGGGTCCTGTACACGTACCATGACGTCCTGCACACTCCTACTGGGGTCCTGCACACATTCTGCTACGTCCTGCGCACCCCTACTGAAGTCCTGCACACGTCCCATGATGTCCTGCACATTCCTACTGAGGCCATACACACATTCCACGACGTCCTGCACACCCCTATTGGGGTCCTGCACATATTATACGACGTCCTGCACATCCCTACTGCGGTCCTGCACACGTTCCATGACGTCCTGCACATTCCCACTGAGGTCCTACACACATGCTATGACGTTCTGCACACCCCTACTGAGGTCCTGCGCGCGTCCCATGATGTCCTGCCCACTCCTGAGATCCTGCTGTAGTTCGTGAATACTCCAATCGCGGTCTCGCATAGTCACCTGACACTTCAGCTCACGCTGCGACGCCTTCTTATCGATGGTGCGCATGGTACGAACACGCGCTTCGCTCAGAAATATCCATCCCGCACAACCGTACTCTTCCGATCCGGACGTTTGGAGTACACCACCCTAGAGAGCAAGGTATTTATATGAAGTCCCCAAGAAAACAATGACTGATAACGAAAAACCCCGTCATTTTTATGAACTTATCTTGAGAGACTGGTTTCCAAGTTTGAACCGCTTGTAAGTGGTCCAGGAGTGAAAATTGTGAACTCTGCGGGTTGTTTTTGGCATCCTCGTGCCCGATTACCTCTGGTCACCAAATTTCAAGCAATTTGGTTCACGCCGTCTAAAAAAAATGAAATGTGACGGACGGAGGCGGAGAAAATTTTTGCTTCATTTGGGGTGCGCAACTTTAAGATAAAATCAATTAGTGGGACTGTAATGAGTAATGGTTGGAACCTCGACTCAGAGTACCAAGAGGTATAATTATCTGCCTCGACTCAGAATCTCTCGCCCACTCCGCGCGGCGACTAGATCGCCGCAACGCGACGATGAGGTGTGCCTTCGTATTCCTCGTCGAGGAGGGTGAGTGGATGCATTGGCATCGTTCTGAATGAGACACTCCTAATGGCTCTGCCATAGGCAAAGATAGAGGCATGGTAATCTCATTGATTGGTCTTAGAGGAAGGTAACGAATATCGAATGGATAAGGATAAAAAACAAACCCAGGAGTTATCTCTACTAATGAAAAACAAATGGTGTTCAATTAATTTGAAGGCAGTGTTCACGATAATCTTCAATTTTGAGATTAATCGCTAATTCGATTGTTTGGGCCCCGAGTAGAACAGAAATGACAAAGAAACCGAGAGAAACGCCGCAGAATGCCACGAAATCCTTTACTCTTACACCGCTTCTTTACTCGTATATTCGTGGGGAAGTTCCCGAGAACGACAGCAGAACTTCCCTCGAAACAACTGGGGAACTTCCCCCGAATTGGGCGGAAGCGAAGGGGACGTCTCGACAGCAGAGTAATGGGGGAAGTTCCCACAGCAGGAGTTCTCTTGTTCTCCCGACTGCAGTTCTTCCCTAAACCTTCCAACTGCAGATATTCCCATTGTTCAATGATTGGTCTAAAATCAGCTTGCTAGGACTCGCTGTTTGCGACAGTCTCCTGTTCCTGAAAAACTGCGATCGGTCCAAAATATTCACCTCTGATTATAGAGAAGCTCATTACATAGCTTCTCTGAAATCCAGACAGAGATGCCTTACGTAGCCCTCGAGCGGCAGATCTTACATCTCAACTTGTGAAGTGAGACCACCTAGCGACTAGCTCGTCTGCATCACCGTATACGCTGCGGCTTTGTTTTCGCGTTCATCATGTGCGGGGAGGCCATGGGAACAACCGTGAAGCGAACTTCCCTTGTTCTTCCCCCGAGTTGACTGTTTCGAACGCCTTATCGTTGTGTATAATTCGAGGGGAGAGGGGCGAGACGGCCCCCTCCGGGGGGACGTCTCGCTCCTCTCCCCCCGACTGAGTGATAACGACCAAAACAGGTCTATTGTCCTCGGGAACTTCCCCCTAAATGTGTGAGTACTCTCAGTGGAACTGTTTGTTGTGGCAATGAAATCTTTTGTGGTCCCGTATTTTGCAATTATTCGCTTTCTGTTGCTCCGTTATTTCCTTCGGACCCCAAATAATACTGCTCTGCCTGAAATATTCTTCCATTTTCAATTAGTCCCATTTTTTTACCTGTGACAACCACCGTGAACATGTTCATCCAAACGGACAATTAGGCCAGGCTAGAGATTAATGTCATTGAAATAAGACGTTTAAAGGCAGTGTCCACGATAAATTTCGTCTTCGGTTTTTGGCCGGAAATCGAAAGTTCAGGGTCTCATTGGAGCACTGGGGTCGAAAGAACGAACGAAAACGAGCTAGAAAGAGCTTAATACGGCTCCGAAGTCCGCTTGCGCTAGCCCTCACGCTCGCGGTCGAGTGTTCCGAGGAACAGTTTGGTCCGCTTCTACATAAGCATTGGAGCGCGAGCGCGGCTCAGTTTTAGGCATGGAGGCGCATTTGCGCACGCTGTCTAGTTCAGGCCCATGCCCGCGCAACTCATCCACCGTCGAAATATGACTTTCAAACAGAAGAGCTGATTTTGGATGTTTCGCAGCGTTTTTCATTATTCTTTCTTCACTGATGAAACAGACTCTAAACCTTCGTTTTCTGGTGGAAATTCAAAAACGATTTTTATCGTGGACAATCCCTTCAAGTGCGTTTCTCGCCGCTTCTTCGTAATTTCAGTAACACTTGGTAGCCAACGTATTGTTTTGAGTAGAAAACTCGGGAACGAAAATTATCGTGAACACGGCCTTTAAATGAATGTGGATGCGTGGAACTTGAAAATTGAATTACTTGATGGAATCTGTGGATTTTAAATAAAATAATCATAGAAATGTATTATAATAATGACATTGAACAAGTCCTGAATTAATCATCGAAATAAAATGAAATAATCAATAATCATCATCGAATCATCGAAATGAAGTAATAGCTTGCAGCGAAAGTTTAATCGATAAATGTGGATGCGTGGAACATGAAAATCGAATTACTTGATGGAACCTCAAAAAAAAATCATAAAGTAATCATCGTAATGAAAAGTTTTGTTGAAAATAAAAGGATGAAGGATAAAGTTCTCGGCGTATATCAATCCTCTGGGTCCTATTTAAAATAGGTTTCAAAATTATGGCAGGTGCCCAGAGTGGGAAATTTTTCAACGAATAAGCATTTGCATAAAAAGTCAATAAAATAGTTGACATATTAGCGAAAAAAAATGGTTTACCTACGTGGGTACAAGCAGGTTAATATGTGCTAATCGTAGACCGTTTCATCAACGTGTAGTGAAGGACTGACGTTTCTCGGGACGGATTGTGGAGTACTGCAAGAAGATGTCGCGTTTTGCAACAAACTCAGCTATGTGGTTCTTTCGTACTTTTGTCACCAAATACTTATGTGAATTAATAATTTTCCGCGTGTAATAATCTAGTGAATCTTACATCACCTTCATTTCTCCGTTACTCGCACTCCTATTATCACAATCGTAGGTGCGAAGCTGTTGTTTTTCGGAAATTTCAACTACGAAAATGGAGAAATCATTCTCAAAACCACACCGCTTCTATGATTGTGAGACAGAAAAGTGCAAGTAGCGGGGAAATGGAGGTTAATTTTGTGTTCAAATATTTAGGAAAAGTAATACTGCATGCTCATGTAATATCTAATGAACACGTGCTGTCAATCCTCCTAACCAATATACTGGCAGTGGATCTGTTACCGTCTGTAGTCCAATCATAATCCGAGAGGCAGCAATTGAACCTGCATAACTCGCCGCGCGGAAACCGCCGCGTGATCTTAGCTGTCTGCTCTCTCTCTCGAGGTGGGAGGTGCCTTCTGGCGAGCGAGCCGAGGTGCGAACCACGCTAACGAGTTTTTAATTACACCAGTGATCTCTGATTTTATCCTAAAGCCCCTCTCCCGGTATAGGACATGCGCTCGGTAAGAGATCAAAGCCAAATCTGGTGAGCGCTTCGCGCTCACCACAATCATGGAGTTGAAGTTTTCCAAAGTCGCTTGTGAATGCTTGATCGGTCAAAAATAAATATGGAAGGCTTAGTCAGAGATCTAAATTTTCCTACAATGATGGATTGAACTTTCCGGAACACTGTCATGATGATAACTGTGGTCTCTGTATGATACTTAGTCTAAAGAATACATTGGACGCGGTCATCGCGGCTGACCGTGCAACGTTGACGGCGTCATCGGTTTATGGGGTTTCAGCCGCGCTAGGCGATTTACCGTCGCTGCACCATCCTTTCGTCAGACAAATTGATTACGTGTACTCTGTTTAGGGATATTGTATGAGACGAGAAACTTTCATGATAAAGGAGAGGCGCCCGGTGTGTTCGTCAACCCGCAAGACCAGTGTGGAAAAAACCAAGAAAAAAAGTTGTAGCTAGGTATATTTACTGTTAAGTTAGACGGCTTAACACCTCAGAGACCGCTTGTCCACACTGCGTACTCACCGCTGTTGTGCCCCTGGGACCACGTATCCACGCCGCTAACCCTCGCTATGTACTCATTTTTTTGTCGTATCTCCAGCGAAAAAATAGGATACCTTTTTATTGCAGCAGGTAGATCCGTTCTGAGAAGAACTCATATTACTAGTGGGCAGACATCATTCACGTTAGACGAGTTTATTCATAACAAAAATCCCGGATTCAAAAAACACATAACTGATTAGCCATGGTGGCATGCGGTCTATTTCGTGTTTAGCAGAAGTCAAGATCAGGATGGGCGGATCATCAATTCTTGATCATAAAAACAAGGTTCTCCAATAGAGAAGGTTATCAGGCAGGACCACCATAGATTTTCACGCCTTCCCTCCAAGATGCGATCAGCAATCTTTACTGGGCTAGCAGAGGTCTTCGGATAGACGGAGAGCAGCTCTTCAGCCTGCGTTTCACGGACCCAATCGTGCCTACCAGCCAGAGTACGGTAGAGCTGAACGAGATGTTGCACGAGTTGGAGGAAATACAATACCCGCGCTAAGTTTTGTAAAAACGGGGAGCATCTGGCAAACTTGGCAAAAAAAGCGTCCGATGCATGTAACTTTCTTCAACGAAGACGTTTTCGGATTTTGAAAACGCTATCATATTCACAGCTCAAATTCCTACATAATAGTGTACATTGTAGACCAAAGCTTCCTAAAATCGCTTTGTTTTCAAAAAAAAATTGTTTCTGCGGTCGTTTCACAAAAACTTCGCGAGCGGCAAAGTGCGGCGAAATTTGGAGTAGTAATTGTGCAAGTAATAGGGGCTGTCTCGAGATCTGTGCAGATTGAATTTTCGAAATCCTCCATTAAAGGCAGTGTTCACGATAAACATCGTTTTTCTGTTATCCCGCCTGTCTTGAAAACGGTCCCATGCTGAGTTCAATGGTCTCTGGAATCGTGCAAGACCTTCTGGAAACGGAGTTATGGTCCCTCGAAAAATGAGCTAGGGAATTATGATGGACGAGTTTTCCGAGGTTTGTAACTTCCGTTTTTTGCAGCCGATGTATACGAGCTGACCTGGGTAGAGAGAGAAGTTGAGAGTGAAGGGAAGAACGGGGCTATTGATCGGATACCATCGCTCATCTCACGATTACCATCGCTCATCTCGAGTTTTCATTTGTTCACGTCGGAGGGCGGGCATTGCGCTTCTGAGGTTGCCTTGCGCTCAAAGTGGCAACTTCGGGCTCTTCTGGCGCTCCTCCTGGCTCGTTTTCATGGGTTCTTTCGACGTCAACGTAACAGTGTGCCCATCCACTACCCATTCCTAGTGGAAACCGAAACACACTTTTCATCGTGAACACTGCCTTTAACACTGCGTACCCTTTAGGACTCAACGATAATATTAGAAGGTATGGAAACGTATCTGATATAAAAAAAGCTATAAGAGCTTGTAAACAAAGCTACAAGAGCTCTGTTTATGATTTTCAGAAATGTTCAAGTTAACGAGCCTTCAGTTTTAACCACGCTGTAGAAACCTATGTTTTACCCCATCTTGAATACAAGTCACGCGCATAGAACCCAACTATGAAAAAGCAGACCCGGATGTTGGAAATAGTTCAACAAACATTTACAAGATTGGTATTATATTTTATCGGGCCTTCTCAAATTCAAACTACCCTGAGGAACTTCCCTCTTATAGAGATCGTCTCCTCGGGCTCAATATGAGAAGCCTGAAATACAGAAGAGTGGTGCATGATTTGGTGTTCTGCTTCCGCATTATTCGCATGGAAATAAGACTCAGAGCTAGCAAGTACTGGGTGTTTAAAGGCAGCGTTCACGATGAAGAATGTGTTTCAGTTTCCACTAGGAATGGGTAGTGGAGGGGCAGACTGTAACGTTGAGGTCGAAAGAACGCATGAAAACGAGCCAGGAAAAGCTCCAAAAGAGCCCGAAGTTGCCACTTCGAGCGCAAGGCAAACCCCAAAAGCGCATCACACGCCCACAGACGTGAATAAATGAATGCTCAAGATCGTGAGATGAGCGATGATTTCCAGTCATTAGCCCCGTTCTTCCCTTCATTCTCAGCTTCTCTCTTCACTCAGGTCAGCTCGCATAGATCGGCTGCAAAAGATGGAAGTTGCAAGCCTCGGACAACTCGTCCACCATGTTTCCTTAGCTCAATTTTTGAGGGAACATAACTCCATTCCCAGAAGGTCTTGTACGATTCCAGAGACATCATCAGAATGAGCATGAGACCGTCTCAAAGATAGTTGGAAAAACAGAAAAACGATTTTTATCGTGAACACTGCCTTTAAGAAAAATCTAAACAGGCACTCTTATGAGTTGGTGTACAATTCATTCTTTTTTCCGTAGCGCACGGTGGCTAAGCACTTCACCAGTTGAATTTATATCATGCAAAGATTCTCAAAGTTTCCGTAGAAAGCTAAAAAGGATAAATCATTTAGACGTTCTAAAGATTGAGGATGTGTAGATAACTCAGATTTTTCCCCCAAGTTGTCAGTGACCGTTTCCATTCTGGATTCGATGCTATCTCAGTTATGCACCAACACTATTATGCCAACTGGATTGATGGTTTTTTCTCGTCAAAATGGTCGCATCGGGGAAGGGTGTAATGCGACTTGCGATGACTATGGAGTTGCAGCCGACTATCCTTTAAACTGTTGACACTTGCTTCCGAGCTCTGAATAAATACTGTGGACTTTTTGTGCTTTATGGGAATCGCTAGTAAATACCGACCTATTTTCATGAATTAGTTTCAAATTTAGAGTGAGTGCTCCCGCTCGAACTGTATTTTCTCTCGAAAAACTTATGGTGAAACTGCTTCTTTACTTGCCGCAGGCTGGTTGGCCACCTTACCGGTTTCATGTGGGGAGCCAGTAAACCCAAGATCCGAAGTTCCGGTAATATCCAATGTGCCATAGCTGGCCGGCACGGCAAACCTTAGCTTCGTTGGCCTGTAGAGAGATGAAGTCCTACGGGCATTTTCATTTTGAAACGAAATAAAAAAAATATGCTCACGCATATTCAACCATTTCTGTAAAATGTGCCGGTGTTTCGAACTTCAATGCCTCTTACAAGGGACGACCCCCCGGGGGAGGAGACGTCCTGGAAAAAGTTCCTCTGAGAGTTGTGGGGGATGGTAAGAGTAACAATAATCTATGTTTGGTTTTTCCTAAGGGCCATCCGGTAGAGCGAAAAATTGGAAAAACATGAAAAATTAGCGGGCGCATTCTCTTCAAAAGTCCACCATGGCTGTGCTTTCGGTTTTTTTTCAGAAGAGAAAACCAGCTGGCTACAATATCTAACACCCATTTACCTCAATATGCTTTATTTGGATCAATATGGAAAGAAAAAAATTTCGACTTTTTCTCGCCATATACTCGCTCACTCACCCTCGAACTCCAGTGGCCGTATTCATGAAACCGCGGGTGCAGGAAGGGGGCGTAACCTTCCCGTACCCGTCGTATGGCAACCAATATTGTGCCTCTCCTATCGAACTTTTAAAAGTGGCGGCCCCTCTTCGCTACCTGTGAGAGCAGAGATAGGCATGAGTAGCCACCTGCAGAGACAGAGAGGAGACCGCCGGGTAGGTGGCTGCTGTCTCTCAGCTCAGCTAACAATGCATTCCGTCGGGCATAACATGCCCGTCATCAAGTGCTCGGGTGGACAGGAGGTGTCCGCAGTGCCTGTCAGGAAGGTATCGATAATTTAATGTCGCGTGAGATCGACGTAGCAGGCAGCCACACCCCTCTCCGTCCACCCGCTAGGTGGCTACGAACCCTCTTGTCTACCCGCCAGGTAGCTGAGAGCCTTCCTGGCTACCTGCCGGGTAGCCAGGACGGTGCAGCATCGAAAACTCGTCCAACAGCGGGTGAACTTTGGACCTTCCTGGGAGGCTCCCAGTGTTTCATGAATACGGGCACAGATAATTGAAAAAAAAATTCTGCGTGATCGAGCCAACTTTAGTAGTTTTCGATGAAGGGTTAGCAGGTGTATTGGGCAACCGATTGTCGCCTTCTGAAAATGAAAACTGCTGCCATTCACTGCCTGCCATGATGATAATTTTTAACAAAGGGTTCATTGCTTTGCTTCTTGCAATGGTAACGCTTTTTCTACGATTATTCGCAAACGACTTTTATGTGTTCAAGGAAGGTGTTTTTCTTCACTCGAAAAAAGTAAAAGAAAGTTACAAGATGTTCGCATTGCAGTATTTCTCAATGAACCCGAAATGCTAGCACAAGAAGGTTAGAAGAATAATTTTTGAATCAGGTGAGGAAAGGCTCATATACTACAGGGATTCACGCGATAGAAATTGTAAATCCAGCAAGATTGGAAAAAGCAAGTTAAAATGTGGATGAAAAATCTCGTGGATAAACAATCGAATAAATGCAAAACAAATTTTCCAGAAGATGCATTGCGGGAATCGAAGCCGCAAGCCAGCATCTCTTCGTAGTTTAGCATTCCCGATCGTTATCCTCTCGACCATACCTGCACAGTGGCTATGGCAACTTCAGTCGAGTGATACGAGGAATGGAATGCACAATGAGCTCGGAAACGGCTTATATCTCACGAATGGGACAGACTCAAACCGTCAAACCTTGTAGAGAGCAATTTTATTGTAACTTAATGTGTGCCGAGCATACGAACTCACTCCAGTTGCTCCGAGTGGGGGGTTACAGGTAGTTCCAAACGAATTTTTCTTTTTTTCTGGAATATCGGAAGGCCCTTAGGAAAAACCGAACATAGATTATTGTTACTCCATCCATCCCCCACAACTCTCAGAAGAACTTTTTTCAGGACGTCTCCTCCCCCGGGCGGTCGTCCCTTGTTAGTTCTTTTCTCTACCGTTGCTGTTGTCTGCATTGATCTAGTTGCCGATGGTTTTATTGACTTTTGTTGAATTTTTTTGTTGATGTTTTTTTGTTTTCCTGCGCATGGAATATCTTTCTTCTTAATGGTCAGCAAGTTGCTTCCGTGAGCGTTCTACGGAACGTAATAAATATATGAATAAATAACAAACCCTCTTAGACACATGAATAATCACTCTTATTATGCGTTACACATAATAAAACAACGAACAAGAAACGGTCCTAGGAGGAATAAAAATATTAAACAAAACTTGGACATTAATGAATTTTTAGCATTCATAATTAACTGCGGTAATGTTTTAGATATGTTTAGATATTTACACAGTTTAAAGAAGAATGTGGTAACCGAGTTAAAGGCAGAGTATACGATAGAAATCTTTTTCAATTTTTAACCAGAAAACGAAGGTTTAGAGTCTGACTGTTTCATCAGCGAAGAAAGAATGAAAATCATGAAAAACGCTGCGAAACATCCACTCAGACAATGGGGTGGATCGACCGCGGGCGAAAAATCTCGTTTCGTACTGACCGCGTGCCACTATCGTACTGACCGCGGGCAAGAAATGAATTTCGTGTCGAACGCGCGCTTTTGAGTACTGACCGCGCCAACGAAATAGTGCACGCGGTCGATACGCCTGGGCTGCGTACCAACCGCTCGCGAAATTCCATAGAGACGTACTGACCGCGCGCGTTCATCCTTGCGCGCGGTCAGTACGGATTATGACTTTTCGCTGCGTTTGGTACGTGAGCATACGCAGTCAGTACGCAAGTGGTCGCGTTCGGTACGCGACCGCCCGCGTTCAGCACGCAAAAAAACTGGTCGGTGAGTTCGTATTGTCAGTTAGCGCGGTCGGTACGCAATTCTTCGCGTTCAATACGCAATCGCCCGCATTCAATACGCTAGCAAACTGGTGGATGAGATCGGTTTGACGGTCTGCGCGGTCGGTACGCAAGGGTCAGCGTTCAGTACGCAATCGCCCGCGTTCAGCACGCAAAAAACTGGTCTTTGAGGTCGTATTGTCAGTTAGCGCGGTTGGTACGCAATTGTTCGCGTTCAATACGCAATCGCTCGAATTCAGTACGCAAGCAAACTGGTGGATGATATCGGTTAGACAGTGCGCGGTCGGTGCGCAAGGGTCAGCGTTCAGTACGCAATCGCCCGCGTTCAGCACGCAAAAAAACTGGTCGGTGAGGTCGTATTGTCAGTTAGCGCGGTCGGTACGCAATTCTTCGCGTTCAATACGCAATCGCCCGCATTCAGTACGCAAGCAAACTGGTGGATGATATCGGTTAGACAGTGCGCGGTCGGTGCGCAAGGGTTCGCGTTCAACACGCAATCGCCCGCATTGAGTACGCTAGCAGACTGGTGGGTGTGGTCGGTTTGTCAGTCTGCACGGTCGGTACGCAAGTGTGTGTACATACGCAAATGCACGTGCTTATTGAAGGCAGCAGACACACTCAAAAATGATATCGCTTTCGTGACATAAATCGAGGGGTTCGGGGCTGGTAGTATGGGGAACCAACTAAAACTGTATGCAAATAGAGGAACAACGGTTGATTTGTTTATCGGGTGAAAGTTGACGAGTTGCTCAGCGCGCGGTTGAAACAGCGAATATTAGCAACAATACGGTTGAGTTTGAAAAGACGATATACTCTTCCAGCCTGTACTGGAACATTCACCTCGTTGGAAGCATCAAAAACCAGCAAAAGTCACCGTATTAGAACGATCTGTCTGAACGAGTTTGTTTTTGGGGCGTGGTTGCAGAAATTTTTCGATTTGCACTTAGTATTTAGTAGTTTTGACTCGTTTTTGACGCTTACAACGGCGTGACCATTCTATTAGGAGCCATAAGACCCTAGTAACGTAGGTAAGGTCTGGCCGAAGGAGAATGTCCGCCCCAAGCGTTCGGCTTCCGTGTTGAACGGTCGTGGAAGAGTCTTCTCGGGGCTGCAAACAGCTGACTGGAATATTAGCTCTTTCTCGTCTCGTCTTCTTGTTAGTCAATTCACATGTCCAACAAATGCCCTCTCGATTCCCGTTCGACACGCACGCCGACCGCCTGGGCGGACGGTCTCATTCGGACAGACTTCAACTCAACAACTTTTTCGAGCGTGTCTGTTGTCTTCAGGTAACGAAATCTCGAGCGCTTGCGCTTTTAGTCTATCAGTTCATTAGGAGAAAGGTCTTCCCTGGAAAGGTTTGACCTATTTTTGTTCCGGTAGAAAGTCAGATGGGCTGGTCTCTGTGACAGCTGGGTCTTCAAAACTGAGAATCCGACAAGAACCACTGAAAGGGGCAATTTCTTTGATTATAATAGTTGTCTAATTCACAACTTGATGCACACATCTGGCTTCATCTATCCCGAGCCCAAAACTCGTTTTCTTCTAAACAGTTAGTGATCTTGAAAAACTCGCTATTTGAGGATGGAGCAACAGCATGGACGGGCGTAGTTATCCTAGTAATTGTAGCCGGTTTAAACTTGTTTTGTGTGGTTTTGTCCTGGGCTCTTGCTGACGTTCGCCTTAAGGGCTCGCAAACGCTCGCAAACGTAAATGAGATAACAACAGAATCAGAATTATGTGGCACCGAACCCAACGCCCATGCATTTTGAAGCGTCAAAAACGACCTACGATGACGCTACATGAGTAAGAAGTTGGTCCCGCCCCTTTATTTGCGTCCTTCTCTAAAACAGGGGTGTTGGGCTATTTCTACCGTCGTCGATGTGTGTGGTTTATCTACTGTACCTATTCCACCACCCACAAACGTTGCTGATGATGAGAATAGCCTAGCACCCCTGTTTTGGAGGAGGACGCAAACACAGGGGGCGGCAGATACAGGGGCGGAGCCAACTTCCTACTCATGTAGCGTCATCGTGGGTCGTTTTTGAGGCTCTAAAATGCGTGAACGCTGTGCTCTGTGCCATACCATTCTGATTCCGTATTTATCTCAATTACGTTTACGAGCGTGTATGCTGCCTTTAAAGGTATAGGACTCCCAGAAAAGTGGTTTAATGTTGAAGTTGAAGAGAGTTACCCGCTGACCACAGTGGTGTCTTTGAAATCGCCCACGGCCTTCTATGAAAAGAGTTATGGCTCCTCAAAGATGCCTATATTCTGAGGAGGAGAAATTGGTGGACGAGTTGTCTCAGGTCTGTATTTCTCTTCATTCGCTATCGTTGCGCGAGAGCGAGCCAGGACATGGAGACAGTCCGGCAGTGGACTGAAGAACGAAGACTTGTTGAAAACTCATCCATCCATCCAGCCGCTATCGAGTTCGGAAATCTGTTAAGGGGTGTGGCCCGTGTTGGTGAGCGAAGGAGGTCGGGTCTGTGATGGTTGCTTGTTTGGAGGAATTGAGATCCTTGGCACGTGTTAGATAGGAGGGGTCTACTACACACTCAAATAAAAATCTCAAAATGTATGACTAAGGGTGTACTGTGCCTTCAGTGAGGGTCAAACCTACCCGAACGTAAACGTGGGGCCCTCTGCAGCCTTTCTGATCACGAGCAATGAGCCACGTTTCGGAATATCCTCCGGACACAATTCGCTTCTCATCTAATGTCAGCTAACTGGACGTTTTGATGAATCAACACCGCCTTCGAATAAAGTTCGCGCGAGAAAACACAACAATGTGTCATTCCTTCTGTAGTTGCGTGGTATTATAAGGACCCTTTCAGTTTTTGTAGAGCACGAAAGGCTTGTGTATACCGTCAAAACTGAAATTCCTCCCCACTTCTTACAATCATAGCTTAAAATCTTGCCGTCGAATGGATCTCACCACGCACGGATCGAAACCCCATTCTTCAGTGAGGCCGCCAGCCCCGCCCGGCCCGCCGCCTGGTCCATGCGTCAGACAAGATCGAAAATGGAAACCATACTTCAAATATTCAGGCCTCTACATTAAATGTACCTCTTATAGAGCTGTACTTCAAATAGAGGGTGTACTTCCAATTATCAGCCCCTCTTTTATGTGTTCTTCTAATAGAGTGCGTACTTCTATTATTCGGCGCACTTTTTTAAATTTCCAATGAACTGGTTGCATTTCCGGCGAAGATTGTTAGTATATCACCATAACATTGTGTGTATACAAATGTCAGATCGCATTCTGAAAATTCGAGCGAAATCGAATCGCTGCTTCCTCAATCCTTGAAATCATCCTCACGCTCTAGACCATTACAAACGAAAAAAATTTCGAAAAATTCTCCGAAAGTTTCGCGAAAATTTCGTTCGTGTACAACTATAATATACAGCCTGCAGATGTGAAGCCAAAAAAGTTCACCGACCGTTTGCGTTTGCGTCTATGCAAAATACTCAGGCAGGACTCGAGACTATTTCGGTTCATGTGTGAAAATTTGAATGCCATTGAGCTTCTCGAGCATCTAGTTCTTTTTAGCTAAGCAGTGGACAAACTCTCAATTTACAGCTGCGCATTTATCTAGGCAACGTTTTATTGATATCCTGATTGTGCTAACAAGGTTGATAACACGGATGAGTCTACCTTGATCACAATCACGATCGATTCAGGAAATGCTTGGATCTCCACTGGCTAGAATTCATATCTCTAACGAGTTCCTTGTCACCCGAAACCTCAATGACCTCCTTGATCACCTTGCTATCGAACACGCTAGTGGCCACCCCATCAACTTTTTCTCCCGTTTCCACTAGCGTACCCCACGAACAGAACTCAAAAATGACGGATTCATTCAAATCCTCGGGGTTTTTTTCATTTCCCCATTCTTTCCTGCTGCTCTCTTTCTCTCTCTTCTCCACTCTCTTCATTCTTCACAACTCCAGCAACTTTTTCTCTCTCCTCATTTTCATCATTTGATCAATGTGATACTTTTCTTCGTTTTATTTAATTATTCATTTGTTCATTCAATTGTTTGTCTATTTGTTCATTTGTTTTATTTGCTTAATTTTTTATTTGTTTATTTAATCAAGTGTTTATTTATTTATTGGTTTAGTTGTTATTTGCTTATTTATTCATTCATTTTGATTCACTTATTTTTTATTTAGTTTGTCTTTTGATTTTTTTCATTCATTTATTTATTTATTCAGCTATTTAACTTTTTTTATTTTTTTTGTTCTTTATATTTTTGTACTTATTTAGTTGTTTCCTTTATTTTTAAAATCTCCACATGTTTATTTTTTCTTTTCTTTTATTATTTTTTATTTTATTTGATGATTTATCAAGTTATTTATTTACCTAATTATTTGTTTACTTAAGTAGTTATTCATTTAAAGGTGCAGTACCCTCTCAGACATGAATTTTATGATTTTTTTTATTGTGTAGTATAAGTCTCCCGTATAACACGTGCCAAGTGCGAGATCCCGATTCTTCCAAATATGCTAGATACAAGCGATCACCACAGGCTAGACCCCATCGCTCACCACCACGGGCCACACCCCTACCAGATTTCTGAACTCGACAGCGGCTAGATGGATGGATGACTTTTCAACAAGTCTTCGTTTTTCACTCGCGCCGGACTGTCTTTTTATGCTGGCTCGCTCGCGCAAAGATTGCGAATGAAGAGAAATACCGGCCTGAAACAACTCGTCCACCAATTTTTCCACCTTCAAAATATGGGCATCTTTGAGGAGCCATGACTCCTGTTCATAGGGATAATTGGACGATTTCAGAGATACCACCGTGATCAGCGTGTGACTCTCTCTGAGATCAGCAAGTATTTTGCTGTCAAGACGATATATGGGCGACACTCCCGATCGTCGAGCGTATTTCTACGCTGAATCTGGCTAGAACTGCAGTTTCAACTTGAAGGTTGAGGCGTGAATGGGAAAGTCTGACTCTTGTCCCAACGACTACAGTACGCGATGCCATGTGTCCTAGCAAACTTATAGCGCGCCCACGTGCAAGAAAGCCACCCGCCGGCCGTGGGGAGAGTTTGGCAAGTAGGAATTTTCTTCTTCTTTCACTTTTGCCTTTTTCTTGATCTCGTTATTCTATAGAAGTTTCTTGCTCTCTCGTGATCTCGATCGTCTTGCCCTTCTTAATTTTATTATTCTTCATCTTCTTGTTCTTCTTGGTGTGGTAATGCCTACGAATGGTTTACTATTGATATTTTAAATTTGATGTTTTGGACGCTCGCAAAACTTATTGACAAATGACTTTACCTAGACTCGAATGAAAATTTTCTTGACAAAAAGAGCAAGATTATCTTCCGTGGATAAAATATGAATATTTGTTGGCAGCAAATAGACACTGGAAGACTCCGTACTGCCGTTATCGGGGCGAAATTCCGCTCCGCAGTTGAGGACAGCCGCGGTTGCAGCATGCAGCACGCAGCACGCCGATAATCGTGCTGGACTAGCTCCCGACACAATTATCCCTTCTCCCAGCTAGATTATAATTGTGCTACATGCTGCAGCAGCGAGTCGCTGCAATCGCGGAGCGGATTTTCGGCCCCATAACGACTGTACAAGCAGTTTTAACAGCTGACGTATGCCATTGGAAAAGGCTTAGAATCACTATCAACGAGCACATTCGATCCCACGAGGATTCGTTAATTAAAACACACGGGTACTAATCTCACAACACGATTAACACATTGAATTTCTTCTAGAAAGATAAGGAAGGGGACAAAGGAAGAAAATGCGAGAGCAAAAATGGAAGATTGTAAAATGCAAGAAATGCCATCATAAGCTGAGGAAACGTAGTAAAATGCCTCCTAATACGGAAGTTTTATTTGAAAAGTGTCAGCGGTTGGTAAGCACGCGGAAGCAGCACGTATGCATTGCTCCCATTAGAATGGCGCGCATGAATGTCTAAAAGAAGCGCTCTAGATAAAAAGATTGTTGAGTCTTCATCATGAAGGTGTCTATCTGGTCACCAATGAAGTGAAAATGAGTGAAATTCTCAAGGGAAAAAAACGTGCAAGCACGACAGAACGATTTAGCGCGGCTGGTCTGCCAGCGGCAAATATAGTTATTCTTCATAAACACTAATTAAATAAAACTAAACCTCTCCAGCTAGATCGCGGCTGGAGCGATTTTGAGCTAAACACGCGGTAGGCTTGAAACGGGTAGGGCCTCGGTCATAGTTGGCCGATCGGCGTAGCCCGGTCGATAATCACGAAAGACATGAATGTGGTAAGGCCCCCGTCATAGTCGATGGATCCACTGAGTCCCACCGGGTCGATACGCACAGAATTCGTGGGAGACTGGTGCAAAAAATGAACCCACCGAGTCCGACTGCGACCGCCTGATGCCCGCCGCAATCCACCCGGTCGATACTGATGGTTCTCATGCGTACAAGGGCGGGGCCAATGCACCGACTGAGTCCCGCTGCGTCCCAACCGAAATCATCCTCACCCCATCTATCCAATGATGATTCTTAAAAATGGCTTACGAGTTGAAGACAAAGACATGCTGAAAACAAAAAAAAATTAGCCGCCAAACACGTTCCGATTCACAGCTGAGGTGATAATCGTCACTATCAATTGCATGTTTCGCAGAGGAACTGGTTGGCGCTGGGGCAACCGGACTCAGTCGGACTCATTCGGACTCAGTCGGACTCAGCAGGTTTTTCGACGAAGTCTGACGGGCGCCTAAGGTGGAAAACACCCGATGCGGCTGACTCGACCGATGTTCACATGATATAACAAAAGAAATGAATGATATCCGTGATATCGTTGCACATAATTCATACATATTGACCGCGTCAGCCACAGCTGGCCACAACGGTGTTTTTTGCAACATCCATCGTCTATGTTTTTCATACGTATCGACCAAGTAGGCCACGGCGATTTTTCTCTGACAGGGGCCTCGCTCCCTCATTCTGAGCCGGTCGAAGTAGGGCGTATCGGGTTTATCATTTCGAGATATCCTTATTTTGCCATGACCGACCGCTCCTTTGCTTGCTCCGCACGGACTCATCTAAGCGAACTGGACTTCAGATGTTGTTGATTGAACAAGCTCGTCATTTGCGGTTGGAAAGCCAGCCGTGTTGGGCTGTTCCAACTTTTTTGTGCGCTTCCCCAATCCCCACCCCCACTCCCAACTTTTGCTTATTTTTCACCCTTTGGGACCAGATATACACTTTCATGATAGAAACCAATTTTTTTTGTCACAAACCCTGCATCCGAGTAATAATGCGTTTTGAAAGAGAGCCATTTGATTGAGAGCAACACATAAGCTTTGGTAAATCCCTAGTGACCTGTAGACTCCGATTATCATCAGCAGCGGAGCGGTGGGCTTTGGTGAAATACAATTAGTGATAAGGAGTTTCCGACGAAAAAGCCACCGCTCTATGCTGTGATAATCGAAAACAGGAGTTCACTTAAAATGAAACAGAATCTACCTGCCGCACGTGCATGCGTACTAACAGAGGTGAAGTCTTCGAAAAAGTTTTGTACTGACCGCGGGATATAGTCGGGCCTACCGCGTGTGAGTGCGTACTAACCGCGGCCAATCCTACGTGCAACATTTGTACCGACCGCGTGGCAAGACGTCTCGACCGCGCGGCGATGCGTACTAACCGCGTGGCTTGGCGTACTGATCGCGTGGGAATGCGTATTGACCGCGTGACAGTACGTTTCGACCGCGTGGCAGTGCGTACCGATCGCGTGACCATGCGTGCCGACGGCGTGTCAAGGCGTCCCGAACACGTGGCAGTGCGTACCGACCGCGTGAAAATGCGTACTAATCGCGTGTCATTCCGTACCGACCGAGTGGCAGTATGTATCAAACGCGTGAAAATGGGTACCGACCGCGTCACAGTGCGTATCGACCGCGTATCAAAATGTGCCGACCGCGAGGCAAACCGTACTGATCGTGTGGCAGTGCGTACCGACCGCGCGACATAGCGTACCGACCGCTTGGCAAGACGTACTGACCGCTCCGCTATGCGTACTAACCGCGTGGGATTCCGTACTGATCGCGTGGCAGTGCGCATTGACCGCGCGAATTTGCGTGCCGACCGCGTGCAAATTGCGTTCCAAACGTCGCCCATCCCGCTGTCGGTACGCATTTTGTCCGCCGTCGGTCCACCCCATTGTCTGAGCAAAGTCAGCTCTTCTTCTTGAAATCCACATTTCAACGGTGGATGAGTTGCGCGGGCCTAAGCCTGAAGTAGACAGCGTGCACAAATGCGCCCCAATGCTAAAACTCAGCTGCGCTCGCGCTCCAATCTCGGACAAAGTGAAAACCTGACCGCGCGCAAATAGCGGACCGCCACCGGGATGGGCGTTGGTCGAACCGGTTTCCGCTCGCGGTCAGTCCGCAAACTCACGCGGTCAGTCCGCAAGCTCCCGCGGTCAGTCCGCGAGCTCCCGCAGTCAGTTCGCGAGCTCCCGCGGTTAGTCCGCGAGCTCCCGCGGTCAGTCCGCAAGCTCCCGCGGTCAGTCCGCGAGCTCCCGCGGTCAGTCCGCGAGCTCCCGCGGTCAGTACGCGAGCTCCCGCGGTCAGTCCGCGAGCTCCCGCGGTCAGTCCGCGAGCTCCCACGGTCAGTACGCAAGCTACATCGGTCGGTATGCGAACTCCCGCGGTCAGTCCAGAAAGCACCGCTGTCAGCCCGAAATGTCCCGCGGCTGGTCCGAATTTAAAAACGGTCAGCCCTCGAGCTGCCGCGGTCTCTCGAGAAGACCCCACCGTCAGTGCTGAAGGTCACGCGGTTGGCTCACAAGTTCGTGCGGTTGATCAAGGTTTATCCACGGTCGGTCCGCAAGCTCCCGCAATTTATATTGATTGATACACTGTCAGATCAGAAGCTCCCTCCTCGTTTCCGTGATTATTCCTGTCGTTTCCGCGTTTGGCATACAAGCTGACGTATACCCGAGAAGTCCGGTTCTCTGCGTGTCCCTGCATGTGGCGTGCAGTCTACGTGATCGGCAGAAAATACCTAAGGTGCGTCCGAATGAGAATGGCGGCCCATGCGGCCGACGTGCTTGGCAGGCGGCCGTCGCGTCCGCCGCTCTCGGACGAGCATGCGAAAAGTCCACACCGCCATCGACTATGAACGGGGCCGGCACCGGCTGGCAGCAAGCACTACGCCGATCAATCAGCTCTGCAGACGGCGGGAGATGGGACAGCCGTCGTTGAAATCCAACACTCGTCCGAGGGCGGCACATGCGACGGCCGCCTGTCAAGCGCGCCGGCCGCAATTCTCATTCGGGCACACTTTATATGACGTACCATTCCGCGTAGACCATTATATGTAAACAGTCATGCAGAGAAGAAAAAGAAAGATGAAGCGGAAGATAATGGTTAGTCATGATAATGTCATGGTGTGATAATGCAGACTACAGATGGGGGCTGGTTCATCTTCAACAAATCATTGGTGTCTCACGACTTCAAATCCACCGTGACAATACCCATGAAATATCAAAATGATGCAACCGTGTTGGATTTCAACTTGAGGGGAGGGGAGGATGAGAGTCAAGAAATTATGTACATGACATCATTTTAACGAGTAAACATAAATATGTACATCACTGCTAGTCGAAAAAAAATTCAACAGTTTCTATTGTGATAGAAAGCGCTCTGTTTCAAAATGCACAGATTCCTGGCCAATGTGCGGACTTCATTGTGGTAAGAACTGCAAGCTTACAGAAAAATAAGAAAAAAAGGATAGCAAAGCGAAAAAAACAGAAGAAGATCATTCAAAAACTCATTCAAGCAACGATTCAGGATCCATATAGAGTTCTGAGGGCTGCGAGTTCCAGCGATAATAATGAATAAAGTGCAGCTAAACGCTTCGTAGTTGCTCTTTATACCCTACCATTGTAGCAACTCGGCTCCCAGAACTTTATATGAGCATTTATACTTTGTAACGCGTAGAAAACAGCATGGGTTTTTGTTTTCATTTTTTTGTAGCTTTTTTCAACAGCGTCCGAAATATAATGTTTTGGCGTCAAGTTGCAGTTTTCTCGAAATGGAGATTTTTGTTCTAGATAATTTTTGATCAATTCATTCTTCATCTTTTTCAGGTCCTTAAAATTAGCATTGAAAAGAAACTTCATTGAAGCGAAAATAAATAAAATATGAAGTGCATTAAAAAAACAATCGCGCTATCTAAAGGAGAAAATTATTCCTTCTGAGCGACCGAGACGATGAAATTTTTGGAACACTGTGCGCAACTTCAAAAAAAACGCGGATGTTGTGAGAAGACCAAGGGCATTTCGAACATCATTAAATAATGGAAAAAATTAGTGCTATTATTAAGGGCTCTGCAGAGTTGCAGCGACAGGTGGCACGCCGCCGAGCGAGTGTTTTGGGGTGGGAACAAAACCTGACACAGCGTTGGGCACCAAGAAATCGCAGAATTGCCGCGACGCCGCCGCTGGCCACGTTGTTCTTCTATTGCGTACAACCTCCCTTATTCGACGTCAGAATTTCCTGTAACCTGTTTTTATTGCATGTTGGGTGTTATAAGTTTTTCAGGAATGGCGGTCTACTTTTCGTGAAAAGTAAACAAAAAGAGAGGAAAACAGAGAACTGGACGTAAGTAAAAAAATGTGCTGTTCAGCATATTTTTTCCCGTGACACCGCAAACAGACTTCAATTTGTTACGTTCGCAAAGATGTACAGCTATGTAGAAAGATCGCAATAGAATAAAAATAGAGAACCTATAAGGCATTGAAACTGTAATAAATCTGGGAAACTATACATTTTTCGAGCATGTTCCAGTAACTTTTTTCGTTTTCAATAAAATTCAGGCAGAATGTGGTGAGGCGATCGAATGCACAAAATAGTGAAGAAAAAGAAATCGAATCGATCGACTGCGGCACTTCTCGCCGGTGGCGGAAATGGTCCTGACCATTTCTTGCCGCTGTCCGCTGGCGCTGCCGCTGCGGGCGTCACTCGTGTCTCGGCGGCGAAGACACTTAGCGAGGTCTCTTGTCTCGGCGGCGAAGACACTTTGCGAGCATAGCCTCGCCCGACACGTCGCCGGTGTCGCCCGCTGCGTAGAGTCCCCCACTGCTCATCATTGTCCTGTCGCAGGTGCCACTCTGCAGAGCCCTTTATTTGGCAGAATACTGATATCGCGGAGTCTCATCGTAGATTGAAATTTTTTTGTCAAAAGAGCCTTCACGATCTGCAAAAGTTCGCAAAACGTGCAAAACGTGCTATGCACCAAAGGCTCACCAGATCAAAAGTCCAAGGAGGAAGTTTCACGATTTTTTGGACCGTTTTTCTCGGAAGTGTTTGTGAACTTTTGCAGATTTCGGAGCCTCATTTCGCAATAGAAATTTCAAGCTATTATTATTGTTATCTATTATGTTAGCTATTATTATTAGCTTTAAGAACTTATACAGCACAGCGAAAAGTGTTTCGTCCGACAGCATGGAAAGAGCTGCCTCACTAGAGCTAGCGCGAAAAGTTGCGTTATCGAATGGATACCATCCAGGGGGCCATCGTACCGGCAGACCGCCCAGGGAGCACGGCGCCGCAACGTCGGACAATACTGAAAAAGTTCCTTTCTGCCTTCCCTTTGTCTCTGACGCTTTTAGCTCAGCGGTCCGCGCGGCCTTAAGTAAATACAGTCTTGAAGACGCGGTCAGGATTGTTGAAACTCCGCCTCCTAACCTTAAACGCCAGCTGATCCGGAATTGGTTGTATGATCGATTTCGCGCTACTCCGGATTGCGTAGTATGCCCATTTGGGCGCGAAGGAGACTGCATGACGTCAGGGGTGGTCTATGTTATTGTGTGTGATCTTTGTCAAGACGAATATATTGGGGAAACCGGGCGTCTTCTGTGCACACGCGTTAAAGAACATCTTGCGGGCCTAAGGAAATCCAACCCTGCCACGCCGTTGGGTACGCACCGTAGACTGTGCCACGAGGACCTGGAGTTTGAGGTTACCGTTAAAATTCTAGCGCGGGAGCCACAAACTGCGGCACGCAAGACTCTCGAAGCGTTTTGGATAACCGCCAAAGATCCTAAAATGAACAGAAAAGAGGAGTGTCTTGCCATAAGAGCAGAGCTCGCCCCGTTTCTTGACCTCTGTAGATTTTGACCTCAACGTCTTCATGTCAAGGACGCGCGTCTTCTAACCACCCACTGCATCTACCACTTAGGGTGCCCACTACTAACTTGGCTCGGCGCGAGTAAGGTGAGCATTCTGTGATCGTGTTTTTGCTTTTTTAAGTACAAATCTTGTGGTTATTTCGGACTTTTTTCTTGTAATTTGAAAGGTTGCTTGGGAGGATATGTCGCATTTGTTCTTGATTCTTCCAGGTTCCGACGAAGGCGATATAGCCGAAACGTCAACCGAATAAATCTACTAACGTCTTGGATTTGGCTCTACTAACATCTCACACATACTAACGACCAACCATGCCAAGATTCACAGAAATTCGTACATGGAATATTATTATTGTATTGTACCAATTGTTGCAATAAAGCATCAAACGATTACATAACCTCCATTTTGTTTCAGGACCCGCTTCCCTTCTATCAATTTTTCTATCCCAAATTGCCGAAAGTGAGCTGTCAGACGTCAAAATACTAGTGCGCGAGTTTTGGAAGTTTTGAAAGGAAATTTTCAAAATCTTGACGTCGGTTTATTTGCCTGCCCGATCTGAATTTTCCACTTTTCATTTTCACGATAGTGGGGCACTTTTTTCCGATTCGATTCATTTTATTTGTTTCTTGGGGAAACGAAATGGAGGCTCTTTCCGAGGCTATTTTTCTTCAACCCAAAATCTGTACAAACCCGTCGTTCAAAAGAACTACTCACACTATCTGTTAGAATATACATTTCCCTTTCGAACAACTAACAATAAGATGCGGACCAAAGACGAAAGGTTCTACCACTTGATGCGTCAGGGTGACGTGGAAATTCAGTACACAGGGCTTCAGAAGACGTGATAAAGGTGGCGTGGGAATTCAGTAGGGCTTCAAAAGAGATGACCAGGGTGACGAGGAAATTCAGTAGCGCTCCAAAAGACGAGGGCAGGGTGACGTGGAAATTCAGTACACAGGGCTTCAGAAGACGTGATAAAGGTGGCGGGAATTCAGTAGGGCTTCAAAAGAGATGACCAGGGTGACGAGGAAATTCAGTAGCGCTCCAAAAGACGTGGTCAGGGTGACGTGGAAATTCAGTACACAGGGCTTCAGAAGACGTGATAAAGGTGGCGTGGGAATTCAGTAGGGCTTCAAAAGAGATGACCAGGGTGACGAGGAAATTCAGTAGCGCTTCAAAAGACGTGGTCAGGGTGACGTGGAAATTCAGTACACAGGGCTTCAGAAGACGTGATAAAGGTGGCGTGGGAATTCAGTAGGGCTTCAAAAGAGATGACCAGGGTGACGAGGAAATTCAGTAGCGCCCAAAAGACGTGGTCAGGGTGACGTGGAAATTCAGTACACAGGGCTTCAGAAGACGTGATAAAGGTGGCGTGAATTCAGTAGGGCTTCAAAAGAGATGACCAGGGTGCGGAGGAAATTCAGTAGCGCTCCAAAAGACGTGGTCAGGGTGACGTGGAAATTCAGTACACAGGGCTTCAGAAGACGTGATAAAGGTGGCGTGGGAATTCAGTAGGGCTTCAAAAGAGATGACCAGGGTGACGAGGAAATTCAGTAGCGCCTCCAAATGACGTGGTCAGGGTGACGTGGAAATTCAGTACACAGGGCTTCAGAAGACGTGATAAAGGTGGCGTGGGAATTCAGTAGGGCTTCAAAAGAGATGACCAGGGTGACGAGGAAATTCAGTAGCGCTCCAAAAGACGTGGTCAGGGTGACGTGGAAATTCAGTACACAGGGCTTCAGAAGACGTGATAAAGGTGGCGTGGGAATTCAGTAGGGCTTCAAAAGAGATGACCAGGGTGACGAGGAAATTCAGTAGCGCTCCAAAAGACGTGGTCAGGGTGACGTGGAAATTCAGTACACAGGGCTTCAGAAGACGTGATAAAGGTGGGGTGTGAATTCAGTAGGGCTTCAAAAGAGATGACCAGGGTGACGAGGAAATTCAGTAGCGCTCCAAAAGACGTGGTCAGGGTGACGTGGAAATTCAGTACACAGGGCTTCAGAAGACGTGATAAAGGTGGCGTGGGAATTCAGTAGGGCTTCAAAAGAGATGACCAGGGTGACGAGGAAATTCAGTAGCGCTCCAAAAGACGTGGTCAGGGTGACGTGGAAATTCAGTACACAGGGCTTCAGAAGACGTGATAAAGGTGGGGTGTGAATTCAGTAGAGCTTCAAAAGAGATGACCAGGGTGACGAGGAAATTCAGTAGCGCTCCAAAAGACGTGGTCAGGGTGACGAGGAAATTCAGTACACAGGGCTTCAGAAGGCGTGATAAAGGTGGCGTAGGAATTCAGTAGGGCTTCAAAAGAGATGACCAGGGTGACGAGGAAATTAAGTAGCGCTCCAAAAGACGTGGTCAGGGTGACGTGGAAATTCAGTACACAGGGCTTCAGAAGGCGTGATAAAGGTGGCGTAGGAATTCAGTAGGGCTTCAAAAGAGATGACCAGGGTGACGAGGAAATTCAGTAGCGCTCCAAAAGACGTGGTCAGGGTGACGAGGAAATTCAGTACACAGGGCTTCAGAAGGCGTGATAAAGGTGGCGTGGGAATTCAGTAGGGCTTCAAAAGAGATGACCAGGGTGACGAGGAAATTCAGTAGCGCTCCAAAAGACGTGGTCAGGGTGACGTGGAAATTCAGTACACAGGGCTTCAGAAGACGTGATAAAGGTGGGGTGTGAATTCAGTAGGGCTTCAAAAGAGATGACCAGGGTGACGAGGAATTTCAGTAGCGCTTCAAAAGACGTGGTCAGGGTGACGTGGAAATTCAGTACACAGGGCTTCAGAAGACGTGATAAAGGTGGCGTGGGAATTCAGTAGGGCTTCAAAAGAGATGACCAGGGTGACGAGGAAATTCAGTAGCGCTCCAAAAGACGTGGTCAGGGTGACGTGGAAATTCAGTACACAGGGCTTCAGAAGACGTGATAAAGGTGGCGTGGGAATTCAGTAGGGCTTCAAAAAGAGATGACCAGGGTGACGAGGAAATTCAGTAGCGCTCCAAAAGACGTGGTCAGGGTGACGTGGAAATTCAGTACACAGGGCTTCAGAAGACGTGATAAAGGTGGCGTGGGAATTCAGTAGGGCTTCAAAAGAGATGACCAGGGTGACGAGGAAATTCAGTAGCGCTCCAAAAGACGTGGTCAGGGTGACGTGGAAATTCAGTACACAGGGCTTCAGAAGGCGTGATAAAGGTGGCGTGGGAATTCAGTAGGGCTTCAAAAGAGATGACCAGGGTGACGAGGAAATTTAGTAGCGCTCCAAAAGACGTGGTCAGGGTGACGTGGAAATTCAGTACACAGGGCTTCAGAAGACGTGATAAAGGTGGCGTGGGAATTCAGTAGGGCTTCAGAAGAGATGACCAGGGTGACGAGGAAATTCAGTAGCGCTCCAAAAGACGTGGTCAGGGTGACGTGGAAATTCAGTACACAGGGCTTCAGAAGACGTGATAAAGGTGGGGTGTGAATTCAGTAGAGCTTCAAAAGAGATGACCAGGGTGACGAGGAATTTCAGTAGCGCTCCAAAAGACGTGGTCAGGGTGACGTGGAAATTCAGTACACAGGGCTTCAGAAGACGTGATAAAGGTGGCGTGGGAATTCAGTAGGGCTTCAAAAGAGATGACCAGGGTGACGAGGAAATTCAGTAGCGCTTCGAAAGACGTGGTCAGGGTGACGTGGAAATTCAGTACACAGGGCTTAAGAAGACGTGATAAAGGTGGCGTGGGAATTCAGTAGGGCTTCAAAAGAGATGACCAGGTTGACGAGGAAATTTAGTAGCGCTCCAAAAGACGTGGTCAGGGTGACGTGGAAATTCAGTACACAGGGCTTCAGAAGACGTGATAAAGGTGGCGTGGGAATTCAGTAGGGCTTCAGAAGAGATGACCAGGGTGACGAGGAAATTCAGTAGCGCTCCAAAAGACGTGGTCAGGGTGACGTGGAAATTCAGTACACAGGGCTTCAGAAGGCGTGATAAAGGTGGCGTGGGAATTCAGTAGGGCTTCAAAAGAGATGACCAGGGTGACGAGGAAATTCAGTAGCGCTCCAAAAGACGTGGTCAGAGTGACGTGGAAATTCAGTACACAGGGCTTCAGAAGACGTGATAAAGGTGGGGTGTGAATTCAGTAGGGCTTCAAAAGAGATGACCAGGGTGACGAGGAAATTCAGTAGCGCTTCGAAAGACGTGGTCAGGGTGACGTGGAAATTCAGTACACAGGGCTTCAGAAGACGTGATAAAGGTGGCGTGGGAATTCAGTAGGGCTTCAAAAGAGATGACCAGGTTGATGTGGGGATTCAGTAGGGCTTCAGCAGACGTATTCAGGGTGACGAGGAAATTCAGTAGCGCTTCGAAAGACGTGGTCAGGGTGACGTGGAAATTCAGTACACAGGGCTTCAGAAGACGTGATAAGGGTGGGGTGTGAATTCAGTAGGGCTTCAAAAGAGATGACCAGGTTGATGTGGGGATTCAGTAGGGCTTCAGCAGACGTATTCAGGGTGACGAGGAAATTCAGTACACAGGGCTTCAGAAGACGTGATAAGGGTGGGGTGTGAATTCAGTAGGGCTTCAAAAGAGATGACCAGGTTGATGTGGGGATTCAGTAGGGCTTCAGCAGACGTATCCAGGGTGACGAGGAGATTCAGTAGCGCTCCAAAAGACGTGGTCAGGGTGACGTGTAAACTCAGTACACAGGGCTTCAGAAGACGTGATAAGGGTGGGGTGTGAATTCAGTAGGGCTTCAAAAGAGATGACCAGGGTGACGAGGAAATTCAGTAGCGCTTCACAAGACGTGGTCAGGGTGACGTGGAAATTCAGTACACAGGGCTTCAGAAGACGTGATAAGGGTGGGGTGTGAATTCAGTAGGGCTTCAAAAGAGATGACCAGGTTGATGTGGGGATTCAGTAGGGCTTCAGCAGACGCATTCAGGGTGACGAGGAAATTCAGTACACAGGGCTTCAGAAGACGTGATAAGGGTGGGGTGTGAATTCAGTAGGGCTTCAAAAGAGATGACCAGGGTGACGAGGAAATTCAGTAGCGCTCCAAAAGACGTGGTCAGGGTGACGTGGAAATTCAGTACACAGGGCTTCAGAAGACGTGATAAAGGTGGGGTGTGAATTCAGTAGAGCTTCAAAAGAGATGACCAGGGTGACGAGGAATTTCAGTAGCGCTTCAAAAGACGTGGTCAGGGTGACGTGGAAATTCAGTACACAGGGCTTCAGAAGACGTGATAAAGGTGGCGTGGGAATTCAGTAGGGCTTCAAAAGAGATGACCAGGGTGACGAGGAAATTTAGTAGCGCTCCAAAAGACGTGGTCAGGGTGACGTGGAAATTCAGTACACAGGGCTTCAGAAGACGTGATAAAGGTGGGGTGTGAATTCAGTAGGGCTTCAAAAGAGATGACCAGGGTGACGAGGAAATTCAGTAGCGCTTCAAAAGACGTGGTCAGGGTGACGTGGAAATTCAGTACACAGGGCTTCAGAAGACGTGATAAAGGTGGCGTGGGAATTCAGTAGGGCTTCAAAAGAGATGACCAGGGTAACGAGGAAATTCAGTAGCGCTCCAAAAGACGTGGTCAGGGTGACGTGGAAATTCAGTACACAGGGCTTCAGAAGACGTGATAAAGGTGGCGTGGGAATTCAGTAGGGCTTCAAAAGAGATGACCAGGGTGACGAGGAAATTCAGTAGCGCTCCAAAAGACGTGGTCAGAGTGACGTGGAAATTCAGTACACAGGGCTTCAGAAGACGTGATAAGGTGGGGTGTGAATTCAGTAGGGCTTCAAAAGAGATGACCAGGGTGACGAGGAAATTCAGTAGCGCTTCGAAAGACGTGGTCAGGGTGACGTGGAAATTCAGTACACAGGGCTTCAGGAGACGTGGTAAAGGTGGCGTGGGAATTCAGTAGGGCTTCAAAAGAGATGACCAGGTTGATGTGGGGATTCAGTAGGGCTTCAGCAGACGTGGTCAGGGTGACGTGGAAATTCAGTACACAGGGCTTCAGAAGACGTGATAAAGGTGGCGTGGGAATTCAGTAGGGCTTCAAAAGAGATGACCAGGGTGACGAGGAAATTCAGTAGCGCTCCAAAAGACGTGGTCAGAGTGACGTGGAAATTCAGTACACAGGGCTTCAGAAGACGTGATAAGGTGGCGTGGGAATTCAGTAGGGCTTCAAAAGAGATGACCAGGGTGACGAGGAAATTCAGTAGCGCTCCAAAAGACGTGGTCAGAGTGACGTGGAAATTCAGTACACAGGGCTTCAGAAGACGTGATAAAGGTGGGGTGTGAATTCAGTAGGGCTTCAAAAGAGATGACCAGGGTGACGAGGAAATTCAGTAGCGCTTCGAAAGACGTGGTCAGGGTGACGTGGAAATTCAGTACACAGGGCTTCAGAAGACGTGATAAAGGTGGCGTGGGAATTCAGTAGGGCTTCAAAAGAGATGACCAGGTTGATGTGGGGATTCAGTAGGGCTTCAGCAGACGTATTCAGGGTGACGAGGAAATTCAGTAGCGCTTCAAAAGACGTGGTCAGGGTGACGTGGAAATTCAGTACACAGGGCTTCAGAAGACGTGATAAGGGTGGGGTGTGAATTCAGTAGGGCTTCAAAAGAGATGACCAGGTTGATGTGGGGATTCAGTAGGGCTTCAGCAGACGTATTCAGGGTGACGAGGAAATTCAGTACACAGGGCTTCAGAAGACGTGATAAGGGTGGGGTGTGAATTCAGTAGGGCTTCAAAAGAGATGACCAGGTTGATGTGGGGATTCAGTAGGGCTTCAGCAGACGTATTCAGGGTGACGAGGAGATTCAGTAGCGCTCCAAAAGACGTGGTCAGGGTGACGTGTAAACTCAGTACACAGGGCTTCAGAAGACGTGATAAGGGTGGGGTGTGAATTCAGTAGGGCTTCAAAAGAGATGACCAGGGTGACGAGGAAATTCAGTAGCGCTTCACAAGACGTGGTCAGGGTGACGTGGAAATTCAGTACACAGGGCTTCAGAAGACGTGATAAGGGTGGGGTGTGAATTCAGTAGGGCTTCAAAAGAGATGACCAGGTTGATGTGGGGATTCAGTAGGGCTTCAGCAGACGCATTCAGGGTGACGAGGAAATTCAGTACACAGGGCTTCAGAAGACGTGATAAGGGTGGGGTGTGAATTCAGTAGGGCTTCAAAAGAGATGACCAGGGTGACGAGGAAATTCAGTAGCGCTCCAAAAGACGTGGTCAGGGTGACGTGGAAATTCAGTACACAGGGCTTCAGAAGACGTGATAAAGGTGGGGTGTGAATTCAGTAGAGCTTCAAAAGAGATGACCAGGGTGACGAGGAAATTCAGTAGCGCTCCAAAAGACGTGGTCAGGGTGACGTGGAAATTCAGTACACAGGGCTTCAGAAGGCGTGATAAAGGTGGCGTGGGAATTCAGTAGGGCTTCAAAAGAGATGACCAGGGTGACGAGGAAATTTAGTAGCGCTCCAAAAGACGTGGTCAGGGTGACGTGGAAATTCAGTACACAGGGCTTCAGAAGACGTGATAAAGGTGGGGTGTGAATTCAGTAGGGCTTCAAAAGAGATGACCAGGGTGACGAGGAAATTCAGTAGCGCTTCAAAAGACGTGGTCAGGGTGACGTGGAAATTCAGTACACAGGGCTTCAGAAGACGTGATAAAGGTGGCGTGGGAATTCAGTAGGGCTTCAAAAGAGATGACCAGGGTAACGAGGAAATTCAGTAGCGCTCCAAAAGACGTGGTCAGGGTGACGTGGAAATTCAGTACACAGGGCTTCAGAAGACGTGATAAAGGTGGCGTGGGAATTCAGTAGGGCTTCAAAAGAGATGACCAGGGTGACGAGGAAATTCAGTAGCGCTCCAAAAGACGTGGTCAGAGTGACGTGGAAATTCAGTACACAGGGCTTCAGAAGACGTGATAAGGTGGGGTGTGAATTCAGTAGGGCTTCAAAAGAGATGACCAGGGTGACGAGGAAATTCAGTAGCGCTTCACAAGACGTGGTCAGGGTGACGTGGAAATTCAGTACACAGGGCTTCAGAAGACGTGGTAAAGGTGGCGTGGGAATTCAGTAGGGCTTCAAAAGAGATGACCAGGTTGATGTGGGGATTCAGTAGGGCTTCAGCAGACGTATTCAGGGTGACGAGGAGATTCAGTAGCGCTCCAAAAGACGTGGTCAGGGTGACGTGTAAACTCAGTACACAGGGCTTCAGAAGACGTGATAAGGGTGGGGTGTGAATTCAGTAGGGCTTCAAAAGAGATGACCAGGGTGACGAGGAAATTCAGTAGCGCTTCACAAGACGTGGTCAGGGTGACGTGGAAATTCAGTACACAGGGCTTCAGAAGACGTGATAAAGGTGGCGTAGGAATTCAGTAGGGCTTCAAAAGAGATGACCAGGTTGATGTGGGGATTCAGTAGGGCTTCAGCAGACGTATTCAGGGTGACGAGGAGATTCAGTAGCGCTCCAAAAGACGTGGTCAGGGTGACGTGTAAACTCAGTACACAGGGCTTCAGAAGACGTGATAAAGGTGGCGTGGGAATTCAGTAGGGCTTCAAAAGAGATGACCAGGGTGACGAGGAAATTCAGTAGCGCTTCAAAAGACGTGGTCAGGGTGACGTGGAAATTCAGTACACAGGGCTTCAGAAGACGTGATAAGGGTGGGGTGTGAATTCAGTAGGGCTTCAAAAGAGATGACCAGGTTGATGTGGGGATTCAGTAGGGCTTCAGCAGACGCATTCAGGGTGACGAGGAAATTCAGTACACAGGGCTTCAGAAGACGTGATAAGGGTGGGGTGTGAATTCAGTAGGGCTTCAAAAGAGATGACCAGGTTGATGTGGGGATTCAGTAGGGCTTCAGCAGACGTATTCAGGGTGACGAGGAGATTCAGTAGCGCTCCAAAAGACGTGGTCAGGGTGACGTGTAAACTCAGTACACAGGGCTTCAGAAGACGTGATAAGGGTGGGGTGTGAATTCAGTAGGGCTTCAAAAGAGATGACCAGGGTGACGAGGAAATTCAGTAGCGCTTCACAAGACGTGGTCAGGGTGACGTGTAAACTCAGTACACAGGGCTTCAGAAGACGTGATAAAGGTGGCGTAGGAATTCAGTAGGGCATCAAAAGAGATGACCAGGGTGACGAGGAAATTCAGTAGCGCTCCAAAAGACGTGGTCAGGGTGACGTGGAAATTCAGTACACAGGGCTTCAGAAGACGTGATAAAGGTGGCGTGGGAATTCAGTAGGGCTTCAAAAGAGATGACCAGGGTGACGAGGAAATTCAGTAGCGCTCCAAAAGACGTGGTCAGGGTGACGTGGAAATTCAGTACACAGGGCTTCAGAAGACGTGATAAAGGTGGGGTGTGAATTCAGTAGAGCTTCAAAAGAGATGACCAGGGTGACGAGGAATTTCAGTAGCGCTTCAAAAGACGTGGTCAGGGTGACGTGGAAATTCAGTACACAGGGCTTCAGAAGACGTGATAAAGGTGGCGTGGGAATTCAGTAGGGCTTCAAAAGAGATGACCAGGGTGACGAGGGAATTCAGTAGCGCTCCAAAAGACGTGGTCAGGGTGACGTGGAAATTCAGTACACAGGGCTTCAGAAGGCGTGATAAAGGTGGCGTGGGAATTCAGTAGGGCTTCAAAAGAGATGACCAGGGTGACGAGGAAATTTAGTAGCGCTCCAAAAGACGTGGTCATGGTGACGTGGAAATTCAGTACACAGGGCTTCAGAAGACGTGATAAGGGTGGGGTGTGAATTCAGTAGGGCTTCAAAAGGGATGACCAGGGTGACGAGGAAATTCAGTAGCGCTTCAAAAGACGTGGTCAGGGTGACGTGGAAATTCAGTACACAGGGCTTCAGAAGACGTGATAAAGGTGGCGTGGGAATTCAGTAGGGCTTCAGAAGAGATGACCAGGGTGACGAGGGAATTCAGTAGCGCTCCAAAAGACGTGGTCAGGGTGACGTGGAAATTCAGTACACAGGGCTTCAGAAGGCGTGATAAAGGTGGCGTGGGAATTCAGTAGGGCTTCAAAAGAGATGACCAGGGTGACGAGGAAATTTAGTAGCCCTCCAAAAGACGTGGTCATGGTGACGTGGAAATTCAGTACACAGGGCTTCAGAAGACGTGATAAGGGTGGGGTGTGAATTCAGTAGGGCTTCAAAAGGGATGACCAGGGTGACGAGGAAATTCAGTAGCGCTTCAAAAGACGTGGTCAGGGTGACGTGGAAATTCAGTACACAGGGCTTCAGAAGACGTGATAAAGGTGGCGTGGGAATTCAGTAGGGTTTCAAAAGAGATGACCAGGGTGACGAGGAAATTCAGTAGCGCTCCAAAAGACGTGGTCAGGGTGACGTGGAAATTCAGTACACAGGGCTTCAGAAGACGTGATAAAGGTGGCGTGGGAATTCAGTAGGGTTTCAAAAGAGATGACCAGGGTGACGAGGAAATTCAGTAGCGCTCCAAAAGACGTGGTCAGAGTGACGTGGAAATTCAGTACACAGGGCTTCAGAAGACGTGATAAGGGTGGGGTGTGAATTCAGTAGGGCTTCAAAAGAGATGACCAGGGTGACGAGGAAATTCCAGTAGCGCCCAAAAGACGTGGTCAGAGTGACGTGGAAATTCAGTACACAGGGCTTCAGAAGACGTGATAAAGGTGGGGTGTGAATTCAGTAGGGCTTCAAAAGAGATGACCAGGGTGACGAGGAAATTCAGTAGCGCTTCGAAAGACGTGGTCAGGGTGACGTGGAAATTCAGTACACAGGGCTTCAGAAGACGTGATAAAGGTGGCGTGGGAATTCAGTAGGGCTTCAAAAGAGATGACCAGGTTGATGTGGGGATTCAGTAGGGCTTCAGCAGACGTATTCAGGGTGACGAGGAAATTCAGTAGCGCTCCAAAAGACGTGGTCAGGGTGACGTGTAAATTCAGTACACAGGGCTTCAGAAGACGTGATAAGGGTGGGGTGTGAATTCAGTAGGGCTTCAAAAGAGATGACCAGGGTGACGAGGAAATTCAGTAGCGCTCCAAAAGACGTGGTCAGAGTGACGTGGAAATTCAGTACACAGGGCTTCAGAAGACGTGATAAAGGTGGCGTGGGAATTCAGTAGGGCTTCAAAAGAGATGACCAGGTTGATGTGGGGATTCAGTAGGGCTTCAGCAGACGTATTCAGGGTGACGAGGAAATTCAGTAGCGCTTCAAAAGACGTGGTCAGGGTGACGTGGAAATTCAGTACACAGGGCTTCAGAAGACGTGATAAAGGTGGGGTGTGAATTCAGTAGGGCTTCAAAAGAGATGACCAGGGTGACGAGGAAATTCAGTAGCGCTTCGAAAGACGTGGTCAGGGTGACGTGGAAATTCAGGAGACAGGGCTTCAGAAGACGTGATAAAGGTGGCGGGAATTCAGTAGGGCTTCAAAAGAGATGACCAGGTTGATGTGGGGATTCAGTAGGGCTTCAGCAGACGTATTCAGGGTGACGAGGAAATTCAGTAGCGCTTCAAAAGACGTGGTCAGGGTGACGTGGAAATTCAGTACACAGGGCTTCAGAAGACGTGATAAAGGTGGCGTAAGAATTCAGTAGGGCTTCAAAAGAGATGACCAGGGTGACGAGGAAATTCAGTAGCGCTTCAAAAGACGTGGTCAGGGTGACGTGGAAATTCAGTACACAGGGCTTCAGAAGACGTGATAAGGGGTGGGTGTGAATTCAGTAGGGCTTCAAAAGAGATGACCAGGTTGATGTGGGGATTCAGTAGGGCTTCAGCAGACGTATTCAGGGTGACGAGGAAATTCAGTACACAGGGCTTCAGAAGACGTGATAAGGGTGGGGTGTGAATTCAGTAGGGCTTCAAAAGAGATGACCAGGTTGATGTGTGGATTCAGTAGGGCTTCAGCAGACGTATTCAGGGTGACGAGGAGATTCAGTAGCGCTCCAAAAGACGTGGTCAGGGTGACGTGTAAACTCAGTACACAGGGCTTCAGAAGACGTGATAAAGGTGGCGTAGGAATTCAGTAGGGCATCAAAAGAGATGACCAGGGTGACGAGGAAATTCAGTAGCGCTCCAAAAGACGTGGTCAGGGTGACGTGGAAATTCAGTACACAGGGCTTCAGAAGACGTGATAAAGGTGGCGTGGGAATTCAGTAGGGCTTCAAAAGAGATGACCAGGGTGACGAGGAAATTCAGTAGCGCTCCAGAAGACGTGGTCAGGGTGACGTGGAAATTCAGTACACAGGGCTTCAGAAGACGTGATAAAGGTGGGGTGTGAATTCAGTAGAGCTTCAAAAGAGATGACCAGGGTGACGAGGAATTTCAGTAGCGCTTCAAAAGACGTGGTCAGGGTGACGTGGAAATTCAGTACACAGGGCTTCAGAAGACGTGATAAGGGTGGGGTGTGAATTCAGTAGGGCTTCAAAAGAGATGACCAGGTTGATGTGGGGATTCAGTAGGGCTTCAGCAGACGTATTCAGGGTGACGAGGAAATTCAGTACACAGGGCTTCAGAAGACGTGATAAGGGTGGGGTGTGAATTCAGTAGGGCTTCAAAAGAGATGACCAGGTTGATGTGGGGATTCAGTAGGGCTTCAGCAGACGTATTCAGGGTGACGAGGAGATTCAGTAGCGCTCCAAAAGACGTGGTCAGGGTGACGTGTAAACTCAGTACACAGGGCTTCAGAAGACGTGATAAAGGTGGCGTAGGAATTCAGTAGGGCATCAAAAGAGATGACCAGGGTGACGAGGAAATTCAGTAGCGCTCCAAAAGACGTGGTCAGGGTGACGTGGAAATTCAGTACACAGGGCTTCAGAAGACGTGATAAAGGTGGCGTGGGAATTCAGTAGGGCTTCAAAAGAGATGACCAGGGTGACGAGGAAATTCAGTAGCGCTCCAAAAGACGTGGTCAGGGTGACGTGGAAATTCAGTACACAGGGCTTCAGAAGACGTGATAAAGGTGGGGTGTGAATTCAGTAGAGCTTCAAAAGAGATGACCAGGGTGACGAGGAATTTCAGTAGCGCTTCAAAAGACGTGGTCAGGGTGACGTGGAAATTCAGTACACAGGGCTTCAGAAGACGTGATAAAGGTGGCGTGGGAATTCAGTAGGGCATCAAAAGAGATGACCAGGGTGACGAGGAAATTCAGTAGCGCTCCAAAAGACGTGGTCAGGGTGACGTGGAAATTCAGTACACAGGGCTTCAGAAGACGTGATAAAGGTGGCGTGGGAATTCAGTAGGGCTTCAAAAGAGATGACCAGGGTGACGAGGAAATTCAGTAGCGCTCCAAAAGACGTGGTCAGGGTGACGTGGAAATTCAGTACACAGGGCTTCAGAAGACGTGATAAAGGTGGGGTGTGAATTCAGTAGAGCTTCAAAAGAGATGACCAGGGTGACGAGGAATTTCAGTAGCGCTTCAAAAGACGTGGTCAGGGTGACGTGGAAATTCAGTACACAGGGCTTCAGAAGACGTGATAAAGGTGGCGTGGGAATTCAGTAGGGCTTCAAAAGAGATGACCAGGGTGACGAGGGAATTCAGTAGCGCTCCAAAAGACGTGGTCAGGGTGACGTGGAAATTCAGTACACAGGGCTTCAGAAGGCGTGATAAAGGTGCGGAGGGAATCCAGTAGGGCTGCAAAAGAGATGACCAGGGTGACGAGGAAATTTAGTAGCGCTCCAAAAGACGTGGTCATGGTGACGTGGAAATTCAGTACACAGGGCTTCAGAAGACGTGATAAGGGTGGGGTGTGAATTCAGTAGGGCTTCAAAAGGGATGACCAGGGTGACGAGGAAATTCAGTAGCGCTTCAAAAGACGTGGTCAGGGTGACGTGGAAATTCAGTACACAGGGCTTCAGAAGACGTGATAAAGGTGGCGTGGGAATTCAGTAGGGCTTCAGAAGAGATGACCAGGGTGACGAGGGAATTCAGTAGCGCTCCAAAAGACGTGGTCAGGGTGACGTGGAAATTCAGTACACAGGGCTTCAGAAGGCGTGATAAAGGTGGCGTGGGAATTCAGTAGGGCTTCAAAAGAGATGACCAGGGTGACGAGGAAATTTAGTAGCCCTCCAAAAGACGTGGTCATGGTGACGTGGAAATTCAGTACACAGGGCTTCAGAAGACGTGATAAGGGTGGGGTGTGAATTCAGTAGGGCTTCAAAAGAGATGACCAGGGTGACGAGGAAATTCAGTAGCGCTTCAAAAGACGTGGTCAGGGTGACGTGGAAATTCAGTACACAGGGCTTCAGAAGACGTGATAAAGGTGGCGTGGGAATTCAGTAGGGCTTCAAAAGGGATGACCAGGGTGACGAGGAAATTCAGTAGCGCTTCAAAAGACGTGGTCAGGGTGACGTGGAAATTCAGTACACAGGGCTTCAGAAGACGTGATAAAGGTGGCGTGGGAATTCAGTAGGGTTTCAAAAGAGATGACCAGGGTGACGAGGAAATTCAGTAGCGCTCCAAAAGACGTGGTCAGGGTGACGTGGAAATTCAGTACACAGGGCTTCAGAAGACGTGATAAAGGTGGCGTGGGAATTCAGTAGGGTTTCAAAAGAGATGACCAGGGTGACGAGGAAATTCAGTAGCGCTCCAAAAGACGTGGTCAGAGTGACGTGGAAATTCAGTACACAGGGCTTCAGAAGACGTGATAAGGGTGGGGTGTGAATTCAGTAGGGCTTCAAAAGAGATGACCAGGGTGACGAGGAAATTCAGTAGCGCTCCAAAAGACGTGGTCAGAGTGACGTGGAAATTCAGTACACAGGGCTTCAGAAGACGTGATAAAGGTGGGGTGTGAATTCAGTAGGGCTTCAAAAGAGATGACCAGGGTGACGAGGAAATTCAGTAGCGCTTCGAAAGACGTGGTCAGGGTGACGTGGAAATTCAGTACACAGGGCTTCAGAAGACGTGATAAAGGTGGCGTGGGAATTCAGTAGGGCTTCAAAAGAGATGACCAGGTTGATGTGGGGATTCAGTAGGGCTTCAGCAGACGTATTCAGGGTGACGAGGAAATTCAGTAGCGCTTCAAAAGACGTGGTCAGGGTGACGTGGAAATTCAGTACACAGGGCTTCAGAAGACGTGATAAAGGTGGCGTGGGAATTCAGTAGGGCTTCAAAAGAGATGACCAGGGTGACGAGGAAATTCAGTAGCGCTCCAAAAGACGTGGTCAGGGTGACGTGGAAATTCAGTACACAGGGCTTCAGAAGACGTGATAAAGGTGGCGTGGGAATTCAGTAGGGCTTCAAAAGAGATGACCAGGATGACGAGGAAATTCAGTAGCGCTCCAAAAGACGTGGTCAGAGTGACGTGGAAATTCAGTACACAGGGCTTCAGAAGACGTGATAAGGGTGGGGTGTGAATTCAGTAGGGCTTCAAAAGAGATGACCAGGGTGACGAGGAAATTCAGTAGCGCTCCAAAAGACGTGGTCAGAGTGACGTGGAAATTCAGTACACAGGGCTTCAGAAGACGTGATAAAGGTGGGGTGTGAATTCAGTAGGGCTTCAAAAGAGATGACCAGGGTGACGAGGAAATTCAGTAGCGCTTCGAAAGACGTGGTCAGGGTGACGTGGAAATTCAGTACACAGGGCTTCAGAAGACGTGATAAAGGTGGCGTGGGAATTCAGTAGGGCTTCAAAAGAGATGACCAGGTTGATGTGGGGATTCAGTAGGGCTTCAGCAGACGTATTCAGGGTGACGAGGAAATTCAGTAGCGTTTCAAAAGACGTGGTCAGGGTGACGTGGAAATTCAGTACACAGGGCTTCAGAAGACGTGATAAAGGTGGCGTAAGAATTCAGTAGGGCTTCAAAAGAGATGACCAGGGTGACGAGGAAATTCAGTAGCGCTTCAAAAGACGTGGTCAGGGTGACGTGGAAATTCAGTACACAGGGCTTCAGAAGACGTGATAAGGGTGGGGTGTGAATTCAGTAGGGCTTCAAAAGAGATGACCAGGTTGATGTGGGGATTCAGTAGGGCTTCAGCAGACGTATTCAGGGTGACGAGGAAATTCAGTACACAGGGCTTCAGAAGACGTGATAAGGTGGTGGGAATTCAGTAGGGCTTCAAAAGAGATGACCAGGTTGATGTGGGATTCAGTAGGGCTTCAGCAGACGTATTCAGGGTGACGAGGAGATTCAGTAGCGCCCAAAAGACGTGGTCAGGGTGACGTGGAAACTCAGTACACAGGGCTTCAGAAGACGTGATAAGGGTGGCGTGTGAATTCAGTAGGGCTTCAAAAGAGATGACCAGGGTGACGAGGAAATTCAGTAGCGCTTCACAAGACGTGGTCAGGGTGACGTGGAAATTCAGTACACAGGGCTTCAGAAGACGTGATAAAGGTGGCGTAGGAATTCAGTAGGGCATCAAAAGAGATGACCAGGGTGACGAGGAAATTCAGTAGCGCCCAAAAGACGTGGTCAGGTGACGTGGAAATTCAGTACACAGGGCTTCAGAAGACGTGATAAAGGTGGCGTGGAATTCAGTAGGGCTTCAAAGAGATGACCAGGGTGACGAGGAAATTCAGTAGCGCTCAAAAGACGTGGTCAGGGTGACGTGGAAATTCAGTACACAGGGCTTCAGAAGACGTGATAAAGGTGGCGTGTGAATTCAGTAGCGCTTCAAAAGATGTGGTCAGGGTGACGAGGAAATTCAGTAGCGCTTCAAAAGACGTGGTCAGGGTGACGTGGAAATTCAGTACACAGGGCTTCAGAAGACGTGATAAAGGTGGCGTGGAATTCAGTAGGGCTTCAAAGAGATGACCAGGGTGACGAGGAAATTCAGTAGCGCTCCAGAAGACGTGGTCAGTGTGACGTGGAAATTCAGTACACAGGGCTTCAGAAGACGTGATAAAGGTGGCGTGGGATTTCAGTAGGGCTTCAAAAGAGATGACCAGGGTGACGAGGAAATTCAGTAGCGCTTCAAAAGACGTGGTCAGGGTGACGTGGAAATTCAGTACACACGGCTTCAGAAGACGTGATAAAGGTGGGGTGTGAATTCAGTAGGGCTTCAAAAGAGATGACCAGGGTGACGAGGAAATTCAGTAGCGCTTCCAAAAGACGTGGTCAGGGTGACATGGAAATTCAGTACACAGGGGTTCAGAAGACGTGATAAAGGTGGGGTGGGAATTCAGTAGGGCTTCAAAAGAGATGACCAGGGTGACGAGGAAATTCAGTAGCGCTCCAAAAGACGTGGTCAGGGTGACGTGGAAATTCAGTACACAGGGCTTCAGAAGACGTGATAAAGGTGGCGTGGGAATTCAGTAGGGCTTCAAAAGAGATGACCAGGGTGACGAGGAAATTCAGTAGCGCCCAAAAGACGTGGTCAGGGTGACGTGGAAATTCAGTACACAGGGCTTCAGAAGACGTGATAAAGGTGGCGTGGGAATTCAGTAGGGCTTCAAAAGAGATGACCAGGGTGACGAGGAAATTCAGTAGCGCCTTCAAAAGACGTGGTCAGGGTGACGTGGAAATTCAGTACACAGGGCTTCAGAAGACGTGATAAAGGTGGGGTGTGAATTCAGTAGGGCTTCAAAAAGAGATGACCAGGGTGACGAGGAAATTCAGTAGCGCTTCCAAAGACGTGGTCAGAGTGACGTGGAAATTCAGTACACAGGGCTTCAGAAGACGTGATAAAGGTGGCGTGGGAATTCAGTAGGGCTTCAAAAGAGATGACCAGGGTGACGAGGAAATTCAGTAGCGCTCCAAAAGACGTGGTCAGGGTGACGTGGAAATTCAGTACACAGGGCTTCAGAAGACGTGATAAAGGTGGCGTGGGAATTCAGTAGGGCTTCAAAGAGATGACCAGGGTGACGAGGAAATTCAGTAGCGCTTCAAAGACGTGGTCAGGGTGACGTGGAAATTCAGTACACAGGGCTTCAGAAGACGTGATAAAGGTGGCGTGTGAATTCAGTAGGGCTTCAAAAGAGATGACCAGGGTGACGAGGAAATTCAGTAGCGCTTCAAAAAGACGTGGTCAGAGTGACGTGGAAATTCAGTACACAGGGCTTCAGAAGACGTGATAAAGGTGGGGTGGGAATTCAGTAGGGCTTCAAAAGAGATGACCAGGGTGACGAGGAAATTCAGTAGCGCTTCAAAAGACGTGGTCAGGGTGACGTGGAAATTCAGTACACAGGGCTTCAGAAGACGTGATAAAGGTGGCGTGGGAATTCAGTAGGGCTTCAAAAAGAGATGACCAGGTTGACGTGGAAATTCAGTAGGGCTTCAGCAGACGTATTCAGGGTGACGAGGAAATTCAGTAGCGCTTCAAAAGACGTGGTCAGGGTGACGTGTAAATTCAGTACACAGGGCTTCAGAAGACGTGATAAAGGTGGCGTGGGAATTCAGTAGGGATTCAAAAGAGATGACCAGGGTGACGAGGAAATTCAGTAGCGCTTCACAAGACGTGGTCAGGGTGACGTGGAAATTCAGTACACAGGGCTTCAGAAGACGTGATAAAGGTGGGGTGTGAATTCAGTAGGGCTTCAAAAGAGATGACCAGGGTGACGAGGAAATTCAGTAGCGCTTCAAAAGACGTGGTCAGAGTGACGTGGAAATTCAGTACACAGGGCTTCAGAAGACGTGATAAAGGTGGCGTGGAATTCAGTAGGGCTTCAAAAGAGATGACCAGGGTGACGAGGAAATTCAGTAGCGCTTCAGCAGACGTGGTCAGGGTGACGTGGAAATTCAGTACACAGGGCTTCAGAAGACGTGATAAAGGTGGCGTGTGAATTCAGTAGGGCTTCAAAGAGATGACCAGGGTGACGAGGAAATTCAGTAGCGCTTCAGCAGACGTATTCAGGGTGACGAGGAAATTCAGTAGCGCTTCAGAAGACGTGGTAAGGGTGACGTGGGAAATTCAGTAGGGCTTCAGAAGAGATGACCAGGTTGATGTGGGGATTCAGTAGGGCTTCAGCAGACGTAATCAGGGTGACGAGGAAATTCAGTAGCGCTTCAAAAAACGTGGTCAGAAGACTTAGACTACACAGGGCTTCAGAAGACGTGATAAAGGTGGCGTGGGAAATCGGTAGGGATTCAAAAGAGATGACCAGGGTGACGAGGAAATTCAGTAGCGCTTCAAAGACGTGGTCAGGGTGACGTGGAAATTCAGTACACAGGGCTTCAGAAGACGTGATAAGGGTGGGGTGTGAATTCAGTAGGGCTTCAAAAGAGATGACCAGGTTGATGAGGAATTCAGTAGGGCTTCAAAAGACGTGGTCAGGGTGACGTGGAAATTCAGTACACAGGGCTTCAGAAGACGTGATAAGGGTGGGGTGAATTCAGTAGGGCTTCAAAAGAGATGACCAGGTTGACGAGGGGATTCAGTAGGGCTTCAGCAGACGTATTCAGGGTGACGTGGAAATTCAGTACACAGGGCTTCAGAAGACGTGATAAAGGGTGGGGTGGGAATTCAGTAGGGCTGTGACCAGGGTGACCAGGAAATTCAGATGACGTGGTCAGGTTGATGGGAAATTCAGTACACAGGGCTTCAGCAGAGATGACCAGGGTGACGAGGAATTTCAGTAGCGCCTTCAAAAGACGTGGTCAGGGTGACGTGGAAATTCAGTACACAGGGCTTCAGAAGACGTGATAAAGGGTGGGGTGTGAATTCAGTAGGGCTTCAAAAGAGATGACCAGGTTGATGTGGGGATTCAGTAGGGCTTCAGCAGACGTATTCAGGGTGACGAGGAAATTCAGTACACAGGGCTTCAGAAGACGTGATAAGGGTGGGGTGTGAATTCAGTAGGGCTTCAAAAGAGATGACCAGGTTGATGTGGGAATTCAGTAGGGCTTCAAAAGACGTGACCAGGGTGACGAGGAGATTCAGTAGCGCTCCAAAAGACGTGGTCAGGGTGACGTGTAAACTCAGTACACAGGGCTTCAGAAGACGTGATAAAGGTGGCGTAGGAATTCAGTAGGGCATCAAAAGAGATGACCAGGGTGACGAGGAAATTCAGTAGCGCTCAAAAGACGTGGTCAGGGTGACGTGGAAATTCAGTACACAGGGCTTCAGAAGACGTGATAAAGGTGGCGTGGGAATTCAGTAGGGCTTCAAAAGAGATGACCAGGGTGACGAGGAAATTCAGTAGCGCTCCAAAAGACGTGGTCAGGGTGACGTGGAAATTCAGTACACAGGGCTTCAGAAGACGTGATAAAGGTGGGGTGTGAATTCAGTAGAGCTTCAAAAGAGATGACCAGGGTGACGAGGAATTTCAGTAGCGCTTCAAAAGACGTGGTCAGGGTGACGTGGAAATTCAGTACAGGGCTTCCAGAAGACGTGATAAAGGTGGCGTAGGAATTCAGTAGGGCTTCAAAAGAGATGACCAGGGTGACGAGGAAATTAAGTAGCGCTCCAAAAGACGTGGTCAGGGTGACGTGGAAATTCAGTACACAGGGCTTCAGAAGACGTGATAAAGGTGGCGTGGGAATTCAGTAGGGCTTCAAAAGAGATGGCCAGGGTGACGAGGAAATTCAGTAGCGCTCAAAAGACGTGGTCAGGGTGACGTGGAAATTCAGTACACAGGGCTTCAGAAGACGTGATAAAGGTGGCGTGGGAATTCAGTAGAGCTTCAAAAGAGATGACCAGGGTGACGAGGAAATTCAGTAGCGCTTCAAAAGACGTGGTCAGGTGACGTGGAAATTCAGTACACAGGGCTTCAGAAGACGTGATAAAGGTGGCGTGGGAATTCAGTAGGGCTTCAAAAGAGATGACCAGGGTGACGAGGGAATTCAGTAGCGCTCCAAAAGACGTGGTCAGGGTGACGTGGAAATTCAGTACACAGGGCTTCAGAAGGCGTGATAAAGGTGGCGTGGGAATTCAGTAGGGCTTCAAAGAGATGACCAGGGTGACGAGGAAATTTAGTAGCGCTCCAAAAGACGTGGTCATGGTGACGTGGAAATTCAGTACACAGGGCTTCAGAAGACGTGATAAAGGTGGGGTGTGAATTCAGTAGGGCTTCAAAAGAGATGACCAGGGTGACGAGGAAATTCAGTAGCGCTCAAAAGACGTGGTCAGGGTGACGTGGAAATTCAGTACACAGGGCTTCAGAAGACGTGATAAAGGTGGCGTGGGAATTCAGTAGGGCTTCAAAAGAGATGACCAGGGTGACGAGGAAATCCAGTAGCGCTCAAAAGACGTGGTCAGGGTGACGTGGAAATTCAGTACACAGGGCTTCAGAAGGCGTGAAAAAGGTGGGGTGTGAATTCAGTAGGGCTTCAAAAGAGATGACCAGGGTGACGAGGAAATTCAGTAGCGCTCCAAAAGACGTGGTCAGGGTGACGTGGAAATTCAGTACACAGGGCTTCAGAAGACGTGATAAAGGTGGCGTGGGAATTCAGTAGGGCTTCAAAAGAGATGACCAGGGTGACGAGGAAATTCAGTAGCGCTCCAAAAGACGTGGTCAGGGTGACGTGGAAATTCAGTACACAGGGCTTCAGAAGACGTGATAAAGGTGGGTGTGAATTCAGTAGGGCTTCAAAAGAGATGACCAGGGTGACGAGGAAATTCAGTAGCGCTTCAAAAGACGTGGTCAGGGTGACGTGGAAATTCAGTACACAGGGCTTCAGAAGACGTGATAAAGGTGGCGTGTGAATTCAGTAGGGCTTCAAAAGAGATGACCAGGGTGACGAGGAAATTCAGTAGCGCTCCAAAAGACGTGGTCAGGGTGACGTGGAAATTCAGTACACAGGGCTTCAGAAGACGTGATAAAGGTGGCGTGGAATTCAGTAGGGCTTCAAAAGAGATGACCAGGGTGACGAGGAAATTCCAGTAGCGCTCCAAAAGACGTGGTCAGAGTGACGTGGAAATTCAGTACACAGGGCTTCAGAAGACGTGATAAAGGTGGGTGTGAATTCAGTAGGGTCAAAAAGAGATGACCAGGGTGACGAGGAAATTCAGTAGCGCTCAAAAGACGTGGTCAGGGTGACGTGGAAATTCAGTACACAGGGCTTCAGAAGACGTGATAAAGGTGGCGTGTGAATTCAGTAGGGCTTCAAAAGAGATGACCAGGGTGACGAGGAAATTCAGTAGCGCTTCAGACGTGGTCAGGTGACGTGGAAATTCAGTACAGGGCTTCAGAAGACGTGGATAAAGGGTGGCGGGAATTCAGTAGGGCTTCAAAAAGAGATGACCAGGTTGATGTGGGATTCAGTAGGGCTTCAGCAGATGTATTCAGGGTGACGAGGAAATTCAGTAGCGCTCAAAAGACGTGGTCAGGGTGACGTGGAAATTCAGTACACAGGGCTTCAGAAGACGTGATAAAGGTGGGGTGTGGAATTCAGTAGGGCTTCAAAAGAGATGACCAGGGTGACGAGGAAATTCAGTAGCGCCCAAAAGACGTGGTCAGGGTGACGTGGAAATTCAGTACACAGGGCTTCAGAAGACGTGATAAAGGTGTGGAATTCAGTAGGGCTTCAAAAGAGATGACCAGGGTGACGAGGAAATTCAGTAGCGCCCAAAAGACGTGGTCAGAGTGACGTGGAAATTCAGTACACAGGGCTTCAGAAGACGTGATAAAGGTGGCGTGGGAATTCAGTAGGGCTTCAAAAGAGATGACCAGGGTGACGAGGAAATTCAGTAGCGCTCCAAAAGACGTGGTCAGGTGACGTGGAAATTCAGTACACAGGGCTTCAGAAGACGTGATAAAGGTGGGGTGGGAATTCAGTAGGGCTTCAAAAGAGATGACCAGGTTGACGAGGAAATTCAGTAGCGCTTCAGCAGACGTATTCAGGGTGACGTGGAAATTCAGTACAGGGCTTCAGAAGACGTGATAAAGGTGGGGTGGGAATTCAGTAGGGCTTCAAAAGAGATGACCAGGTTGGTGACGAGGAAATCAGTAGCGCTCAAAAGACGTGATCAGGGTGACGTGGAAATTCAGTACACAGGGCTTCAAAAGACGTGATAAAGGTGGCGTGGGAGTTCAGTAGGGTTTCAAAAGAGATGACCAGGGTGACGAGGAAATTCAGTTGCGCTTCAAAAGACGTGATCACGGTGACTTGGAAATTCAGTAGGGCTTCAGAAGACGTGATCAGGGTGACGTGAGAATTCAGTAGGGCTGCAAAAGAGATGACCAGGTTGATGTGGGGATTCAGAAAGGGCTTCAGTAGCGCCCAAAAGACGTGTCAGGGTGACGTGGAAATTCAGTACACAGGGCTTCAGAAGACGTGATAAGGGTGGGGTGTGAATTCAGTAGGGCTTCAAAAGAGATGACCAGGTTGATAAAGGTGGCGTAGGGCTTCAAAAGAGATGACCAGGGTGACGAGGAAATTCAGTAGCGCTTCAAAAGACGTGGTCAGGTGACGTGGAAATTCAGTACACAGGGCTTCAGAAGACGTGGATAAAGGTGGGGTGGGAATTCAGTAGGGCTTCAAAAGAGATGACCAGGGTGATGAGGAAATTCAGTAGCGCTTCAGCAGACGTGGTCAGGGTGACGAGGAAATTCAGTACACAGGGCTTCAGAAGACGTGATAAAGGGTGGGGTGTGAATTCAGTAGGGCTTCAAAAGACCAGGTTGATGTGACGAGGATTCAGTAGGACTTCAGAAGACGTATTCAGGGTGACGAGGAAATTCAGTAGGGCTTCAGAAGACGTGATAAAGGTGGCGTGAATTCAGTAGGGCTTCAAGAAGAGATGACCAGGTTGATGTGGGGATTCAGTAGGGCTTCAGCAGACGTATTCAGGGTGACGAGGAAATTCAGTAGCGCTTCACAAGACGTGGTCAGGTGACGTGGAAATTCAGTACACAGGGCTTCAGAAGACGTGATAAGGTGGCGTAAGAATTCAGTAGGGCTTTCAAAGAGATGACCAGGGTGACGAGGAAATTCAGTAGCGCTTCAAAAGACGTGGTCAGGGTGACGTGGGAAATTCAGTACACAGGGCTTCAGAAGACGTGATAAAGGTGGCGTGGGAATTCAGTAGGGCTTCAAAGAGATGACCAGGTTGATGTGGGGATTCAGTAGGGCTTCAGCAGACGTATTCAGGGTGACGAGGAAATTCAGTACACAGGGCTTCAGAAGACGTGGATAAGGGTGACGTGGAAATTCAGTAGGGCTTCAAAAGAGATGACCAGGTTGATGTGGGGATCCAGTAGGGCTTCAGCAGACGTATTCAGGGTGACGAGGAGATTCAGTAGCGCTTCAAAAAGACGTGGTCAGGGTGACGTGTAAACTCAGTACACAGGGCTTCAGAAGACGTGAATTCAGTAGGGCTTCAAAAGACAGTAGGGCTTCAGAAGACGTGATAAGGGTGACGAGGAAATTCAGTAGGGCTTCAAAGACGTGACCAGGGTGACGTGGAAATTCAGTAGCGCTTCACAAGACGTGGTCAGGGTGACGTGGAAATTCAGTACACAGGGCTTCAGAAGACGTGATAAAGGTGGGGTGTGAATTCAGTAGGGCTTCAAGAAGAGATGACCAGGGTGACGAGGAAATTCAGTAGCGCTTCAAAAGACGTGGTCAGGGTGACGTGGAAATTCAGTAGGGCTTCAGAAGACGTGATCAGGGTGACGTGGGGATTCAGTAGGGCTTTAAAAGAGATGACCAGGGTGATGTGGGGATTCAGTAGGGCTTCAACAGACGTATTCAGGGTGACGAGGAAATTCAGTAGCGCTTCAAAAGACGTGATCAGGGGGACGTGGGAAGTCAGTACACAGGGCTCCAGAAGACGTGATCAGGGTGACGTGAGAATTCAGTAGGGCTGCAAAAGAGATGACCAGGGCGACGAGGAAATTCAGTAGCGCTTCAAAAGACGTGATCAGGGTGACGTGGAAATTCAGTACACAGGGCTTCAGAAGACGTGATAAGAGTGGGGCGTGAATTCAGTAGGGCTTCAAAAGAGATGACCAGGTTGATGGGGGATTCAGTAGGGCTTCAGCAGACGTGGTCAGGGTGACGAGGAAATTCAGTACACAGGGCTTCAGAAGACGTGATGGGTGTGAATTCAGTAGGGCTTTAAAAGAGATGACCATGGTGATGTGGGGATTCAGTAGGGCTTTAACAGACGTATTCAGGGTGACGAGGAAAATCAGTAGCGCTTCAAAAGACGTGATCAGGGTGACGTGTAAACTCAGTACACAGGGCTTCAGGAAGACGTGATAAGGGTGGGTGTGAATTCAGTAGGGCTTCAAAAGAGATGACCAGGGTGACGAGGAAATTCAGTAGCGCTTTCACAAGACGTGGTCAGGGTGACGTGGAAATTCAGTACACAGGGCTTCAGAAGACGTGATAAGGTGGGGTGGAAATTCAGTAGGGCTTCAAAAGAGATGACCAGGGTGACGAGGAAATTCAGTAGCGCTTCAAAAGACGTGGTCAGGTGATGGGAAATTCAGTACACAGGGCTTCAGAAGACGTGATAAAGGTGGCGGGAAATTCAGTAGGGCTTTCAAAGAGATGACCAGGGTGATGTGAAATTCAGTAGGGCTTCAGAAGACGTTGGTGAATTCAGTAGGGCTTCAAAAGAGATGACCAGGGTGACGAGGAAATTCAGTAGCGCTTCAAAAGACGTGGTCAGGGTGACGTGGAAATTCAGTACACAGGGCTTCAGAAGGCGTGATAAAGGTGGCGTGGAATTCAGTAGGGCTTCAAAAGAGATGACCAGGGTGAAGAGGAAATTTAGTAGCGCTCCAAAAGACGTGGTCAGGGTGACGTGAAATTCAGTACAGGGCTTCAGAAGACGTGATAAAGGTGGGGTGGAATTCAGTAGGGCTTCAAAGAGATGACCAGGGTGACGAGGAATTTCAGTAGCGCTTCAAAGACGTGGTCAGGGTGACGTGGAATTCAGTACACAGGGCTTCAGACAGACGTGATAAAGGTGGCTTGGGAATTCAGTAGGGCTTCAAAGAGATGACCAGGGTGACGAGGAAATTCAGTAGCGGCCCAAAAGACTGGTCAGGGGTGACGTGGAAATTCAGTAGGGCTTCAGAAGGCGTGATAAAGGTGGCGTGGAGATTCAGTAGGGCTTTCAAAAGAGATGACTAGGGTGACGAGGAAATTTAGTAGCGCTCCAAAAGACGTGGTCAGGGTGACGTGGAAATTCAGTACACAGGGCTTCAGAAGACGTGATAAAGGTGGGGTGTGAATTCAGTAGGGCTTCAAAAGAGATGACCAGGGTGACGAGGAAATTCAGTAGCGCTTCAAGACGTGGTCAGGGTGACGTGGAAATTCAGTACACAGGGCTTCAGAAGACGTGATAAAGGTGGCGTGGGGAATTCAGTAGGGCTTCAAAAGAGATGACCAGGTGACGAGGAAATTCAGTAGCGCTCAAAAGACGTGGTCAGGGTGACGCGGAAATTCAGTACACAGGGCTTCAGAAGACGTGATAAAGGTGGCGTGGGAATTCAGTAGGGCTTCAAAGAGATGACCAGGGTGACGAGGAAATTCAGTAGCGCTCCAAAAGACGTGGTCAGGGTGACGTGTAAATTCAGTACACAGGGCTTCAGAAGACGTGATAAGGGTGGGGTGTGAATTCAGTAGGGCTTCAAAAGAGATGACCAGGTTGATGTGGGGATTCAGTAGGGCTTCAGCAGACGTATTCAGGGTGACGAGGAAATTCAGTAGCGCTTCAAAAGACGTGGTCAGGGTGACGTGGAAATTCAGTACACAGGGCTTCAGAAGACGTGATAAAGGTGGCGTGGGAATTCAGTAGGGCTTCAAAAGAGATGACCAGGGTGACGAGGAAATTCAGTAGCGCTTCAAAAGACGTGGTCAGGGTGACGTGGAAATTCAGTACACAGGGCTTCAGAAGACGTGATAAGGGTGGGGTGTGAATTCAGTAGGGCTTCAAAAGAGATGACCAGGGTGACGAGGAATTTCAGTAGCGCTTCAAAAGACGTGGTCAGGGTGACGTGGGGATTCAGTACACAGGGCTTCAGAAGACGTGATAAAGGTGGCGTGGGAATTCAGTAGGGCTTCAAAAGAGATGACCAGGGTGATGTGGGGATTCAGTAGGGCTTCAACAGACGTATTCAGGGTGACGAGGAAATTCAGTAGCGCTTCAAAAGACGTGATCAGGGTGACGTGGAAATTCAGTAGGGCTTCAGAAGACGTGATCAGGGTGACGTGGGGATTCAGTACACAGGGCTTCAGAAGACGTGATAAAGGTGGCGTGGGAATTCAGTAGGGCTTCAAAAGAGATGACCAGGGTGATGTGGGGATTCAGTAGGGCTTCAGCAGGCGTATTCAGGGTGACGAGGAAATTCAGTAGCGCTTCAGAAGACGTGGTCAGGGTGAAGTGGAAATTTAGTAGGGCTTCAGAAGAAACTTTTTGTTTTGTTGGTACACTCTTCACATGAACGTATGTGAAGTTTCATTTCAATCTGTCAATTCATTCATTGTTTACAAGCAATTTAGTGTCGCAGTGTCACAGCAATAAAAAATTGAATATTGTGCAGTGATGAAATTCTTATTTTTGGAAGGTGTAGCACCAAAAAAAAATGCACGAGCGAATGTTAAAAGTGTATAATGATTGTTCACCTACAATTAAAACAGTAGAAAGGTGGGTTGCTGAACTTAAGCGTGATCGAACAAGCCTTGAAGACGATCCACGTGAAGGGCGTCCAGAAAGTGCATCAACACCAGAAATCATAGCCAAAAGAGAGGATATGGTTTTGGAAGATCGGCGATTGACTGAGAGAGATTTAGTAGAGGCTCTACACATCTCATTATGCAGTGTGAGCCATATTTTAAGTGAAATTTCGGGTTTTAGAAAGCTGTGTGCACAGTGGGGGCCGCATTCGCTAACAATGGAACAAAAACACATTCGGGTGCGACCGACTTTCTCAGCAACATTTGGAGCGTTGTAAAAAGGACAAAGTGGCTTTTGTGCGTCGATTCATCACTATGGATGAGACTTCAGTCTATCGCCATAATCATGAATGAAAACAAGAGGCTAAAGAGTGGTGTGAACCTGGGGTGGTAGTAAACCAGGCGAGAGCGGGACGTAGGGGTGAGCTTAAGGTGCCACTTAAGTGGCACCTAAAGTTTTTGACACATTTTCGTAGAATTGTTAATTAGGGGGCCAGAAGCTCGAAAATCGAAAAATTACACGAGAGCTCGACATTACGTCGACCTGATGAGGACATTTTGCAGCCATTTCCGGGTGGTCTTCTCGTTCACATGAGGGGCACAAGAGCGTCATCTCGTTCTCTGTGCGAGAGGACGGAGAAATAGTGTGTCGTAGAGGAGAGAGAGACGGCGAGGTCACCATCTCCGAAAATCTACTCCCGAGTAGATTTTGGTCGCCCTCAGAGCCAGTGGCTGATGATTGGGGCAAAGTTCACGCGCCAGCCGTGGACACCCGTTTTCCTCTGGGGTATATCTCGTCTCTGGCATTATTTCGTTCATCAAATTCTCCTTCGTTGGAGTATTTGATTCCTTATTCCATTGATTGTTCTTTCTTGTTTAGGCCTTCATGACTAAACTCTTACTCATTCGATATTTTCTACTTTTTGTGCCGTTTTGTTCCCTAACACGCAATGACACCCTCTTTTTCAGCACTCGGTATTGTAAGTATAGCGAACATCGTCAATATGCACCAGGCGTTCCCTTCACAGTGGAAAGGTTAGCCTTATACTAAGTTGCGCTCCCCAATTGCGTGTTTTTCTTGTTAATCGTGTCTTGTTTTTTTAGTTATTGTTGTTTTACTTTGGTTGACTAGAGCAGAATTGAAAATCGTGAACCGTTATTGTTGATACTATACTTTGGAAAAATTGTTAAAACCCCCAATTTTCGAATAAATGCGAGAATCCTTTTTTTCGAACTTCAAATTTTTGAAAATATTCGAAAATCAAAATTTTTCGATTAAACTCGAAAATGGTATTTTTTCGATATCTGGATTTTCGAATATATGAATAAACTCGGAAATGGTACTTTTCGAATTTCGGACTCTCGAATATATTCGAAAAACTGATTTTTCAATTTGAAATCTTCGACTATATTCGAGAACCAATTTAGAAAATTTTTTCAAATAATCTTTTCGAATTTTCGAGAAAAAATCATATTTTTCAGAAAAAATTTTCTCGAGTTTTCAAATGATGAATGTCACATCACGTGACTTTGGTGAATCGCGCCACAAAATTCGCGCTGGCTCGAAAGCTTCAGGAGCACAGTTTCAAAGAATTCATAATGAATTAGTGGGCGAAGAATCTATGAAAAAGGCCTGAGTTGGCTGCTAAACCGCTATTCGTGCTCCTCAACACCAGCGCGTGATGCGCGGGCATGGCGCTGAAGCATGAATACTTTCTGCGCGCATCACGCTGTTTGCGGAGACCGAATGCTCCGGCGGCGACGCTATGGCGGGAGCCAAATAAAGTGGGCCTCAACTTATCCAAACAAGCAAATTTTGTACACGCGTTCGCCATCATGGCAGCGCAGTGTAATTCTACAATAAATTATCATGAAACGGAATGAAATTGATGATGGACTACTAATGATGAAAAAGTTATTAAGGCCGTCGCCGCCATGGGGGAGCGGGCGGCACGTGCCGGTTTGACGTCAGGATACTCATACTCCAACGCCACGCTCGCGCGTCACCGGCTGACACTGAGGAGTATGAATAGCACCTAAAAGATAAAGAGTCATACATAGTTCGCTAAACAGCGTACTGGTCATGTGAGAGGAGCATGTTTCAGGTCTGCGAAGCCACGAAGATGAATGGGAGATCAGCAGCAGCATGTCTTTGCAGAACACCTCTGTTAATGTTGAATGTTATCTTTGACTAAAAAATAAATCAGTTTCAATTTTAAATTCCCTCTGTCCTCAAAAATTTCCTTCCATCGTAGCTGTCGCTTGAATATAGTGAGGCTATCAGAGCAATAATTCTAACGAATTTTTCGACAGCTGAGGTAAGCATCATTAAAGGCAGCATACACGCTCGTAAGCGTAATTGAGATAACTACGGAATAAAATGGGATGGCACCGAACACGACGCCCACGCATTTTGAAGCGTCAACAACAACCCACAATGACGCTATACGAGTGAGAGGTTGGCCCGGCCCCTGTATTTGCGTCCTCCTCCAAAACAGGGGCGCTGGACCATTCCCGCCGTCGTCGGTGGGTGTGGTTTACCTATTGTACCTATTCCACCACCCACAAACGTCGCCGACGGTGATAATGAGCCCAGCACCCCGTTTTTGAGGAGGACGCAAATACAGGGGCGGCCAGATACAGGGCGGGGGCCAACTTCTCACTCGTATAGCGTCATTGTGGGTTGTTGTTGACGCTTCAAAATGCGTGGGCGTCGTGTTTGGTGCCATTCCATTCCTAATTCCGTAGTTATCTCAATTACGCTTACGAGCGTGTATGCTGCCTTTAAATAAGGGCAGCGCGGCGGCCAGCCTGAGGTGAGCAGTGGTTAAGGAACAGACAAATTCTGATTTTGCGGGTGCGAGGATTTCTCGCAAGTGTCAAAGTTCTAGCGGCAACTTTTTACGGGTTTCTGCTCTATGCTAAAGACCTAAGGTCCATGCATAGTCAGGAGACAAAAGCCGCGCCGCCACGGTGACTGGTAGAGGGCAACTACTACAGTCTCGCGCCTGTCATCCATTACTCAACATTTCGGCGTTATTTTTGCCGCCCGACTATGCGTAACTCTATAGAGAATATGCACTGCATAAGTGGCCCGCAGAGAAGCAGCTATTATCGATCGGACGAACTGTTCCGCGTTTTACTCTACCGGTGAAGTTTTGGGGACAGGGGCTCTCTACACAGCGAGGGGGATTTGTCCCGCCTTTTGCGGCCTCTAATCCCACTCGGGACCATTTCGCTCGCGTTGAGGTGAGTGAAGTTTCAAACTGCGAAAAACGGGACAACTCCTCCTTCGGCGTGTAGACAGCCCCTGTCCCAACTTTTGTGAATATTCGGTGTAATCGAAAGCCGATATAGGGGCTCTTTCAATACACGGAGGAAGGAGTTGTCTTGCCTTCTGCTGCTTTAATTCCCACTCGGGACCACTCCGCTTGAATTGAGTAGCGTCACGTGTGAAACGGCAAAACCGGACAACTCTTCCTTCCCTGTGCGTGTAGAGAGCCCCTATCCCTTGAACGCCTGAGAAGGGACTGCTTTCCAAAGGTTTTTATAAAGCGCAAACATTAGTGGTGGCCATAAGCATATGACGACTGGCCACCTAATAAAACCATCTAAAGAAGAATAATAATAATAAATCTGATATTAGTAAAATGATTATTTTGACATCAGTAGGTAATAGTAATAATAATATCGACAATGCTAGCAAAAATAAGAATAATATCGACTATAATAATACTATTAATCATACTAAAAATGATAAAAATATTGTGTTTACTGATTTTTGTTACTGTTATCAATATAATAATGTATTATTAATATTATTGTTATTATTATTATTATTATTATATTATTATTATTATTATTATTATTATTATTATTATTATTATTATTATTATTATTATTATTATTATTATTATTGTTATTATTATTATTATTATTATTATTATTATTATTATTATTATTATTATTATTATTATTATTATTATTATTATTATTATTATTATTATTATTGATATTATTATAGGAGTAGCATTAATAATACAATGTTAGTAGTAATGGTAAAATTAGTTGTGGTGCTGATAATGCTATGCCTGAAAGTTTTTTCGGAACAACGTCACTGCTCCATGGCGATTAAAAACAATTCATTTAATGCTACTCATCATTGCAAGCGAGCACTCAGTAATTCCTGACACCCCCGCTACGCTCCTAATATTTTCAAGTTCACCTTCGATTCCTGAAAGACGATAAATGCAATCAATTTGTACACTCGACGGCGATCTCTGCTGGTCACGGTAGACCTAGCTCGCGAAACCTGTGCACGCAGTCGATTTCTTCCACTCGGCAATGCAACTGGCCTCATGATCGCCTACATAGATGGCATTTCACATAGCACAAAAGGTAGTCGACGAAATAGCGCAATGGCATTGCTCCCCGTCCTGAGAGAAGCGGGGAGTGGATCGATCTCGTGCGTTAGCTAGGTTTTGAATGGGGAGCGAGACTCAGCTCACCGTCTTCTGTTCATTATGTCACCCTCTAGAAACTGAAGTTGCACTCAAGTGCCACTTCGACATTCGTGTTAAGTGACGATTTCAAGAGGTTTACTACCACCCCTGGTTGTTCGGGTTCGAAACGAGTTCATGTCCGGAAATCGGCCAAGATGGTTATGGCATCAGTGTTTTGGAATGCGAAAGGGATTTATTTGTGCATTACTTGCAAACTGGTAAAACAAGTAGATCTGAAGATTATTGCAATCTTTTGGACCAGATGAAGGAAAAAATTCGTGAAAAAAAGACCCGGTTCGCAGAAGAAAAAGTCCTTTTTCATCAGGACAATGCACTGTGTCACAACAGCATTTCGGCAATGGCTAAAATCCATGAATTAATGTTCGAATTGTTGGAGCAAGCACCGTATTCACCAGATTTGGCCCCCAAAGACTTCCATTTGTTTCCAAAACTCAAAACATTTATCCGTGTCAAGCGTTTTTCATCAAATGAAGAGGTCATAACTGCTGTTGAAGCGTATTTTGCAGACCTTCCAGATTCTCACTTCAGGGATGGGATCCTTAGATATGAGGATCGTTGGAGCAAGTGTATTAATGTTCAGGGAGATCATACTGAATAATAAAGTGTATTTGAACCATAAAATTGTGTTTTTCTTACCGAACGACAAAACTTATTGAACAACCTGGTAACATGTCTGCATACCGAATAACTCTCGTCCACTATTGAGAATGCCGCTCTACTTTGGCTAACTTTTTAAAAAGGAGGATTTGATCGGTGCACAAACACGTTATAATCAGGTAAATCGAGCTGTTTCTCTCGTGTACTTCCTTGCTAGCACTCTAAATTATCACATGTTTTCTCAAGTTTACCTTCCCATTCTGTTACTCGAAGGAGCGGGAAAATACGGGCGTGCGCAACAGGGATTCTCAAATTCTGTCAACCTGGATAGTTTTCAGCGCTTCAAAAGTCGTTGACGATCGTCCCGGAGCGGCATAAAAAAGCGATTCGCCTATCGGTCGAATCGAACCGGTGCCTGAGTCTCTCTCCCAGAACGTTGGAGGGCCCTGAACATACTATACTTAGTAACCGAATCACTCCTTTTTCGGTTATCCGACTGGATATCCGAGATTCGGATAATCCGAAAGCCGAAAATTCGAAAAAAACGCATTATCTGAATCGAACCAATAACCGGGAAATTTGAAATCGGCATTATCTGAATCGAACCATTATCCGAATTGTCGAAAATTTCGGATAAAATCGAATAAAATTCGGATAAATATCGGATAAATTCGGATAAAATTCGGGTAAAATTTCGGATAAAATCGGATAATTTTTGGATAAAATCGGATAATTTTTGGATAAAGTCGGATAAAATTGCACTAGGCCACGCCCCTTTTCTGTACCGCCTTCTATTTAGTGCATCAACCCAGGATTTTCCTCCTCTTTCCAAAATCGGAAGAGTCGTTGCGGCGCGGAAAATGTGTGGTTAAGTGAGATGACCGAGTGGCTAGTTATTTAGTGTAGAAGTTTTTTCTATAGTTGCTTTGCATACTTTTTACTTGTTAGTTGTTCTGAAAAATCTGTGTATGGATAATAGTGGGCCTCCCAACGACGATAGAGTAATTGAAGATTTGTTTTTATATTTTTAATAATATGCATATATGAAGATTGAGATTTGTATGTGAACATACTGCAAATGCAATAAAGTACTGTGCTTCTCTGAGCCAAATTCCGGTCCGCGATTGCGTCTCGACACGCTTTGCGGCCGCGCGCACTCGAGTAGGAAGAGTTTCCAGCGCCGCAGCCGCCGGTCTGTTGACTTTAGGTGGGTTTTAGAAACTGGAAAGTAAACAAAATTGGAGAAAACTGCATAAAAAAAGCCGTATCGAGTCGGCTTTGGCGCTGGAACTCTATTGACTCCAGCGCATGCGACCGCAAAGAGTGTCGAGACGCAGTTGCGGACCGGAATTTGGCCCAGATAAGCACAGTACTGCTGTTTGCTCAATTATATATGTTTTCAAAGGCTTGCCTTGAGTACCTGGTTATTTTTTTACCGTTTTGCCTCAACTTTATCCGAAAATAGCCGAAGTTATCCGAAACCATCCGACCGGATATCCGTATCCGAATCATTGGAAAAATGGCATTATCTGAATCGATCCATTATTCAAAAATTTGAAAAAGGGCATTATCTGAATCGAATCAATATCCGGAAAATTCAAAATCGGCATTATCCAAAAAATTATCATCGGATAACAAGTATAGCACATACCCAGAGTCGCCGCACGAGATCTCTGGTTCATAAACAGTGAGAGACCCGTACAATATGTATTGCGAGAAGGGCGCGAGGCTACGACCTTTCACATAATTGCTGTATCACCCTCAGTCGTTGTCGAATATTTTTGGCCCGAGTGGAGGAGAAGACGTATTTTTCTTATTCCTCTTGTAGATATCTACTCAAAAATGACTTCAACGAAAAAACAGAATGCCAATATAATAAATGTAGCATTTTAATCATAAAACATCTTGTCACGCATGCGTAAAATACAAGGTATAGCGAAATATGTATTACCGCAAAATGTGTTACTAGCTAACATTCTTCTGCTCCATCCACCCGTAAGTTTCATCCATCGCCCAGAATCCACGATGAGATAGCGCATTTGGACGAGTTACGCCCCGCTGCCGTTGTGAGGGTTAGCTGTGAGCGTACTATCAACTGGATCCGAGCAAACGACCAAACAAAAACTTTGGTTTTGGACTGGGTACGTGTTTTGTCGCAAAGCCTATTGCGAGACGGACTCTCGCTTCGGCAAGATTACTTCGGTAATCGCTGCGTCTTCGCCATGATCCGGTTAGAGCGATGAAATTTGGCAAATTTTTGGTGTTCTTGTTGTAGGAGCGTCTCTGGGGAGGGGACATTACAAATGACGAAATTTTCGGGGACGGACTCACCACCGAGGGAGGTCGTAAGTACAAACTTCGCGGCCCTTACCAACGGGCTGCTGGACCCTGGCCCTGCATACTCCCACTGGGGTCCTGCGCATTTCTTATGACGCCCTGCCCACTCCCGCAAAAGCCCTGCATACTCTTTATGACGACCTGCACACTCCCCTGAGTTCCAGCACACTTTTTGTGACGTCCTGCTACGATTGCCTGCAACGGTAGACGATGCTCAACAGTGTTGGAGTCTTATATCTAATAATATGGCAGCAGCCTCCGAAAGATTCTCGACCTATCCGAGCAATACGTTGGCGGTCAGATTTCTGCCCAAAAGCCGTCCGGAAAATGTCCAACGGTGGTTCACAAGCACATCTAGTGCTCGGATAGTCCGCAGCAAAGAACCTCTTTAGCAGGGTTTTGCGCCGGGTGTGGAGCTTCCGAAGGGGCTGAGCCGCGTATGGAGGAGAAGGTATGAGATCTACCAGCAAACCAAGTGGGCCACTCTGAATGGGGGCACACACTATTCAGTATCTTTTTTTTTTTGAAAATTCGACAATACCTTACAATTTACATCAAATGTTCCTCCTTCACAGAAAAAAAAACAGACCAAGTCGCGCTATCGAGAATGACACTACAGGCTATAAAACGGCGAAATTCGCTTGTTTCCTTTGAGTGCTGGTGTGGAGCGGAGGCCAGAGGCAGTGAGAGAGCGTAGGGCAGAAGGAGGCCGAGGCGTCGAGCGCGCCGCTTGCGCCTCGAGTGATGTGAATTTCGGCGTTTTATAGAGGGTATGTACGGTTGAGCAGGGGTGCGACCCGGCGGAACGAGAGGGGGGGGGGGTGATGCGATTTTTGGAAAAAAATTGGGGAGATGGGCTAAAAACTTCAGAAGAAAAAAAAAGAATTAACTCCAGCCACTTGGTGAGCTAGAGTGAGGAAAGCAACTTTTTCTAAAAAGCTGAAGCAATATTTTTACAACGTGTAGGGAATCGTGAGAAGTATTATTTTTTTTTATTTTAGTTAACATAGGGAGGATCGCACTTAAGCGAACAGCAACCGTAGTAAGTATTGGGGACGTTGGTGGTTCAGTGGTTTCTTTTGGCAGTCACCGACGCTGATCCGGCCTGTTGCTGAGTATGCGCTAACAGGAAGCAATGATTGAGAGAAGTCTCGCCGAACTGTGATCCTCAGAGATAGGCTCCGTCTCGAGCAGTATACCAGAACGGGCCACCAATATAGCCACGAGCACTAGAGATAGTAGACCGCGAGCAATAAGTGATAGTTGACCAGAAGCACTAGTGATAGATGACCGGGAGCACAAGTGATAGTTGTCTAGCACCAGTGATAGATGACCAGGAGCACCAGTGATAGTTGTCCACGAGCGTTGAGCCGTAGTTGACCACGAGCGATAACTGATAGTTGATCAGGAGCTTGAGTGGTGACGAGTACCGAAGCTCGTCAGGGAAGGAGCCGAAGAAGTCGACCTCACTCAGCTGTGGTGTTTATATAGCTCACAGCTACCCTGTGTTGTTTATCAACAATGTTTGGAATGATATCATTCTCTTATTTTCTCTTGTCGATGTTGGTCGTCGGTCAGAACGACGAGACATTCCCGCCCGCGGAATATGAGCGTATGTCGGGAATCTTCATATAGTCTTTATCACCTCTGCCAATAGTCTTTTTGCATGCATAATCCATTCCAAGCTTGTAGTATAGAAGTCTCCACATGTTAGTAAGATGTAATTGATAAGTAGAATGATAATTTGTCCATTTCCGATGAATGGACCGAGACGGGCAACACGGGATCAAGTCGTGCGCTCGTAGTCACAAGACGATCAGTGACGCCTTAATGGGCTTACGCCATCTCCCTGGCGTCCGTTCTGTTTTCTTGTTACCATTCTATTTTTGTCCAGAACTCTAATTCGACCTTCGTCCGGAACTCGTTACTCGATCCGTTTATCGACAAGCACAACATCCTCATAGGGCTGAACCGAATACGCTTCATATTCTTCTGGATCATAGGGTTGATTGTTTCTTGTCCTCCTCTGAGGACGACCATATGAGTTAGTTTCCGGAATCTCCGTCGGGGCTCCTTCTTCTCTAACAGACTCTTGTCCTTCCTCTAGGTCGTTCGCATGAGTATCCTCACCCTCCGTTTCTGGAATCTCTAATGACACGAGTAGGTTGGGCAGTCGACCGGGAGCACTAGTGATAGATGACCGGGAGCACTAGTGATAGTTGTCCAGCACCAGTGATAGATGACCAGGAGCACCAGTGATAGTTGTCCACGAGCGTTGAGCGATAGTTGGCCAGGAGCGATGAGCCGTAGTTGACCACGAGCGATAACTGATAGTTGATCAGGAGCTTGAGTGGTGACGAGTACCGAAGCTCGTCAGGGAAGGAGCCGAAGAAGTCGACCTCACTCAGCTGTGGTGTTTATATAGCTCACAGCTACCCTGTGTTGTTTATCAACAATGTTTGAAATGATATCATTCTCTCGTTTTCTCTTGTCGATGTCGGTCGTCGGTCACAACTTCCGCCGAAAACTGCCTGCTCAACTGTGGGTCGGTGCTATGGCAACGGCGGGGGGGGGGGGCACCAGGGGCAAGCGCACATTGGGATGATCCCAGTGTGGGAGGAGGAGGGCTGCAATGCGGCAGACCGCACAGGGGGAGGCGCAGAATTGGGTCGTGTGCGAGTAAAAATCATGATTAGCTCCGCACAGAAGATTGCTCTGTTTCCCATTTTTCTTAGATCTTCAAGTTTGGATTTGCCTTAATCTTAATTTCTATTTTTTTCATTTTTTGCCCACGAAATGTGAACATACAAATGAGCATTTTCATTCAAAAATTTTTTGCTAAGTGTAAATACCCATGCACTTTTCATGTGATTTTTTAAATACTGAAGTGATGCAATATGGATAAGTGACAACAACAAGAGTGCAAACAGGAGAAATCAATTATCTTCATGCAGGAGTTTTAAAATTTTTCTGTAGTCAATTTGTTCCTTCTGGGAGTACACTTAGCAAACAATTTTTTTTCAAAAAGCAAAAAAACGGTCTATCCTTGTGGGAATCAGAAAATCGATACCGCTCGTGAACTGGCTATTCATAAAGTGGGCAATGGGCTCACCTCTAAAAACCTCTTGAAGTTTGTGTAGAAAATGATTTGATATGGTGACTCTTCGTAATAGTTTACGCATTTCACCTCACTGGTAGAAAAAAAGAGTGTAACATAAAGGTGTGACATGTGCAATCGAGATGAAACAGTTTTCTATCTTACTGTCTGGCTCCTCGCAAAATCTCATTCTCAGAGTGTGGGTGAAAATGCTTCGCTCTCCTAGGATGAAATCCGAAAATGTACCGGAGTTGGTCAAAATAGGAAAAAGTCGTTTTCTTACCAACACAGAAATGATTTTCGAAACTTTTTTTGTAGCATTTCGGGGCCTACTTCCTTGGTACGGAAAAAAATCCCAGGTTATCAGAGCCCAGAGGTGGTGAAGGTTAAAGAAAATGTCGTTTCCCACTGATAAATAACTTGCCACCTGACATCAGCCGAGAAAAAGCAGATCAATGTGACATTTTCAGCGCCAAACTTGCTAAAAATCTCTTCTGGATTTGAGAGCTGTCAGGTCCTATAGATCCTGTTTATATGGGGTTCGTTTTGAAGCTTTTCACTAGTACTACACACAGCCCGAGCTTGAGACCCCTAACTCTTCATTGAGCCGAGAACGAGCCCCTGGGATGTCAGAACTCGCTCAATGGGATTTGAACCTCTAAAACCGCTACTACCCCATTGAAGATTATTTTCGATAAACACTCCCGGAAGGGACTGCTCGACATTTTCTAAGACAACTTTTTGTGGAGGACAATTTGCCATCTAACATCAGCCGAGAAAAAGCACATAACCGTGTCTATTCCGGCGTCAAATTTGCTAAACATCTCTTCCAGACTTGAGAGCTGTCAGTCATAAAAAAAACCTTTTTCATGGATCCTGTACATATGAGGTTTGTTTTGAAGCTTTTCACTAGTACTAATCACAGCCCGAGTTTCACACCCCTAACTCTTCACTGAGCCGAGAACGAGCCAACAAGCAAGAAAAGTATTGGTAAGTTTTTTATATGTACGAAAAAAAACGAAAAACCAAAGTAGAGAATGAATGGGAAAAATCAAGTTTTTGTCCGCTTGTTCGCGGAGGAGGGGCCGCATAGACGAGCCATCCGATGAGAGGGGGGGGGGGGCGCACTCTCCACCGACCGATCCCTTGGCCACGCCTGACCCTGTTCCGGACAACGGTAGTAGACCACGAGAAAACGGGGTTTTCCGAGGGGCGACTTTCTCCATAATTTTAGGGTCATGGAAAGGTTGTTAGATATCAGTCTGTAGAGAATTTCACGAAGATTCTAAATCTTTTTTTTTCAGAATTATGAAAATCTAAAATTCTATGGGGGAAGTGGATTAAAGGCAGTGTCCACGATATAATCAGTCTCCGAGTTTTCACCGGAAATCAAGAGGTTCGAGTCCAACTTCACCAGTAGTGTTGAAAAAACGGCTTGGAAACAGCACAGAAGAGCCTTATACGGCCCTAAACTTGAGTGTTCCTCTCACGCAACGCCCACTCCTTTCAACCGCCTCTGATCCGTAAATAACTGGAGAACCTATTTGAAGGAAACAGCTCTTATTCAGGGAGCTATAGTCTACTCCACTTAACTACATAAACAAACCCCCTTCGATGATTGATTACCTTCTCAAACAGGAATGCTAAGTTGGACAATTTTATCGGTAGTCGTTGATGAAGTGGGCGTTGCGTGAGCGGAACACTCAAATTAGGGCCGTATAGGGCTCGTTCGTGCTCATTCATAGCCGTTTTTTAACGTTTCTAGTTGAATAGGGCTCGAACCTATTGATTTCCGGTAAAAACTCGGAGACTTATCGTGGACTCTGCCCTTAAAGCATTAATAGACTCCATTAATGCATGTAAAGCCTAGTTTTCTCAGATGATTCCTGGCGTAGTAAGCCGTGGAGCGGTCGGTCATTGCAAAATGCATCAACGATAAGAGGATTTTGGCATGATAAACCTAATAAGGCCTAATTAAACCGGCTCAAGATGAGGAAGATAGGCAATAACTCGTCTGAAAGTACTCGGTATTAGCTAAAACTTTGGCTACAGTCTAAAATACTGCTACTACATCGTTATGCATGAAGACGTTCTTGATTTGTGCTGTTATAGAGCTGGTATTGTTCTCCTTCACCTTTTTATTCCTATTACAATATGCATGAACTCTTTTCGCAAGAATTTTTGTTGATTGAGTTTGTCACAAGCTTTTTTCTCCATTGAGAACACCCCATTATTTTTTATTTTCGACTCGAAAATTTTACGTACCCCTAGGAAAAATTCGAAATTTTGAAGATTTCTACGTGCCGCCGTTGTCCGGCTAGACAACACCCGCCTGGCTCTGTTTCCATGACATCCCGCACACTCCGCAAACTCTAGCAGTTTTGTGCAGCGTCCCGTCAACTATCACTGAAAATCTTTCGCTTGAATTCGAGTCTATGACCCACGGCTAAAAGTGCGCGTCACGGACAAATTCGGTGGCCATGAGGCTCAGAATGGGAGATTGATGCTGATATTTCGGTAATCGAAATAGTCTTGCCTACCCTAACATTTGTACAACAGTTATGATCGGCCACTCCAGAGATCCGCGGGGCACACCTACACACATTAGTACTACATACATACACACACCAGAGCTTAACTGCTTTGAATACAAGGATTGTCACCAAAATGTTTGTGTGTTCTAGTAAAAGAAAGCTCATGAAGTGTTGCTTTGCTTAATTTCTTGCACAGTGAAATTTTTAGCATCCCTGTATTTTTTCGCGAGCACAAGGGATTCGAATTTGTGGTTTTGTGTATCACTCCCAGTATCTGTTAAAAAAAACTCTCTCCACTGTTCCGGCTTCTAGGTTTCAAAAAACTATTATACAAAAATCTGGTAATGCTGAGAAAATAAAACATTTCAGAAACTAGGATTGCAAATCAAAAAAAAAATTCTCGCACGTAATTTTCTATTGTGCGATCCAACAAGAATTCGTTAATTTGCTGTTATTCTTATCAATCATCAGACCAAAATTAATTTCTTTTGATTCTGGGAGTACTATCGGAAAATTTTGCGAGTTTTCTTTGGTAATTTTCTGGACAACTACAGCAAATTGGGGAACTACTCGGGTTGTTCTAAAAATTTATCCATTTTTAGGACCACTGCCTCGCTTTGGCTGCTACATTCTTGACCCTATAACCTCATACAAATCATCGCTTGTTTTTAGAAATGATGCGATGCGCGTTCTCTTTGATAACGTGATTGATGAAAGAACGTGAGTGATTCTACAGGTTTTCTCAAAGGCACTGTTCGCGAAAAAAATTGCTTTTCTGTTTTTTTGCCTATCTTGAAACCGGTCCCATTCTGATTCCAATGATGCTTCTGGAATCGTACAAGACCTTCTGGGAATGGAGTTATGGTCCCTCTAAAATTGAGCTAAGGAAACATGGTGGACGAGTTGTCCGAGGCTTGTAACATCCGTCTTTTGCAGCCAATGTATGCGAGCTGACCTGAGTAAAGAGAGAAGTTGAGAATTACGGGAAGAACGGGGCTTTTGATCGGAAACCATCGCTCAACTCTTCCTTTGTTCACGGCGAGGGGCGGAAAGGGGGGGGGGGGCTTGCACACAGCGGAGGGTTTTGCTCACTTTTATAAGCCGTTTTGCGGCTCCTGGGTAACTTTTCGTCCCGTTTTTTCGACGCTGTTCTGCTTCTTAGAGCCACGAGAAGCGTGTGTCATGAAAAGTACGAGGATGAAGTTTATCGCGAACAGTGCCTCTAATTAATAGACAATGACTGATGACGCTATCGGAAAACCCATATCAGAGGCAAGTTTCATTTTTAAGATTATTCCCACTTTGGTCCCGCACACCCTCTACGGCGTTCGGCGCCCTCCCTCTTGGCTCCCAAACACTATCCCTGACGCTCGGCGCACTCCCACTTGAGTCCCCCACACTTTCTTTGCCGTATTGCGCGCTTTCACTGAGGCCTCGCTACACTTATATGACGTAATTTAGTGCAACAAGTAATGCTACCAACAAATGCCTCGGCGGTGCGAGAGGGGAGTATGAATGCTCCAGAGACACCACTGTGGCGGGGCAGGAGGCGCGGGAGAGGCGGGAGGCGCGGGAGGTCGTGTTTTTATTCATACTCACCACTTTTTCCGCGCGGGCCGCTCTGGCAGAGCGAGAGGTTGGAAGTATGAATAGGCCCTTAAGAGGATAAGGTACTTGTTACAGCCTGTGGGCCAGGAGGTTAATCCTGCCACAGGCCGCAACAAGGATACCATCCCAGCATGGTCCGCAATGAGGAAGCCTTCCCCACCGCGAGCCATGGGGGATCCCTCGGCCGCCAAAAATTGTCCTCCTGAGAATGACCCGAGGTCACCTCTTAAGAGTGACCTCGAAATTCCAACTACCCATCTACACGAAACGAGCCGCCTTTTATACCCGCAGGCTTGGTTGTTCTTTGAGTGATAACGTGGCCCGCTCGTTATCACTCGAAGAACAACCAATCCCGCGTCTCTCCATCTCTGGCGATGGCACCGCTGTCGCCCTGAGACGCTGATATTCCTACCGGACAGGGGCCGCGGTGCCAGTTCGCCCCTCGGCCGCTGTCCGGGCGATGACGTCATAATTGGGAGGAGCCGGTCCCGCTCCGAGCGATGGTTTGTCTGAGACATTGACACCGCCCCTTGCGATTCGTATGTGCTACCCATGGTTGTTCTCACACTAAGTTTCAAGATGGAAGCCATCCTTGGATTTCCGAATAAAGTCCACCTTCACTTCTATCCCTGATACCAGCCCCCATAATGTATATACTTTCACTGAAGTGCTACTATTCAGCTGCCGACGCTGACATTCCTCATGACTATCTTTGATCAGTAATTTTGAGAAGGCAAAGTTATGATCGTGTTCAGCTCCTATCTACATATTTTTTATTGGCCCGTGTTTTTCATAATGTTCGTTAACAATTTTCGAGCATTAGATCAAAAACGATGAAGAAAGGGCCAACGCCGTGACGCTTTACAATCAAGCGTTTTTACGCGTTTGAAATTATTATTTTAGTTTTCGCGTAAGGAGTGTTTTTTAATAAACGGGACAGGGGCTCTCTACACACCGAGGGAGGAGTTATCTCGCTTTTTGCGGTTCTAATTCCACTCGGGACCACTTCGCTTGCGTTGAGTAGCGTGACTTGTCGAACTGCAAAAACAGGACTTCTCCCTCTGTGTGTAGAGAGCCCCTGACCCAAATAAACGTTTCGCATAATAGTCAGTGGGTGTCGAGGAAAACGCACCACCACATCTAATGATGGGAACAGGACTATTTATCATCTCTTCAGGAATTTGAATTTTGGATGGAGAGAACTGCATTGTTTCGTGACGAAGGCTAACAAAACTATAAGCAAGTTATGTAGCACTAATGAACAAATGCTCCCTTATACCCAACACGGTCTTGACGCTTCATTTCTCCAGAAAAATTTTCTTGCAACCAGATGTCATTCCGATTTTCGGGATATGGCGGCATCTCAGACGTACGGTGTGCAGCCGAAATTTAATTCAGGCCTAGAAACCTCGGTCAAGGTAACCCTCTCTGATTCGCGCTTGGTAATTCAGGATTGGGGGCGTTGGGCAGGTCAGACGCTCGGTTAGACTCGCTGTGAACCCAAACCTACCGTACCGTACCGTCCCATTAGCTGACGGCCTGCTGAGGCTGACCTCGGAGCCAGTACGCCGATGTGGGTGCCATGGGGAGATGTGCTTCACGAACAACAGCCTTCCACGCAGAGCGATCCAGTGCCATAAGTCTAGCATCAGCCACAGACAGTCTGCGTCTCGCCAAATCATCTTCAACTTGCTTAATCCAAGTCTTTCTGGGCGCCGATCGCTGCAATTTCCATTCCACTGGTCATTGTCTGAAGAGCAACTGGTGAGGCAGGCGTTCTATTGGCATGCGGCAAACATGACCAAAGCAGAGCAACCTACGCTTTCTGGCTTCGCGTTCGATCGTGGGTTGCTCCTCGCGACGTAAGCGGATATTCTCATTCGTGACATGGTCGCGTAAAGACACGCGAAGAATCCGTCGGAGACATCGCATTTGAAAAATTTCGAGTTTCTGAAGATCCGCCTTCAGCAGTGTCCACGTCCAGCTCTATGCAGCAAAACTGGCACGACAAGCGAACGGTAGATCCTCATTTTCGTTCCAATGGCTACGTTTGGACGCCTGCATAAGCACCAGTCCAATGCTCCGAATGCAGAAGCAGCTTGGCCGATCCTCAGCTGTTCAGACGATCTTGCTTTGTTGAATGACGGAGCCAAGGTAGTTTAAACGATCCTCTTGAATCCGGGCATCGTGGAGGCAGACTGGAGCTGGTGACCCATCACTTGTCATCACCTTCGTTTTGTCGGCATTTATCGTAAGACCATATGAGCTAGCTGTTGTCGCGATCTGGTGCAGAATGTCGGTAGCATCGCCATCATTGTTAGCCAGAACAGCGCTGTCGTCAGCGAGCATTATGTCGGTTACGAGATGACTATCACCGAATTGGACTCCTTGCCGGCCATCGAAAACTTTAGGCATGATAGCGTCAACTACTGCATTAAACAGCAAGGGAGACGCAACACATCCTTGTCGCACACCATTTCGAATCGGAAAGTTCCTTCTGTACGCGAATGCAACTGCATGAGCCTGTATAGGTCTCTTGCAGAAGACGCACGATCTTTTCCGGTACGCGTTCCGAGCGTAAAGACAGCCACAAAGCCGGACACGAGACGCTGTCAAATGCCGCGCGGAAATCGATGAAGACAACAACTGTGCGCTTGGCGCATCGCATGTGTTCCTCAAAAATCTGCCTGATGGTGAAAATTTGATCACAGCATCCACGACCAGGACGGAAGCCTGCTTGCTCTTCTCTGGCTACAGTTTCCCGATGCTTTTGAAGACGCAGCTGCAGAATCCTAGTGAACACTTTGCCAATGATGGACAGCAAGCTAATACCGCGATAGTTTTTGCATTGGCTGCTGCCGCCTTTTTCAGCACATTTACTATGATCGATCACTGGTCGAGAGATCGCAGCGTCGAACACACGTTGCACGCACGCAAGCGAGGAGGTAATGAAATATCATTACCTCGCTTGCGTGCGTGCCACGTGTGTTCGACGCGGCGATCTCTCGACCAGTGATCGACGATATAATCTTCGGTTACTAACAAACCTAATGTTCAGTTGTTGATTCCTGTCCCAGTAGTGTCGCGAACGTAGCACGGGCCGCCACAAATGATAGCGTCCATTCATTAAACTGGATTTGGTGAAATAACGCTGTATACATAAGCCATTCACAGGAGTCGTGGTTTGTCGAAACTGATGGTGCGCCGGTACACAGAAAACGAGATCACCCGAAATCATTTAGTAGCACTAAGCAAATGAACTAAAATTCCTGGTATGGGTAGCTTTTTTACGTGGGTATCGTTACTGCTCGGTGGCATCGTCAGCATCAAGTTGTTTATGACTACAGCCCAAATCGGACAGGGCTCAACCCCGTTACGAAATTTTCAGATGTATGGTGTATTTTCAGATGTAGTCACCTGTATATTGTTCCTTTCATGAGGGCGAACTTAAGGGCACATTCCAACCTCAGGGACCAAATCTGAGATCTCCACGTATTTGGGAAGTAAACCCACCCCATATCACACCTGCCAAAAGCGAGCTTTCGATTCCTCCGAATAAGGGCAGTATAGGAAGAAATAAGCGCACTCTGGGGAGCCCACAGCGAAAAGCCACTTTGGCACCCTACTTCGACCGACCTAATAAGCTCAACAGTGGCAAGATTAACGGATGCTTTCGAAGAGTAACCCGTTCTTTTCTTTATACTCAGACTCTCTCTCTTCAGTTAGGTCCGCACATAAAAATCGGTTACAAATGACGGAGATTTCAAATCCGACTACTCGTCCACTAGGTCAGAAAATTTTTAAACTTTTAACCATAACTCTGTCCCCAGGGGTTTTGTACGATTTCAGAGACATCATTGGAATCAGTGTGAAACCGCTTTCAGGATAAGCAGAAAAACAGAAAAAGCGAGCCCGAGGTTGGACTGTTCCTTTAAAGGCAAAGTGCGGTCAAATTCTGACACTACAATTACCATTCTGACCCGGGTTTGATGGATTGGGCTGTCCTATGTGGACGCCGTCTGCAGGTTCCACAAACTACAGGTCCTTGCTTTTGGAGGAAATGGCCTTGAAGTCTGGGATTACGCTACTCACAGCGTGATATGTATGTATTGCCGATAATGCTAACGTTGCCCAGAATGCCGATATTTACACGGCAGTTTTGGAAATTGCGTAGGCGGTTGCTAAAACGTAAACGGTGATTACCCTTTTGTGACATGCTGGTTCACTGTAATGGCTGGAATAACTCCGCCAACGCCTAGCTAAATGCCTCGCACGGAAACAAGAGATGCCCAGGGTTTCGGAGGCATCTAGTCTGATTTTGACACGAGAATTTACGTAAATTACGGTAAGTTTAGCCTCAGTTGGTGAAATTTTAGCTACAGCGCCCGCATATTCTACGCAGATTCTCGCTACAGCACCCACATATTCTACGCTTATTCTCGTTGCAGCACTCGGTCGATCGACCCACCCAGTCTTGATCCGTACTAGAAAGACGATCCCCGCTGCGATCGACCGCATCGCCGTTTCTTCCCCATGGCCTGCAGCATACCAGCGGCCAAAATTATCCCTTGCGTTGCAGTGAGCGACACGGTGTCACCCTCCACCACCACCCACAGAGTGTCAAGTTATTCGTGGGTTGACTGGGCCAGGACTGATTGAACGGCATCCCTGCGTTCCGCGTAGCCAACGCGGGTTAAGATTGCATTTCAACACAGAATGTCGCTTAATCCGTAGATTTTCGCTACAGAATTATAGCGAGAATATACGGGTTTAGCGTCAGAGTGGTTCGAACGACACAAGAATATGCGGGTTTTAGCTATCGTAGCTAAAACCCTTAAATTCTCGCTACATGGAATGGGGCGGCGTTTCAGCCCGCGCCCTCGTAGGCATCTAGCTACGCATTAGCAGAGAACTTGAAAAAGACCGTTTTTTTTTCTCTGCAGTTTTCACACGTTTTTCGGGACTACCTGTACCATTCGCTTCCATCCAGTGGGAAATCTCAAGTCGGAAAGTTTGCTTGGACTCCGCCTTCAAAGCAAACTTTCCTCCACTTTCTCATGCTTCATCAGGCACTAATTTCTTAGTTTATTAGGTTTAGTTGTTCATAGTTTATTGAGTAGTTCGGAGGAGTAGGCCAGTTTTACTAAAAAAACTCTGTTTCAGAAAAGAAAATCTTTTTTGGTGTGGGTCGCTTCGCTACTCACGTACTAGAAACCACCATCAATAAATGAAGCTCCTTTTACACACGAGTATCTTCCTAATTAATGCTACTACTAATTTGTGTTAGTAAGGAGTGTAGAATGCGTTGTCCCGAGGTATTACTTGAACATCTATATATGATATCCATGCAAGAATACAGGGTATAAGACATGATGTATGAGTTTTTCATATCAAACGTGTAAGACAAAACGTGGAGTACAGCGTTAGCAGCAACAGTGGCAACACAGCATCACATGCCTCCTGCTCAGTGCCTCAACACTCATCATCGTCGTTGTAGTTACCGAGTGCATGAGCCGAGTGCGTATGCAGAACCTATCGAATGGCGCTCGCTGTGTGGCCGGCGGCCGAGCGGGTGTGTGGCTGACCAGGAGGCGACAGCGGCGAGCACATCGCAGACTCCTCAGGCGGCAGACGCGGCCGTGGCTGTCGCCGCCATTGCAACATTTGCTCGGCTCATCACTCAATCGTGTTGGGCGGCCTGCGAAACGTTTTTATGATATTCATGAACGCCTAACGCTCGTGACGTCACCACTGAGGAATGGAAGCGATATGATAAATATGTATCTTGTTTGAATTGAGGGATTTCGGACCAAGCTAAACTGAAAGAATTTTGGCAGCATTCACGACGGATTTAGTTTTCGAATTGCTCATATATGATGGTAGCTCTAGTACCTTAAATAACGGCTACGTTCAAACAACTGTGGAAAAACACTGAAAGCTGTTTTTCGGACCAGAATTTCCAATTTTATGTTATCGCGTAATCATACAATATATTTCAGCAATAGGAAAGATATAATAAAAAAGAGTTGAATGAGAAAGAGAAAGGAAAGAGAGTAAGAAGGATTGATCTACAATGTTCTGTGCCCTACATATCCCTGGACATTGTAGGGATAAAGAGCAATAGGATTGTTATATTATGTAGAAATTAACACTCCGCGAGGCTAACCAGTAGGGTAAGGATTGTAATAATTGTAACGTAAATAGCCACTTTATATACGGGAAGAGGTCAATAAATTGGCGCCAAGAGAGTCTAGAGAAGACTAAATACGAAGACATGCTACTGAAAAAAATTAGGATTAAGGAGGATTAATTATGTGATAGTTTAATAAAACTGGTAAGAAAATTCTATAAGTCACAAGACTTATTGCTCGGTAATGCGAATTTATTGAATAAATCATTTCATATAATGTATTTGTATATTGACTTTGAAAAGCCCATGTGCGACTCTCCATAAACCTGGCACCGCAACGCGAGAACCCGAAAAGGCATTTTTCATACAGGCTCATGACCCACAGACTAACACGAAGGGAGAAGGCCTGTGTATAACCCGGGAGCTCAGGCCATACGTAAGACTCTCCTTCTAAGCCTCGGGTGTTAATAATTGGGGTGGGTCGAAAACGCGAGTTTACATGCGTTGAATTCGCGCTAAAAGAAGCAAGTTTAACCACACCAGATTCGAAGGAGAACTGCTGAGATTTAAGAGAGATATCGCTTTAGTTCTACACCAACATCCGTCAGCAATAGACATTCGATACACTGCCATCGGAAACGCCTCGAAAAAGCGACAATTCCAATCCTTGTTACTGAAATTAGCGATTTCCCAACGTTTCCAGAGCTGTTTTTCTCAAAAATTTGGCAAGTGGCGTCCCCGCGGTAAACTCTCGTTTAACATTCCCTAGCAGAGAGCATAGAGATAGTGCTGAAATGCGAGAGGAGCTCGAGGCTAACGAAAAACTCCTCCCGAGAAGTTTTTCTGGCGAGTAGCAGGATACGGTAGAAACACTTTTGCCCATCTATACTGAGGGGCAAGTGCGAGTTTAATTAATGCAGAGGGTAAAGGAAGTTTGATAGCACTCTCAGACGATTTTAAATACCTTGCGCGCTACTTCGTCGCAAGCTCGCTGATTGCTTCAACGAGCTTGCTACATCGTGGCGCGCAAGCTTCACAGGTGGTGGCGCGCAAGCTTGTTGGGTAGTAGCGCGCACTTTGCAAGGTAGTGGCCTGTAATATCCCGACGACCACACATACAGTGTGAATAAGATGTACGTCATCAGTTCTCACTAACAAGGGAAGTATGACAAGTGCAGGGCTCAACGGGTGAGGATGTTTTGTCCAACGTTGTCAGTACTCCGATCAGGGGTTATCAGGGGTGCTGACACAAGTTTGATATCCGTTTTTAGGTTTATTTAGAAAGAATTTCCGATGGATTAAGGTAGCTAATAGGCATTATGTCTTCAGTAACCTATTATTCCAATGCTATGCCGCTTTGAGATCAAGGACTTGCGGCGAGACACACAGGCTTGTTTGTAATGGCACACTTGAACATTCTCAGATATAGTACATATTACATTTTCCCGTTCAATCTTTCACTAGTTATGATTTTCTATTAGTGAGAACTGACGTCGAGCATCTGTTTCATACTGAATGTGTGATCGTGGCTATAATATAGACAACGCATATATACTCAGTAAGCCCTTCTGGGCGCAAGCAAGGCTGTTAGGCGTATTGTACCCTCTTTCTCTTGCTTCTCCTCCCCTGTTCCTGCTCCTTCTCTGTTATTCACTCACATTTTATTTCATTTCGAGTCTTATTCCACGACGACTTTCTCCCAGTTTTTACAATGCATGCATACATGAGTTCGAATTCGTAACCTTTTTACTGCTCATTGTTTGTTGACTTCGCTTAAACAGCGGGGTATACGCATTTTCAATATAAGGGGAATATGGGTGAGCAGTGCTACAGCAAAAACAAATTCAGGAATTATAAAAACGCGGGTGGTTTTTGTGTCTACCCTGTTCATGTTTCTACGGTTTTCATAGCGAAGATATGTGGTATTCTAGAGGTGGGTGGAAAATACTCCTTAACAACGGTATTATAGTGACGAGTACAAATAAACCTCAGATTTGTGATCAGCACAGCCAATCACCATCCTGGGGAATTTTAGGTCAAATCTGGAACATTTGTCTAGAACGCTTTCAGAACCCCTAGTAGAAGTAAGCGCTCAAGCCAGGGTTCGCGATACAAACGGTTGTTGTGCTATACTTATGAGAAGGTAGATCTGGCCATCACAACAGTGAAAATGAGCGAAAAGTTGCAGAAAAAACGCTCAGGAAGAAGTTATTGATATGTGTCCGCCCACCACAATTATCGAGATTCCTATGAATACCTGTTTTGTCAACTTTTATTCTGCTTCTAAAATAATTCCTGAGCATTTCTGGAGACCGCTGACTACGTTAACTACAAAATAAAAGGTGGATAAGCAAGCGTTAATGAACATCTCGTTAATTAGGAGGCCGGCCGACACCGGTAATTAGCCGTTATACTTTGTATTTGAGCGTTTTTCCCGCGAACTTCCCGGTTTTTTCTCTTATTTTAATTTTTTGTGAGGACGAAATCTACATTTTTATGAAAGGAGCTCAAAATTTGTTCTCATCGCGAACCCTGCCGTCAACAAACATATCGTATAAATCGAAAACTAGATTTAAATGCGAATCTTGAGCAAGAACGAGTTGCACTGAAAGCGAAAAAGAGCCTAAGATAAAGGAAAGAAGTGTTTTAAAATGCTATGTGTATCACACCTTGCCCAAAAAAATTCAGAGGTACGTGAAAAACGCTTGAAAAAATCAATAACTTTTTAATTAGAGAATTTCGAGAAACTTCAATTAAAGGTGCGTGGTTGCAAATCAGGGTCAGTAAAAACAGAGATCTAACATGGCTTTCTTGGAAGAGAATCACCAACATAACAAAATGTGCTGCGGGTATGGAAAATCAGGGGGAAGTGTTCAGAATATGACCTATAGAAATTTTTTCCACGTCAAGGAAGACATATGAATCATGTAATTACTGCATGTAGTACCCCAGAAAAGTGATGATATGCATGCATTGATGAATTGGAGAAGTTATGGGAGAAAAGTTTGGGCGAGGATGTATTAGTCGATCGATTCAGAGGCAAGAATGCACATAAAATGTTCTCCATTTCCTAGGTCGCTGCCCGCAACCTTTTCCACCAGAAAGAAGCTGCGCGCAAGCTTCTCTCACTGCAGAAGTTCCTCGAGACTGCGCGCAAGCTTCAGCCTCGTGGCGCGCAAGACGGTTCATGAAAACGACCGCTCGCGCAAGAACCATTGAGAAAAAGTCGTGGCGCGCAGCCTGTTTACGCTGCATTTGGTGGCGCGCAAGCTGTTTCGAATCTTCTGAGCTATCAGCCATTTTGATTCAAGACGGCAGCCTATCTCTAAAACTGAAAGGTAATTCAAAGCATAGTCTTGTAACGACTTCCGCCAGGGAAACGGGCGATGGTGTGTCAAAAACAAAACAAGGATCACTGTAGAAACACGTTGGCCGTCTTCAATGGTGGCACTAATCAATCCCTCCTAATCAGCTTTCAATTTTTCGGTGAGCGCCGACACTTCTCTCCTTTTTCCTTCTAAATTCTTCCGCTTTGCAATTTCCAGGATATTTTCCCTGTCATTGCATATCACAGGCTACTATGGGTGTGTAGAAAATTATTTGCTTGCTCGCTTCTCAAAAGGGTTTTCAACTTTTATTGCCAAAAAGTGAAAATTTTCAAAGCAACTGATTTTCAAGTGATCTGATGCTTCAGTAATGTTTATTCTGTATTAGTCGGGGCGTATCGGGCGAGTTTTCTCTCAACCCAATGTGAACTTGTTTTGGAAGCCAACTATTTGTGTTCTCCTTTAATGCAGGACTCGCAAACTCCCCATGCGTTGCCAGATCAGCGCCATCGGTGGCCCCTTATTTTTATAGAGGATCCGTGACGCACTTGCTTCGGTGCATTGATGGAGCCACTCGAAGTGCATCAATATTTGCACGAAATCTCTTCCTTGCATGATGCACCTATGAGTGTATAACAGTGTTTTCTATATATTTGCCAGTAAAAAAACACTTGAAATCTTCTCAAAACTGAAAATTGACTATTCACTCAATCATTCATATAGATTTTTGAATATCCTTTTCAGTTGATTGTAGGACGCTCTTTCAGTTTATTCAATACTCGACGATTTTCGGAAGGTATTTGTCGCACGTGGTGTTACCTTACCAAGAACGCCTTTTTATTGATTCATCCAGGGATTTTCATTTTTCTGTTCGCTCGAAATTCTGTTTGGAAAGAATATTTGTTCAGGCTACGTTCAAAAAAAAGCTACTACAATTGCGAAATCTTGTAAGATCACACACATCTGGTGATTAAAGCTATTAATTAACCTAGCCTCTGTTTTCGAGAATGGTTCTATTGACAAGGCTCATCAAAAATTACGAGAGTTTGGATTGCCAAACGAAGGGGAATTTTAAAATTCTATTCTGTTCGTGTTTCGAAGAAGAGAAATTTAAAAAAGTTCGCTTGGAATGCTCTTCCTCGTGAATAAATTTGGTGAATACTGCCGAAATGTAATTTTCGAAAGTTTTCGATATGCAGTGCAATCTATTTGAACGATATTAACCTACCGTAATAGCTGAAAAGTAGCTTTAATGCTGAACCTCCGGTTTTAAAGCTTCTCAACTTACTATCTGCTCTATCCCTTGCTACACTTTAGGTCTGGAATGTACTGTATTTTCGTCATTCAGAAAGAGTTCAATTCATCTTCTCACGTGAGGCAGCTCAGAACTTTTTGAATTACTTGATTCCCAGCAATATCTATCAAAATCAACTTCATTTCAACTAATTTAGCTTGAAACTGGTTGATTTCAACTAAGGATCGACTTCTGCCGGAGACTATCAACAATTCAAAACAACTGTATCCCCACATTGCGCTCATCCACGAGGGAAAGCAATTCGAAATCTACTTTGCCGGTCGATTAGAGATGATACAGCGGTGAAAACAAGCTTAGAATTTAGCTTCCTGGCAAAAGTACCGATTTGGTAATGTCAAAAAAAAGTTTCAAAAATGTCTTGAAATATCAAAAAATGATTTGGCTTAAAATAGCCTGAAGTAGTAAAAAAGCTAGGAAATGAAGTGAAATAACTAGAAAAACAATTTGGCGGTCAGTAATAAACTAACTAGCGATAAGTAAAGACAGAGGGATCGGATTTTACAAGCTTCTCCGTTATTCTCAACAAAGCAAAATCAAGCGCGATATGGAATGGAGCGTCGCGTTCACCTAGCTGGACCTATGCTGATTCCCTTATTACAGATTTCGAAAATGGCTTAATGTTTCCGTTACGCGCTTGATTTTTCTTTGATAAGTTTAACGGAGAAGCTTGTAAAATCCTTATACCTAAAGCAGTTATGTCCCGATGTGTGTGTGTGTGTGTGTGTGTGTGTGTGTGTGTGTGTGTGTGTGTGTGTGTGTGTGTGTGTGTGTGTGTGTGTGTGTGTGTGTGTGTATGTGTGTGCATGCGTCCCGGATATCTTAGGAATGGCCGAACAAAACTTGTATGAATTGGTACCAACATTTAGGTGGGTGTGACATTTATCGATTACCAAAAAATCAGCCCGAGTCACCTCTTACGTGCCTCGGGGCAACCGAGTTTGTCCGTGGAGCGCACTTTTGGCCGTGGGTCATGATAACTTCTGCGAGTCGTCTAGCGATGCAAAAAATGCAGGGCGTCATAAAAGGTGTGCTGGGGTGTGGGTGTGCAAGACGTCATAGTAAGTGTGAAGGAGCCTAATCGGAGTGTGCAGGACGTCATAGAAAGTGCGCAGGTCCTAAGTAGGAATGTGCAGGACCCCAGCGGAAGTGTGCAGGACGTCATAGAAAGTGTGCAGGACCCCAGTGGGAGTGTGCAGGACGTCATAGAAAGTGTGCAGGACCCTAATCGGAGTGTGCAGGACGTCATAGAAAGTGCGCAGGTCCTAAGTAGGAATGTGCAGGACCCCAGCGGAAGTGTGCAGGACGTCATAGAAAACGTGCAGGACCTCAGTGGGAGTGTGCAGGGCGTCATAGAAAGTGTGAAGGAGCCTAATCGGAGTGTGCAGGACGTCATAGAAAGTGCGCACGTCCCAAGTAGGAATGTACAGGACCCCAGTGGGAGTGTGCAGGGCGTCATATAAAGTGTGCAGGACCCTATTCGGAGTGTGCAGGACGTCATAGAAAGTGTGCAGGACCCTAATCGGAGTGTGCAGGACTTCATAGAAAGTGCGCAGGTCCTAAGTAGGAATGTGCAGGACCCCAACGGGAGTGTGCAGCACGTCATAGAAAGTGTGCAGGACCCAAATGGTAGCGTGCAGGGCGTCATAGAAAGTGTGAAGAACCCTAACGGGAGTGTGCAGGACGTCATAGAGAGTGCGCAGGTCCCAAGGAGTTGGAGTGTGCAGGGCGTCATAGAAAATGCACAGGTCCCGAGTGGGAGTGTGCAGGTCATCAAAAGTTAGCAGGACCGCCGTGGGAGTGTGCAGGACGTCACCAAGAGTGTAGAATTTGGAAAAAGGTTTTTCAATTTTTTAATGCTAAATCTTAACCTTTTGTGGAGAAGAAATAGATAGGAAAACATGAATTTTGAGGAGCGTGCCACGCGTTTTGAGATTGACTCCTGCGACATTTTTTGCCAGTTTAGGATACAAGCAGCAGCTCCACTTCCGCACCTTCTCTGTTCGCCACTCATTGCAACCGCTCAGTCATTTCGAATCCCTAACTTCCAAAAACCAGTTTTATATATGTTGCAAGTCTGAGCTTATCAAAATCTGCACCGCAAAAACATAAACAACCACCTACTAATTTCATTCGTTGAGAACAAGGGCATGATGTTGGTCAACGAGGGAAACATCATATAATATGAGAATGCGTTTTTCCTTATCATGATAGAGACGGTAAAGCGAGAATAATCGCTTGTGAGCTTTACAAATTGGAAGAAAGGGCAGTGGGTAGCGACGTAAGGGAAGGAAGTACAGAAGGGGTTGTGAATTTTGTGCCGGTAGCAACCGACGATTTACCGCTGGCTTCTTATGTTTTGCTTTATGATCCCACATTTTGATACCCCCACGGCCTGCTGTAAATGTACGGCACCCTGCTCTGCTCAGGAGAGTCCATACGTACAGCAACTTTCCGGTAGACGGAAGTCAGTCACCACCGACAAACTAATCCGTCTCAGGTAGTTGGCTCACGCAAAAGTTTCTGTTAGCGAAAACTTCGCTAGGCCTCGCTAGTCTGATCACTAAGTCTTTACTTATCGCTAGTTTGTTTATTATTGACCGCCAAATCTTATTTTTAGTTATTTCACTTCATTTCCTAGCTTTTTTACTACTTCAGGCTATTTTACGCCAAATCATTTTTGATATTTCAAGACATTTTTTAAACTTTTTTGACATATTTTTTTGACATTACCAAATCGGTACTTTTGCCAGGAAGTTAAATTTTCAGAAATTTCACATATTTTTTCCGAAGTTTCCCTTTCTGACATGAATTTTGCTCAACGATTTCCAGTTTGGAAAGATGAAACATCTAACAGGCGATTTTGTCGTATGAGTGCAACTTCTGAATCTTGTGACGCACAACAATGAAAAAACCCCTCTCATCGCCGCAACAGGTGAAAAATCGATATTATTGATCATAAATATTCGATTTTGCATGATGAAAACAATTTCCCAAGCAAGGTACTTACTAGGAACCTCGCATAGCCATCCCCACGATTTAAAAAATGATGTTTTCTTGTCAATTCTGCTCTGCTGTCTCCGAATCTGACATCGGATTTTGCAACGGACACCTCTGAACGAAGGTATAAGCGTTTTTGAAGCTTCGTGAAAAGGTAAGGGTACCCATCAGCCAATTTTCAGGGTGTTTAAAAAAATTTCGCAATCGGCTCAAAACTTTCGACTGAGAGTTATTCAGGGCGCTGAACGCGAATCTAGAGTCTGTTTGTCGCTAGACTAATGGTTACTGTAAATTACGGTAGGCACAATGCCTTCTTAATGGCTTTGCCTACCTTAAATGTCGAAAATCAAAAAATGGACCTCAAATTCGTGTTCGGCGTCCCAGATAACACCCACGGCGAAATTTTGAGCCAAATCTGAGACTGACCAAGCTACCTTATACCCACCGTAACCGTTCGTAATCTATCAAAAATCGATAAACGGAATGCAGATTCGTGTTTAGCACTGCAAAGAACCCGCAGAGAGTAACAGTTTGAGCCACATCTATCGTTACACTCCGGAAATCGGCAAACGTCGCGATTTGTCATGAAATTCCCCCCCCCAATGGGAGGCTTTGAACGAATCAAGGCGAAAAGCTCGTAGAATCGTCAAATAAACCCGAGCATCGTGATCAACGCCCCAAATAACCCACCTGGAAGGATTTTGAGTGAAATCTGCATCATTTTTTAAACGCTTCCAGAGGTATGTATAAATGAGCGCCCAACCGAAAATACGCACTAGTCCAAAACGCTCTCATTCTGTGCGAAGTTTGGAAAATGTGCCTTCACTCAAAATTTGCTTCATAGAAAAAAGGCGGGAAATACGAACTTTGACAGGCTGTAACTTTTTTCGCAGATGTCCGTTGCAAAATCCGAGTTCAGGTTTGAAGAGGGCGTGCTAGAGTTGACTGGAAAACATTTATCAGCTTCCTGATCCGGGGGTACACCATGCGAGGTTCCCTAGTTAGACCCTCAACAATCAACACTCATTGCGGCATTCTGTTCAACAGGCAAAAAATCGATATTATTGATTGGTATTAATCGATAATGTTTGATGAGTGAAATCCCATAACCAAGAGATCCATACCCATCAACAATTACCACTCCTCGTCGCACTTCGTGCAATAAGAGCGAAAATCGATAATATTGATTATCGATCGATGACGTGTCATGAGTACGAAATCTGACAAGTGTAGTACTATACTTATGTCGAGTCGAGTCATCGAGTCTTGGCATCGGCTGAAACAGTCGACATCGAGTCATTCGACTACTCGATTATTCGAAATTTTGATAAACCGAATTAGTCGAAAACTCGATTATTCGAAATCCCTAAAAATCGAGTTAGTCGAAAACTCGGTTATTCGAAATTTTGAAAAATCGACTTAGTCGAAAACTCGATTATTCGAAATTTTCAAAAATAGACTTAGTCGAAAACTCGATTATTCGATAGACCCGAACAGTCGAATAAATTCGATAGTCGACTGTTTTGAGTCAAAGAAGTTCTCCGTCAGTTAAACAGTTTCAAAATACAGTTGCAGACCATGCACCTAATTTGCCGCCAGTTGTTATTTGCTTTTAGTTCTCGAATGTTCTCGTACGGCTCACGACCATCTTTTTCACTTATTGCCGGCATTGATTTACGCCAAAATTCCTCAATCCTCAGGTGTGAGCATACCGATAAACTCATCAGAGATAACAAGACGGTCGCGATAGCCTGGAAATTAATACACGACTGTCAATTATTTCAGCTTGCTCGAGAAAAAAGGCATGCAAGAGGCTTGAATGCATTGGGACCAGCGGAACGTCGCAGTGCAACCGAAACTTTTGGTTTTCGAATTTGTTTTTGATGCTTGGCTTTATCCTCCTTTCTCTTAGAAAAAAGGTGGAAGATCCAGAAAACTACCATCTTCTATTGAGGCAATAGAAGCACAGCTTCGCAGATACGGAGGAGAAGCTGCACTCTCCGTCGAAAAAATCGGGCAAGAAGACGAAAAAGGCCATGAAGGCTAAAAAGACAAGGAAAACGGCTAAAGTCTAGCCAAAGAGGCGGAGAGTCCACTATGAGTTTGGATGATCTAGAGGCACACTACGACTTGCCCTGGCTTATTATTGTTACACTCATCTCCGGCTTTTTCCATGATTATCGTCTCCAAAGATGAATTCTGATTGTTCATCCATTAAAGGATCTAGTTGAACCGTATTTCTCTCCTATAGTGAAATTTGTTTGGTTTTATAAAGCTTTTAGAATTTGTTCGATGGATATTGCTAATCGAAATTAATACATGAGTTTTGGTTCCGGCCGTCTTACTGTGTGAAGATGGCGTTTTTCATTGCCAGATATACTTTTAATCAATGTCCTGAAGCATTAGAATGTGGTATGCTCAAAATAGTCGAGATAAGGTGCTTCAGAAACTCATTTGTTGAAATTTGGAAAAATTTAGTTAGTCAAAAACATGAACTTTCGATTATTCGAAAAATCGAGTCAATTCGACTACTCGATTAATCGAAGTTTTGAAAAATCGAGTTAGTCGAAAACTCGATTATTCGAAATTTTCAAAAATCGACTCAGTCGAAAACTCGATTATTCGAGAAAATTTTCGAGTCGCCGAAGTATAGTACTTACCCCTAATGACCTATGTTAATTGGCTGCAGATCCACCCACATACCCTGCTCTCCACAGCCGCATCATACCCCAGCAGTTTCCGCGCTCCAAGGCTAATTTAGTATGTAAACCCACGACTTTGAGGTACCATTCAAAATTTAGGTATCAAACTCAAATTGGAATAGGAGCGACCTGCATCCATTTTCAGGCTCCTGTGCAAAAATGAGCTTCCTAGCTCAATTTTAAGTGTACCCACAAGTTGATGAACGCCAACTGAAAAAAACGAGATTAACACCAAAATCGAGCGGTTTTTTTTTATTTCTCGGAAACTAGCAAACCCTTTGAAAATATTTTCGGGGGATATTACCAACTTCTTGCGTTCTTTTCAATGCAATTTGGAGTTAATTTCTAGGTTCACTCTAAATTTAGATTTCGAAAAAGCGGTTCCGCGCGTGGCCAATTCAAAGCCAAATCTGGTGCGCGCTTCGCGCGCACCACAATTCACTTGAAGTACAATCAGAACGCCGGCGAGCCCCGGTTTCGAAACACGGAAGATTCTCGCGTTGCTATTGATCTTCTGCTTCATTTTATTTACATATTTCCTTGTTTGGTTTTTTTTCTGATTCTGCTGCAGTGCGTTGCAAAATTATACGACATACCCCAATTTCCGCGGTTCCAAACTTCGCGTCAATTGAGGAGACAAACGGTAAACGCTTTGTTTGTCAAAAATAGCCGTTGCAAAATTATACGACATAGCTGACGTTCTCGCAGAAATTTCTATTCTACACCATCTGTATCAGTTCGTTCATGGTAAGAACCACTAGAAACACTAGAAACTTCGGAAATGTCTTGGCGCTGAACCACTTCGAAAACTCTGTTTGGTATGTTTCAACCCAGCTTTTTGCGAACGCCCCTTTCAATGTGCGCCCATTCGCTCATAACGGCTACTTTCAGAGGAGCCACACGATCGTATTGCCTGTTCTGGATGTAGATTCAACGCCCAAAAATACCTCACACGTTTTCCACAGGGTTGAGGTCCTGCGAACCGGCCGGCCATTCTAGAAAATTGGCAGGATCGGCCTGAAACCAAGCCTGCGTTGTCCTGCTGACAAGAAGTGAAGGCGGAATTGGACTAGACAGAACTAGAACTGATTTTTTTTCCTTCTGATACTCTGTGGAGTTCATAGGCCATGGTCCAGCTTAAAACCCTACCTGGATCCGCGTCAATGCGCTATTCTTTCTCCTCCAAAGTTCCTACTCAAGGATAAGTTCGGGTCCTTGTGTGGATCCTTCGAAATCCTTTTTGATCGGTCGAAGCAAGAGCAATCCGAACGAGCTTGATCAATTCTATTACATTTATTAATTTTTGACAAAGCATTCCAAGCATTGTAGAGATCTACAGAAGGACCCGAATATATCCTTGAGTAGGAATTTCGGAGGAGAGAGACGAATGCAATGACCCGGATCCAGGTGGGGTTTCAAGCTGGGCAAGATAATAGCGACATGACCTATGAACTCCACAGATTATCAGAATGTGCCGGAAAATCAATTCTAGTTCTTTCTAGTCCTTTTCCGCCTTCACTTCTTGTCAGTAGAACAACGCAGGCTTGGTTTCAGGCCGATCCTGCCAATTTGCTAGAATGGCCGGCCGGTTTGCAGGACCTCAACCCTTTAGAAAACGTGTGAGGTATTCTTGAGCGTTGAATCTACATTCAGAACAGACTATACGATCGTGTGGCTCCTCTGAAAGTAGCCGTTATGAGCGAATGGGCGCACATTGAAAGGGGCGTTCGCAAAAAGCTGGGTTGAAACATACCAAACAGAGTTTTCGAAGTGGTTCAGCGCCAAGACATTCCCGAAGTTTCTAGTGTTTCTAGTGGTTCTTACCATGAACGAACTGATACAGATGGTGTAGAATAGAAATTTCTGCGAGAACGTCAGCTATGTCGTATAATTTTGCAACGGCTATTTTTGACAATTTCCGTTGCCAGTTTCCTGCTAGTGGCTCTAATTTCATGAAGATTCGTACCCAAGGATTTTCAAAGTTGCTGCATCGATTGGCGTTTACCGTTTGTCTCCTCAATTGACGCGAAGTTTGGAACCGCGGAAATTGGGGTATGTCGTATAATTTTGCAACGCACTGCAGCAGAATCAGAAAAAAACGAAACAAGGAAATATGTAAATAAAATGAAGCAGAAGATCAATAGCAATGCGAGAATCTTCCGTGTTTCGAAACCGGGGCTCGCCGGCGTTCTGATTGTACTTCAAGTGAATTGTGGTACGCGCGAAGCGCGCACCAGATTTGGCTTTGAACTGGCCACGCGCGGAACCGCTTTTTCGAAATCTAAATTTAGAGTGAACCTAGAAACTAACTCCAAATTGCATTGAAAAGAACGCAAGAAGTTGGTAATATCCCCCGAAAATATTTTCAAAGGGTTTGCTAGTTTCCGAGAAATAAAAAAAATCCGCTCGATTTTGGTGTTAATCTCGTTTTTTTCAGTTGGCGTTCATCAACTTGTGGGTACACTTAAAATTGAGCTAGGAAGCTCATTTTTGCACAGGAGCCTGAAAATGGATGCAGGTCGCTCCTATTCCAATTTGAGTTTGATACCTAAATTTTGAAGGGTACCTCAAAGTCGTGGGTTTACATACTAAATTAGCCTTGGAGCGCGGAAACTGCTGGGGCATGATGCGGCTGTGGAGAGCAGGGTATGTGGGTGGATCTGCAGCCAATTAACATAGGTCATTAGGGGTAAGTACTCTACTTCGGCGACTCGAAAATTTTCTCGAATAATCGAGTTTTCGACTGAGTCGATTTTTGAAAATTTCGAATAATCGAGTTTTCGATTAACTCGATTTTTCAAAACTTCGAATAATCGAGTAGTCGAATTGACTCGATTTTTCGAATAATCGAAAGTTCATGTTTTTGACTAACTAAATTTTTCCAAATTTCAACAAATGAGTTTCTGAAGCACCTTATCTCGACTATTTTGAGCATACCACATTCTAATGCTTCAGGACATTGATTAAAAGTATATCTGGCGATGAAAAACGCCATCTTCACACAGTAAGACGGCCGGAACCAAAACTCATGTATTAATTTCGATTAGCAATATCCATCGAACAAATTCTAAAAGCTTTATAAAACCAAACAAATTTCACTATAGGAGAGAAATACGGTTCAACTTCAACACCCCTGTGACTTTGGCTGAAAACGACCCTCAAGTCTTTCCATTCTGTAAGAGCTTCTGACAACGCCTTATCCATTTCTCGACTGAAGTCGCCCTCATTTCATATTTGAATTTTTTTTTGCCTTTGGAACCCGGCACGGCGTAGCGGTGCAGTAAAACAGGTGGTATCACGACCAAAATTTCAAGTTTCTCTGGCCCTTGTTTTAAACTGATTGTTTGTTTCTGGGAACACGTTTAGGTCAATCCTGAGCGTGATGCCAATCTGAAATTGTTCAGACTATCCGTTCTCGACGACTTTTTTAGTGGCTATTGCTCATTTTCAGGCCATTATATTTCGGCAATTCCTCCAGGAATTCTTCTCTTTTGCAATAAAGCTTCTCAAATGACAGGTTTTTGGAAACTTGCAGGGATCTCAGCGTTCCACGCAATGCAAGAATCAAATTTCTATCGTAAGAAGCTGCCGTATTCATTTCTAGATTATTATCAGCCCCATATCAAACTTCGGTTTTTGAGTTGCCGGCAGCCGCTATGGCCAGCCAGTGCACTGAGGCAGTGTTACGTCGAGAGAACACGCACCCTTTTCTTTTCTGTTTCTCGCTCCCAAACGCCACTGAACGGACGCTTCCCAACGCCCCTCACTCGTCGAGTTTCTACTCTCACCCCCCAGTGTGGAGGCAGGGGCAGAGCTGCAGAGCTACACAGCGCAGAGAAGAAGAGCAGATAAACAGGATCAAGCCAACTTGTCGCCTCGCTTATCGATCCGTCATAGCGAGGATCAGGGAGTGGGAGCGACGTTAATTTACCGTGCTGCCCAATTTAGCATCGAAAGCATTGAACTTACACATGTCTTACGAGCAAACAAGGCATATAGGGCTCACACAATCAATCGAGTTGGCGAAAGGAGAAGTCAAGTAAATTGTGGTTTTTCGACGTAATGTCTTGTTCAACTCAACAGCGTAAACGATATAGACAGCAGGTAGTTGAGCTTTCCGAGACTGACCAACCTTTTGTACGAAGTTTCAGATTTTTGCATTTTCAAACCCGAATATTTTTGCCATTCCCTGAGCCACAAGCCTCCTTTTGCTAAGATTTACAGGCAGTAGCAATGCCTCCCGTCGAATGTCTCTGATTCTCTCCATAATGAAAAACTCAGAGAAAATTTAGATCGCGAAAAGTGGTTTCTAGCGATGTCCATTGAGTGACGTTTGACTGTAGCCCTTCAAGAAGGCCAGGAGTTACTGATGGTAACCTTTGCAGCTCACGATAAGTATGTAGCTCTGAAAATCAGTCGTTATTCTTTGCGATCCATTCTTCCTAACCCGGATTGTTATTATCACAAAATTTTCTTCGTTTTCTGCGGCCCCGCTAGCCACGGTCAGCCAACGCAAGACATTTAGAATCTTCGTGATGAGGGCTTTCCAACGGTATAATGTTTGTCAAGGTTCAAACTCTAACAAAAAGGTTCTGAGTCCTTCGTTCATATCTAAAGGAGCGATTTACAGCCGGTACCTCGCTTTGCTCTCTGACTCCCCGCGCCCTCTTTTGAAGATGTCGAAATCTTCGCGCTGCAGTGTCTCGCAAGCACCGCTCAGTGAGCGAAGTAGCCCGAAATTGATTGATTTCCGGCAGCCCAAGTGGACTCGGGGTATTAGCTGGAAGATGGCGTCGGTGGAAGCAGGAAGAACGAGTGCGGGGTAGAAGGGATTTGAGAATATGGATAGTCCTTAATATACATGGGCATTCGACCCCAGTTTACGAATGAATGAATAATTCGAATACGGCCTTTAAAAAAATTTTCCGAATGAATGAATACATTCGAATAAGGCCTTTTGAAAAATCCCGAACAAATGAATACATTCGAACAAAGCCTTTTAAAAATCCCGAATAAATGAATACACTCGAATAAGGCCTTTTAAAAAATCCCGAATAAAAGAATACATTCGAATATGGCCTTTTGAAGAATCCCGAATAAATGAATACATTCGAATATGGCCTTTTGAAAAATCCCGAATAAATGAATACATTCGAATATGGCCTTTTAAAAATTTTCGATTGAATGAATATATCCGAATAAGGCCTCTAAACAATTTCCAAATGAATGAATACATTCGAAAAGTCGCCCAACTATTCGAATATTTGAACCCTATTCGAACATTCGAATAATATTCGACATTTCAAAATCGAGATCAGGACCACAGCGGAACTTTCGATTTTTTTGAGGGGCTCGGAGACCTTTTTTCTTTAACTACCTTCAAAACGCGGACTATTTGGAGATTACCGGAACAATTCCAGATTCAGTGATCCCAATTAAGCAGAAAACGGCCACTGTGGTGGTGGCAGATGTGACTTTGTGATTTTAAAGAGATATCAATGATGGCTCTAGAGAATTTTTCGGCAAAATGTTTGTATGCGGTGTTGCGTTAGTTCTCAAGATGGGAGGGGGAAAGCGACCACACAACACTGATCACTGCGCCATTCCTTGCCAAATGAATCTTTCCCGACCAGGGCAGGAATTCACGAAACGATAACCACGGTTTAGCCATGGTTTGAGGCCAATCGATTCACACACGATGTGCTTAACCTTGGTTACGGTAGCCATGGTTAAAACGTGGTTAGCGCTTCGTGAATTCCGCCACAGGCTACGGCGCGATGCGTTATTTGTCAGATGGAAGAGGTCGGACGGTGCGTGTGCGCGTTTTTGACAATATAACTCTCCGTCGAACTGGAAGATGTTGCATCTTAATGTAGCTGCGAGGAGCTCTCGAACATCTTGTCCTTCTAGTCCAAATGCATGGATTTCGTTCTGATGTTCACGGAGAAGTTCAAGTATTGCTTCCACTGCTTCATCGTTGTTTACATTCGTATAGAGAGCTACCGCGTCAAAACTTCCGTAACTGGCGTCATCAGGAATTTCACAAGTATTCAGGGCAGATAGAAATTCTTCTACATTGGCGACATGACCAGTGACATGGCGTAATAGTGGCGAAAGAAGTTTCACTAGAACCCAAACGGTGCTCGATAATAGGGACCAATAAAGTAGACGAAGAAATAGAAGCGGCGTTGAATCTTGTACCATCGTTTGCGATCGCCACCGGAATCAATCGAGAAGTCCATAATACAGCAATGTGCGGATTCTACAAATTCGCGTATCAGCTTTGATGGCGTGAACATTCAAGCCCTGCCGTGATGGATCGATTACATTCCTTTACCGCCTCCATGCCTCTCCCGCGAACATCAATAACATCACCAGGACCAGCAAGATCACTAGAACCTGTGATAGCTAGCTCAGAAATTCGTGGGGAAATTCCCGAGAACGACAGCAGAAGTTCCCTCGAAACAACTTGGGAACTTCCCCTGAATCGAGGGGAGGCGGAGGGGACCTCCGACTAGCAGGTCTTCCCTTGTTCTCCCGATCGCCAGACTTTCCCAAGCTGTCGCAACCCAACACCCATTGGTCATTTATTTATCAAAAGTCGGGTGGCCGAAACTCGTCGTTTGCAACTGTTTTCTGTTCTTCGGAAGCAGGAATAGGGCCAAAAGTATTCCTATGGCGAAAGGTTACGGAGAAGCTCTCCCCTGGTGATCTGAACAGAGATACTTTACACCACCCTTGAGTGGCAGGTCTGCTCCCTCAACTTGCGAAGTGGGAGACCACCTTGCGACTAGCCCGTTTGCATCATCGTATACACTGTGACTTTGTTTTCTTGTTCGTCATGCTCGGGGGGAGGCCATGGGAACAACCGTGAAGCGAACTTCCCTTGTTCTTCCCCGGAGTCGAATGTTTCAAACGTCTTGTCGTTGTGTATATTTCGAGGGGAGAGGGGCCAGACTTCCTTCCAGAGAACGTCTCGCTCCTCTCCCCTCGACCGAGCGATAACGACCAAATCAGGTTATTGTCCTCGGAAATTTCCCCCCAAATATCTGAGTAGGCTACAGCTTGATCTAAATGAAGCGTATTCACCACAAAGGCAGCACGACCGTGCATCAAATCTCACGGACAGGGAAAAACGAGGAGTGAGAAAGCTCCTCTCCTTAGGTAATGAACTCCGCTATAGCGTGAGCGACAAAGGTGGCGGCTTTGTGGTTATGACGCAGGTCATGGACAAACGATTAGGCCGAAAATGCTTATCTGATACAGAAATATACGAAAAGTCTACTCACCGTCATCTTGAAAATGTATCCAATGAACTCCGACAGACAGTGCAACGGATACTGAGCAAGATAATAGAGCCGAACACCAAGAAACGCTTCACGCTGACATCCCCGGCAATTCCAACATACTACGCGATGGTGACGACTCATAAATTCACCGAGGGAACAAATTTACGTGATTTTGATGAAGATGATATCATAACTAGACCGATAGTCCCAACTTGTAGAGGGCCATCGGATCGTATAAGTTGGTTTCTAGTGAAACTTATTTCGCCACTATTACGTCATGTCACTGGTCATATCGCCAATGTAGAAGAAGCCCACTCTACATGGTGAACGGAATCTCCTTGGTTCTCTCATATGTGAACGAGGTTTTGAACAATTATCCGTTTTGAACAACATCGTCAAGAGTTCCGGACTACCAGTAAAGCTCGTTCTAGGTCCACCATCGACTTTGAAGCAAATTCGGACTTCCTCGAGGTTTTACGAAGAGAAATGCGGTCAACGCAACTGTTTATATTGCACAGAGAAGAAAATCTGCAAACTTCGTGGCACTGTGTATATGATTACATGCGAAGGCTGTGCGCAAAATTACGTTGGAGAGATCACGCGGCCAATACATAAACGGCTTGGCGAACATCTGCGAGCTCTAAGGAATCCCAACGCATACCCGAACAATGGCTTTTCGCGGCATCGCACACGACATCATGCTTTGGAAAGCCCTCCGTCAGTTGAAGTTACAGTTTTGCACGCCTCACTGGAATCTCCTCTGGAAAGAAAAGTGTTGGAAGCTCTTGAGATAAGGCGCTTCTCCCCCGAAATCAACAACAGGGATGGGATGATTGATGCTTTGCGCCTTATCACATAACAGTATCCATTTGGGTAATCCTTCTCGTGCACACCATAGCTGTTGGCTCATTTGATAGAACCGGGGAGTCGCAGAGGGTGAGCTCGTCCCAGCTGTGTATTTTTGGCAATCCTAAAAATACTTTTGCAGAGTTGGCATCGCGGCAAGTTTGTTTAGTGCTTGGATTGTTGACTACGACCCTGATAATTGATTAGGTGTGCTATGTATTTGATTATTACAGGCTTGAAAAAGGTGTTATATCAATCCGAATTATCGCCAATAAATTTCGGATATAAAGAAGCTCTCGATCTGATTTTGCAAGGAAATATGTAGGTTATGTCTAATTCGGTTGCGGGCGACTCGTCTCCGTCGATGTACTCTCCGATTTTTGGCAGGGGATTGGACTGTGTGGGTGGGCGAAATTCATAATTTTGTGCAAATGACCGGAGAAGCTTTCACACCTTCAAATTTTTCAGAAATCTTAATTTGAGGCGCATTTTAGTTTTCATCGTAAATGGATGCTGGGATGAGTCGCCTGTTACTGGCCTAATTCGAATGTGGGGCACCAAGCTGGCCGAATGTTCGAATAAACCCCAAAATTTTAATTCACGAATGAATCAAATATTCGAATAAATGCAAAATTTACATTCCCGAATAAATCGAATATTCGAATAAATCCAAAATTCAAATTTCCGAATAAATCGAACATTCGAATAAATCCAAAATTCAAATTTCCGAATAAATCGAATATTCGAATAAATCCAAAATTTAAATTCCCGAGTAAATCGAATATTCGAATAAATGCAAAATTCAAATTTCCGAATAAATCGAATATTCGAATAAATCCAAAATTTAAATTTCCGAATAAATCGAATATTCGAATACATCCAAAATTCAAATTTCCGAATAAATCGAATATTCGAATAAACCTCAAAATTCAAATTCCCGAATGAATCGAATATTCGAATGCTCGAATATTCGAATTATTCGAATATTATTCGAATATTTATTGGATTCGGTCCCAAGTCTAGTCCTTAGGTTACGAAGGACAAGAACTGGATTGGAGAAGAGTAAACCTTATGGGCTGCAGCGCAATGGAGCAGAAAACTGAGGTTCAAAAATGGAGAAAACGAAAAAAATGCTCTCTTTTGAACCCAGAAGTCCGCGCGAGCGGTGGCGTCGCGTGTGAGATAAGCCGCTTGCGGCTCAGTCTTAATAATGACCGATGTGTGATAGATTTGAATTGACTGGCTACTAATACACGACTGAGAAGAGTAATCGCGCGGAGCGTTGTTGCATAAGCTCGACCGCGCCGCGTTGCGCTGCAGCGCGGCGGTCCGAAGGAGCAGAAAACTGAGGTCTAAAGAAGAAGAAAAAAACGAAGAAATGCTTTCTTTTAGAACCAGAAGTCCGCGCTAGCGGTTGCGTCGCGTTCGCAAGGAGCCGCCCGCGACTCAGTTTCAACGATAAAACGACCCTTTGCTAGATTTCAGCGATTTATGTTGTTTCTCACAATGGTTCAGAAGGATTTCAAACAGAATTCTATCGAAGCCTGAATGATTCCATTTACGTGGCTCATAAATGCCTGTGAATGACTCATTGCGTGGAGTGACATTGCATGACATTGACCGTAACGTGTTGTGATGCAACGCGGCAGTCAGATTGGTGAGAAGATTTGAGAACCACCCGTACAGTACAATTTTCTTCATTAAATTCGAGCCCTTGATATTTAGCAATTAGACCACTTATAAGGTTTACTCTTCTCCAATCCAGTTCTTGTCCTTCGTAACCTAAGGACTATCCATATTGTCAAATCCCTTCTACCCCGCACTCGTTCTTCCTGCTTCCACCGACGCCATCTTCCAGCTAGTACCCCAAGTCCACTTCGGCTGCCGAAAATCAATCAATTTTGGGGTACTTCCCCACACATTCGTTGGGGTCGGTGGCCGGTTAAAATGCTCCTTTCCCAATCAAATCGATCGGATCTGGCTGATCAGCGGAGGTTTCGGCTTGACTCATACCTAACTGCCGAAGTTTTGGTGGTAATGTCTCATATGTGGCGGAGTTTTCGGGGCAACGTGTTACAGTGTCTGCACTGTTTTTCTCTGATGCTCTCTCGTGTAGAGCGCGGAAATGGCAGCGCAAATGTATACGCTGCGCTTGAATGTGAGGTGTTTGTGCTTGTCATGGTTGACGTTGTTTGGGATATCGACGCTCTGGCCGGAGTCGATGGCAGGTTGAATCGCCAATGCTGCCTCTTGACCTGCCACTGACGCGCGCGACTGCAGGAGTGGTAGGTGGTGGTCGGTGGGAGGCGATCAGGCTAAACTTTCGGTGTAAACACGTGGGTGTGACGTCACAGTGAGTGGTCGGTGGGAGGTGATTAGGCAAAGTTCTCGGTGTGAACGGTCAACTGTGACGTGGTATTGTAGGGTCGGTGGGAGGTTGACACGCGGAGTTTTCGGTATGAATGGGTGAGTGTTCGGGCTTATCCCGCCCCTCTTTTCGTTTCGAGCGGCAGCACGCTACCTGTTCAACTCTCCTCAACCGGCCACCGACCCCCGCGAGTGTGTGAGTCGCTCACTGAGCGGTGCATGCGAGACACTGCAGAGCGAAGATTTCGACATCTCCAAAAGAGGGCGCGGGGAATCAGAGAGCAAAGCGAGGGACAAATGAACGAAGGACTCAGAACCTTTCTGTTAGAGCTTGAACCTTGACAAACAATATACCGTTGGGAAGCCCTCATCACGAAGATTCTAAATGTCTTGCGTTGGCTGACCTTGGCTAGCGGGGCCGCAGAAAACGAAGAAAATTTTGTGATAATAACAATCCGGGTTAGGAAGAATGGATCGAAAAAAATAAAGACTGGTTTCCAGAACTACATATTTATCGTGAGCTGCAAAGGCTACCAGCAGTAACTCCTGGCCTTCTTGAAGGGCTGCAGTCAAACGTCACTCAATGGACATCGCTAGGAACCACTTTTCGCGATCTAAATTTTATCTGAGTTTTTCATTACTCAGGTCCGAAATGTACCAGAGCTTTACCAAAAGTTTCCCAGTAATTACTGGTAAACGTGCAATTACCACAAGTTTACGGAATTTTACGGAAAATTTACTGGAGAATCCCCCACGATCTTCGGATTGAGCCGATTCTGTCAGATTATCGGACATTTACTACAAGATTTCTCCGTAATGTTCCAGAAAATTCTCGTAATCTTCCGAAAACTTTCAAAATCGGTCAGATCCCGGAGTTAACGCTTTTTGATCCGAATTTGTCATTGAGAAGCCCCAAACGACGCTGAAAACGCATGTACGAACGCATCTACGCTTCTCCAAGCAATCGCACGCGCAAGCCTAGGCGCACTTGGGCCAGCTTCATGCTTAGCACGACTGGCCACGCTCTGGAGTGCCTATCATCCATATCTACCGGAAATTGATACGCCTGACATGCATTGGTGCGGTCACGCGTCGCGGCTGGATGTTAACGCACCCAAATGCGCTCACCGCGCCCACACTCACGCGCATTTGCGAAAACACATAAATGCGCTTGCGCACGCATGTACACTCCCGCACACGCGTGTGTATGCACGCGCATAGCCGCGCGTATATACAGGCACGCGTCCAAGCCCGCGCACACACACGCGCGCTCACGAGGGCTATTGTGTGCGCCTATGAACTGGCCCATACGCGTGCACAAACACAAGCACATTATCGTGTTAGTACGCGTTAATGTTTACGCGCCCACACATGCGAGCACAATTGTTCATGCACGTGCACGCACATGCGCGCGTATTCGCACGCGCACGCAGACACGAGCATGTTCTTGCGCTTTCGCGAGTAGACTTTTGCGCGCGTAGGTACACGCACGCGCGCATACACTGTTATGTACACGAGCGTGGTTCGCATATACAGGTACGCGAGTCTAAACCCGCTCACAAATACGTCGCTCACGCTGTTCATATGTGCGTCTATACAGTAGCACAGACGCGTGCACAAACACAAGCACATTATCGCGCTATTACGCGTACACATTTACCCGTGCATACACGCTAGCAGAAACGCTTACGCGCCCAGACACTTGCGCGAGCGTGTAAACGCACGCACACGCGCGTGCGCAAAAACAAGCACATCATCGCGCTAATACGCGTGTACGCGCGCGTAAACTCGTACAAATAACCGCGCGTACACTCTCCAGCACAAGTGTTTATGCACGCGCTCGTGCGCATGTTAGCACGCCTACAGAAACGAGCCGATTCTGGCGTTCCTGCGCGTAGACATTTGTGCGCGTATGTACACGCACGCACACGTGCGCCCGTTCGCATATATGTGAGCGCATAAACAGTGGCGCATACGCGTGCACAGACACAAGCACATCATCGCGCTCTGATGCATGGACACACGCGAGTACAAAGGCTCATGCAAATGCCCGCGCAAATAAGCGTATTTACACGCGCGAACGAACATGCGTAAATCGTTGCGCTCTTGCATGTAAACAATTGCGAGCGTGGATGCACGCTCGCAATTGTTGTATATATACACTCGCATTGTTCGTATGTACACGTGCGCACGTGGAAACCGTCGCGCATCTACCTACGTCTGCGGATGCTCTTATTCTCGCATGCGCGCACATATACAGCTGCACATACGCGTTCGCAAACAGAAGTACGGCAACGCGCACTTATGCGTGAACGTCTAGGCACACTCGCATATACATAAACACGCGTATACATATACACATACATATACTTATATGCACGCGCACACAAATACGAGGAAATATCTGCTAGTAGGCACTTGCTCGTGTGTACACGTACACGCGCGTGCGCACATGTACACGCATGTATGTTCTATTTCGAAGCCAAATTTTGTTCCTCCGCGCGCTTGTGCGGGGCGAGGGGAGAGACAGTGAGAAAGTATGGGGGAGAAGGAGACGCAGTGTACACGCGCAACAATCAAAAATAAGTTCCATTTGGAAACTGCAGCATTATTGACATGTTTGCACGTGTGTGATCACGCCATAGACCCTTCTGAACGTGCCAACATACCCGCCAACGCCATCGACGACGTCTCATTCACCTTTCCAGATATCTCGTCTCATTCTGCTCCTATTTTTATTTAGCTTTTTCCTTATGTCTTCACTTTGCCCGTTATGATATTGTTTTAGGTGTGGTTGGAATGAAGATTGGTAAGAAGAAAAGCATATTTAGAAAAAAAATTTGAAACTATAGTTTAAGGAAACTGAAACGAATTTACTTGGGGAAAACATCATTCACTCTCCGTTTTTTTAACTCATATATTCGGTTTACATCAAGGAAAAATTAGAGGAAAAACATTTTAAAACATGAATTGGCGACAGCCTCTTTCTACAACCTTTTTAAATAGCAGGTTTCTCGTTTCGGTAGTTGCCGGATCTACAACTTTCCTTCCATATTGGTTCTCCGTTACGATTGTTTTCTCATAATGTCTTTTTCAAAGATAATAAATTAAGAAGATATGTATTTTAAAAATTCGTTTAGCGGGAGCGATGTTCACCTAGCCGCTTCTAGCTCTACGATCGTTTTCTGCAATAGCAGGAAGATATCCAGCGTGTTTGTTCATCGCGGTATGACAAAAATGAAGCTGGAAGATATCGAGTAAGTGTGATGAATTTTTGTACTTTTATTCATGAAATTTCTATTTAGTTACTTACTTACTAATCCAGAGGTGGCTCTTTTGCAAATACTCCTGTAGGTATGACTTACTGAGACGATTTTGAGCCCCGAGCCGCCTGACAAATCGGCTCGTGTTTTCTTAAACTCGGGGCCACTGCTGTTGCTGTTTGGGCCGCCGCTGTTGCTGTCCGGGCTCCTCCAGTTCGCCCGGACCGCAACAGCAGTGGCTCGGATAGCAACAGGAGTGGCTCGGAAAATAGGGCAACACGAGCCGAACTGTCATGCGGCTCGGGGCCGCGAATTGCATGAGTAGGTTGCTAGGATGAGCCCGGGCGGAGTAAGAAGCGGAGCGGTTGGTGATGGCAAAATATGACAGTGATAAGGAGATTTTGACATGATAAGCCCGATAAGCCTTGCTTCCACCGGCTCAAAATGAGCGGCCCAGGCCATAAGTGTTCAACCCGTTATTTCGAATGAAAATTTACTCGCTGAAGGACGACTTATCTGCTTTTTGCGCCCGGTTGAAACCAGCACAAAAAGGAACAAACTAAATTCCAGTTTTGCTTGTTGAACTCAACACAGGGTAGTTAGTATTCTTTATGGCCGACGTTTCGGAGTAACCTACTTCTTCAGAGCCTGAAAGGATCAACTAAGAATTTTGTTGATTCGATCAAACGTCGCCTTAATCTTACCGAATCCGAGAGCCCAAACTTCCCCCGCGTGGGTATGAGAGAGGAAGGAACATGAACCTAACCCAACCAGGACTTTCGAAGTCGAAAGACAGCCAGAAAACGAACCAAATTTCTTTCAAAGTAGAGGGTATGTGCCCTAAAAATATTCAAAAATGTCTTTGAGTCAGTGAATAAGAGCGACCGGGGGGTTGTTCGATTATCACAGTGCGGAGAGGTGACTTTCTGTTCGGAACCTCCTTACCTCTAAATACATTTCACCGAGGATCACCGCTCCGTAGCTGATGATAATCGAAATCTACAGGTCACTGGGGGTAGGCCAGAGTCTATGTACACTTGCGTGAGAATTTCGTGCTGTTGGCAAATTATAAACTTGCCAAAATGGCGACCAAGCTTACATAGTTCTTTTTCAGTCAACGGTCATTCGGTCACAGTTGCTCAATAACGATATCATGTTGGAGTCAGAAATTGATTTGGCATTCTGGGATCTCATAAGGTAGCACTTTTCGGTATTTTCTTATCGTTAGCTCTTTTTGATGCTCTGGGAAATGGCCAGTTGCCGGATCTCATCTCAATCTCTCTTTTTATGAACACAATTTGAAATGGTTAGGGCTCATTTTTGAGCTTACTAGTACTACTACCAGGTTGCCCAATAAGTTTTGTCGTCCGATAAGAAAAACACAATTTTAAGGTTCAAAATACACTTCATTAGTCAGTATAATCTCCCTGAACATTAATACACTTGAAAAAAAATCCTCGTCCATAGTGATGAATCGACGCACAAAATCCACTTTATCCTTTTTCAAATGCTCCAAATGTTGCTGAGGAAGTCGCATTTGAATGTGTTTTTATTCCATTGTTAGCAAATGCGGCACCATTTGTGCACACAGCTTTCTAAAACCCCAAATTTCACTTAAAATATGGCCACCACATTTATTCCATTTATGAAGATTCTGTTTTCTCTTCTGGGTTTTGTTTTAGGCTATTGAGGGGCCCGGCAGACTTCTTCCCTAAATGTAGTTTCTCAATTGTTTGAGCAACTGAGATTCTGCGCATGGAAGGGTGATTAGATACGGCGGGCGGACTATAAGAGCAGAAATCACCCCTGATCTTGGACTGTGCCTTTAAGTCGCCCGGAAACTCTGCAACTCGAAGTAGTTAAGCAGAACATTCAAGAATACTGCGCTCCAAAGCCAAACTCAGCTACGTCCGCTGCAGAAACCGCAAATCACCGCCGTTGGTACCAGGGTGTGCATAAGGCCAATGGCATACTTCTGCAACACTGGGTCGTTGTCGCTGAATCCAGCGACCCGATGTCGCAGAACTCCCGCCCTTCAAACCATTCGCTGTCGCAGTGCGCTGTTGAGCGACGAGCGACTGGCAGTAACATTGAGAGGCATATTTGCACTATTTCAGCCATACGCGCCGGTTGCTACTGTTCCTACAACGGCCAGTGCCGCGGCTCCGACGCTGATCCCGCCGCAATTTGTGCTTAAAGGCAGTGTCCACGATAAACATCGTTCTCAAGTTTCCACCAGAAAACGAAGGTTTAGAGTCTGACTGTTTTATCAGTGAAGAAAGAATCATGAAACATGCTGCGAAAGATCCAAAATCAGCTCTTCTTCTTGGAAGCCACATTTCAACGGTGGATCAGTTGCGCGTTCATGGGCCTGAAGTAGACAGCGTGCAAATGCGCCCCAATGCTAAAACTCAGCCGCGCTCGCGCCCCAATGCTAATGTAGAAGCGGACCAAACTGTTCCTCGGAAAACTCAACCGCGAGCGGAAGGGCTAGCGCGAGCGGACTTCGGAGCCGTATGGAGCTCTTTGGGCTCATTTCTCGTTAGTTCTTTCGACCCCAGGGCTCCAATGAGACCCTGAACTTTCGATTTCCGGCCGAAAACCGAGGACGAAAATCGTGGACACTGCCTTTAATGTCATGTCTGCCGCTCACGACAGCGGCAAAGTATACCTAGGACGCTAATGAAAATTCAAGTTTCGTCAAACGTAAAATGTAATTACGTACACCCCTGAGTGGTACTCTTTCGCCTGCTCGCGCTCGCACCCTTGATTTGTCCCTCGTTGAAAACATTGTGATTTTTTCATTTTCCCCATCCTGGGCCCGTTCCGGGCTAATATCATAGTGCTACTACATAGCGAACATCAAGTCAAAACCACACTTCACAATGCTCTTCAGTAGAGTAGGAAGAGCGGTAAAACCACAAAAAAATGTGGGAGAAAAGAAAAAATTCGGACATTCTTCAAAAGTTTTGATCATCAAGGGGGTCTTGGACAACGGTCTGGTTTACAAAAACACCCAAAAAACCCCATCGAAAATACCACGATATCGTTGATATTTGAATACTGGTTCGCGAAGGATGCCTTAAAATGCCGAAGTAAATTGCAAATTTGACGTACTCGTTAGCTTTCAATGTCGGATTTCTAAAAATGCATTCAAATGCAAAAATAAATGCTGAGAATGCCGGCGTTGATCTCTGACTTCCAAATTTTCGAAAAACCTTAAAATTTGAAAATAAATCGAAAATCCGTGGTGTTGTAGAAACTCGATTTTTGACAGAAGGTATTAAGAGGAATTTAGTTGGATACTTATGTTTCTGTGAACCTACTGTGTTCCTAATATTTTCCCTGTGCATATTTACGTTTACTTTCAAACGTGTGACTGATTGTCCTGAGTTCCGGCTTCCGAAGTTTCTGCTGAAAATCTTTCCTGGTCCAAACCATTACATGAGCCTGTTCAATATATGTAGTTACTGCAATTAGCGATTCAGTGCGTGAAACAATGTTGGTGCGTGCGTCATGGATCTGAGGAGGCCTTGTTGAGGAAACGAAGGAGAAGATGATCATGGTGATGAAGTTGGAAAGAAGTTGATGCGGAGAGGGTCCTGGATTCAGACTTGGCAACACCTACAATACCTGCGCTAAGTTTTGTAAAAACGGGGAGCATCTGGCAAACTTGGCAAAAAAGCGTCCGATGCATGCAACTTTGTTGAATGAAGACTTTTTTGAATTCTGAAAATGCTATCATATTCAAAGATCAAATTGCTACCTAATTATGTCACTTGTGTGCCGGAGTTCCCTAAAAGCACTTTGTTTTTGAAGGAAATAATTTTTGCTATCGTTTTAAAAAACGTCGCGCGCGGCGAAACTTTGAGCAGTATTTGTACAAGTAATGGAAGAGCAATCGGTATGTTTTCTTCAAAAATTAAGTGCAGGTGAGAGTATCTCAAGGTTTGTTCAGGTTGAATTTTCGAAACCCACAATTAAACACGCTTGAGAGCTACCTGAAAAGCCAGAGTTTTGTTGCGAAATCCCCGGACTCATAAATGAAGGATTTTGAAAATTCAACCATTACAAATCTTGAGATTCCCCCACCTGTACCTAATTCATGAAGAAAGCATACAGATTGCTCTTCATTACTTGTACAAATACTGCTCAAAGTTTCACCGCATTCGCCGCGCGCGACGTTTTTTGAAAAACGATTGCAAAAACTATTTCCTTAAAAAACAAAGCGATTTTAGAGAACTAAGGCACACAAGTTACATAATGTGGTAGCATTTTCATCTGTGATTATGATAGCGTTTTAAGATTTCAAAAAGTCTTCATTCAAAAAAGTTGCATGCATCGGACGCTTTCGCCAAGTTTGCCAGATGCTCCCGTTTTTACAAAACTTAGCGCGGGTATTGTATGTTGTTTGAAGGCAGTTACCTTCAGTGAGTATGAGAAGGTACGAATAGTCAGCGCGGCATTACTTCGTCGGTTGGGAGTATTTCCATGCAGTCTGCGTCCCCATGACTGGTTCTGCGGAGCACAGTCTCTATGTGTATTTCCTCTACTTGCGTCTTTACGTCTTAATGTTCTCTCAAAAGACACCGAACCTACGAACGAATTGGCGTCGACTGTACTTTTTTACAGTGTACCCGATGTTTTTATCAAATACGTCGGCAGAAGTATACCTTGCAGATGAATCCGTCTGCCTGGTCTGAGGCGCAAAGCAAAGATCGGTATCTAACGGCTGCGGACTCAGCTGGTGATTTTTGGAAATACATCATTCAAAACAAGTGCAGATGTCACGATAGATTCCTCCCAAGCAGCGCGGTCTATGCGCAGATGCTGCGGTGTACGCTTCGATCTAGTTTCGATGTATTGGGTGTACTATTGTGTAGATGATATTCAGTAGAATAAAAATGTTTAAAAAACGTGTGCGTTTTTTATTATGTAGTGATTATAGGAAAATCGTAAAAATTTCAACGCTGGTTTATGAAAGAAAGTTTTGGATGCGAAAAACGGTGAAATAGGACCTGTCGAAGAGTACTGAATCAGGGAGGGGAAATCTAGAGATTTTGAGAGTTCCACTAGAGGGCAGTGTTCACGATAAACTTCTCCCTAGAGTTTTCACTAAAAAACGATGGTGGTAGGCTTCAGAAGCAGAACAGCGCTGAAAAAAACGGATCTAAAAGCATTCGAAGAGGCAAAAAGTGGCTTTGAAAATTATTTCACTGGAGCAGGGTCGAAGCTCCTGGGTTTAGTTGTTGTCCTCAACACCGACACGACTGTATCGCAGCCACGCCTTGACCTGCGATTACCAGCAGTGGTTTTTATTGAAGTACGCAATGATTTGTCAGCATTTTGCCTGACGAAGTCTTCTGGATAATTTCGAGAATATTTCTGATATTATTGCTAAATCCAATAAAAACTACTGCTGGTAATCGCAGGTCAAGGCGTGCCAACGATCGAGTCGTGTCGGTGTTGAGGACAACAACTAAACCCAAGGGGACCGACCCTGCTCAGTGGGATAATTTTCGAAGCCGCTTTTTGCCTCTTCGAATGCGTTTAGATCCGTTTTTTCGGCGCTGTTCTGCTTCTGAAGCCTACCAGCATGGTTTTTAGTGAAAACTCACGGGCCATAATTATCGTGAGCACTGTGTTTTTGATTACAGAAGATCCTGGCATATTACTAGAAAATTCTGGCAGATTACGGGAAAATTCTGAGATTCCTGAAAAAGTTCTGACAGATTTCGGGAACATTCTGACAGATTACGAGAAAATTACCACTAACAGAGGGCAAAATATTTCGGAAATCTGCCAGAATTTTCTGGTACTTTCCGGACCTGAGTATGGAGAGAATCAGAGACATTCGACGAGAAGCATTGCTACTGCCTGTAAATCTTAGCGAAAGGAGACTTAAAAAAACAAAAAAAAAGCAAACTTTGCAGAAAACGTTGGTCAGCCACGGACAGCTAAATTACCTGCTGTTCACATATATCGTTTACTCTGTTGAATTGGACGTGACGTTACGTCAAAAATCTACAATTTACTTGACTTTTCCTTTCGCCAACCCGATTGGTTGTGTAAGCCCTATATGCCTTGTTTGCCCGTAAGACATGTGTATGCTCAAAAGGAAGAGCTGTCGATGCTTTTTCGAAATATGTCCTCCAGAGCTCAATTGGAGCACTTTGAGCCAAGTTATGACGAAAAGTCGCAAAAGTCGCGAGTTCGCAGCTTTTTTTGAGAAAATTAGTGCGGGTATTGTAGTGCGTGTATTGTACTTGTATATAACTCGTCCTTGATCTGTGCGGTTGGTATGAAGTTAAATATTTACAACAATTTGATACCCAGCTTCAGTTTTCGTACACTCGATTGATTCTGTAAACTTTATGTGCCTTGTTTGCAGGCAGGGTGAAAACATGTGTGGGCTCGTAATGAAAGCTCACGATGCTGATTCTAAATATGCCCCTAGCAACTCAAAAGCACCACTTTGAACGAAGTTATACCAGAGCGGCGGTTTGCGGCGGAAAAAAGCGCCGAAAACGCCGTTTTTCCCAAAGTCATGGGCGGTATTGTACCTCTTTTAATGGAAATTAGTTCCCGTTGCACGCGTGCGTGTGCGCGCGTAACCTGTGTTTTCTTGTTCTCTTCTTTTTCTCTCTGTTTCTCCCCTCGCTTCGCGCACGCACCTGAACGAATAGACTGAATTTCGCTTCGAAATAGAGGGTAAACAATGTTCTCAATCGAATATCTGGAAGTGTGTTGTTTGTTTTCGAAAGTGTTGCACAGGTTCCGACCGTTTGAACGTCGTAATTGCTTTATCGATTATTTCACATGCATTTATTGATTGATTTTCAGAATCTTCGCTCAGCCTACGCGGAGGAACGCCGTCGCGTCTGAACGTCAGTCATGTCGAGCAGTGACGATGATTTTCAATCTCAGGATTTCCCACAGAAAGTGGGTTAGCAGGCAATATATTGACGAATAGTTCTAGGAAACATCATGAAATTTTCAGGGTGCCCTCAGATCTGTCAAGGCCGAACCAGCCAAGACAGAACCAGTCTCAAGCTTGAAGGTGGGATAAAGCAAAAAATTTTTCTTCAGGCTCGTGTTAAATAGTTTTCGTAATTTTTTAGATCAAGAGTGGTTCAAAGACGATAAGGGTCAGTTCATTCGTTAGACGACACTGTTCGAAAGTCGACGGAGGCTACTACAGCTATGCTGAGTCGAAGGTATGGAATACTCCTTCTCTTCCATATTCACTCTTCATTGACTACTTCACAATGTTTCGCGAGGCCGTTACGATTACTTTAGCTCGTAGTTTCGAAGATAACATAGGCGCTCGTGAACATGGTTGCGAGGGCAACAATGCTAATGCGTACCTTGATTCCTCCTAGGGAGCGGCCTGTTACGCCCTCTCATTTCATCTGGGGAGAATTCATGGGTCTTACCAACTATAGCTAAAACCTGTGCTTTTTCGCGTCGAAGATGCAAGTTCGCAAATTTGCATACTGTACGTGAAATGGCGCATACTCTACGTAAAATGGAGGCTGAATTCACTATATTGATCTCGCTGTCGCTAAACCCTTAAATTCTCGCTGTAATTCAGTAGTGAGAATCTATGGGTTTAGCGACAGCTTGTGTTGAACAGCTATTTCAACCCGAGCTGGCTACGCTCAACTCAGGAATGCCGTTCGCCTGGGGTAGGTACAGTCTTCTCACGGAGTGGTCAGCGAGACTGGCTGGTCGTGGAGGGTCACCCCGTGTCCCTCTCTGGAAGACCCTGTCATGGACAACTTGCCCAGGATCATCGGGATGCTGCAGACCGTGCGGAGGAAAGGGCAATACTGTTGGTGGCAGCTGGGATCTTTTTTTTCGTGCGGATCAGGACAGGGCTGGTCGATCTTTTGAGTGCTATAGCGGAAACTCACTTAGAACATGCGGGTGTGTAGCTAAATTTCACCAACTGGTGCTTAATTTTTCATAATTTGCGTGAATTGTCGCGACAAATTAAGACAATATGGCCGAAACCCTGGGCATATCCGTCTTCCGTGTGAGGAATCTAGCTATGTACGTGCTGGCAGAAAATGTGAGTGGTTTTGTTTGGCTCCTACCATTACGTCATTTCTGTGCCAGGATGATTGCATCTGGGAATCCCGGAATAAAAGGTATGCTGGAGTACACCCTATCAAATATTGGGACTAAAAATGGAGAGGAGTTAAGGACGCAAAAATTTTGAGTGATGCCACTATCAAATCGGAGTCTGTGGGATGAACATTTTAATCGGTACTCAAAGGGATGCAGGATATCAGGCTGGCATTCCGGGGTGATCAAATATGGTTGCTCAGGCTAGCTTGCGGCGCTTCCGTCGGCGTTTTCCTCTTGCTATGAATCGTTTGGGTCTATTTACGTTGTTATCCAGCGTTAACGGTCCCTTCAAGTTTGAAAGGTCTTCCTTTTTTAGACTTCAGACAATCTGGAAAATCAATAATCGACTTAAGTTCGGATTTATAGGAGCGTTTCCACAATTTGCTGCACGGTAAATCGATTGATGTCGATAGCTTGTTACCGAAAGCCGCGCGGTTTATGAAGGAAAAAACTCTATGAGGCACAGGCCATCTTAGCAATGAAGGTAAGTTTCAGATCTTAGACTGCGCTCGCATGATGAATCGTAAGAGTTCCCTTTCCACACAAAGTGTAACTCTTAATCGTTATTTGTAGATAAACATGATGAATGACGTCTCAACTAGCGCTATGAAGGAAAAGCCTCTGAGAAAGTTGAGGATTTCACCGCGCATTGTAGAATACAAGGTATTTTATATGCTATCCTACATAGGATTTTTCATTGTTTTGGTATTCAAAGGCTTTTCAATGGTTGACTCGGCTTCTGGCTTGAAAAAAAAACTGGAGCAAATGAATCTAGATTTAGTCTAACAATGTTCACTCGAAAATTTCTGGTGAACGAAAGGTTCGAAACCTGCACCTTTCATCATTATTTGAATGAATGTTCTAGTGGTCAAATACAGGTATTCCTCCAAAAACTTGATCCTCACCGACAAAACTTGCGGAAGCTCTAAAGTAAGGTGCGTCCGAATGAGAATGTCGGGCCATGCGGCCGGCGTGCTTGGCAGGCGACCGTCGCGTTCGCCGCTCTCGGACTAGCATGCGAAAAGTCCCCACCGCCATCGACTACGAATGGGGCCGGCACCGGCTGGCAGCAAGCACTGCGCTGATCAATCATCTCTGCTGACGGTGGGAGAGGGGACAGCCGTCGTTGAATTCCAACACTCGTCCGAGGGCGGCACATGCGACGGCCGCTTGCCAAGCACGCCGGCCGCGTGGGCCGCCATTCTCATTATATAACACTGCTTCATATCAATTACGATTGCTTTCTACCACTCAGCTCCTATCTTGATCTCCGGTTTAACCGATTGCCTTTTTTGATCAACGGGCGCGAACCCACTGTCAACGTGTTCCACGCCTGATCAGGAAAGGTCAGTTGTCGTTCAAGAGCTCACAGCGACCGCCTGCTTGCTGTTTCCCCTCCCCTGGACTATCTTTTGCCTAGTTGAGCGCTGCTTAGGCGCGCTCCTGGGCAACCCCTCCACTAGAGTTGAGTTGCGGGCCTATACCCACTCTACTCACTATCGATACTCGATATCGAACAGCTAGTAGAGTGCGAATTGATTCGCACTCCTGGCATTCATTCACGGCTAGTAGAATGCGAATTGATTCGCACTCCTGGCACTTATCAATAGCTAGTAGAGAAGGCATTTATGCACACTCCTGGCATTTATCTATGACTAGTAGAGGGCGCACTGATGCGTGCTTCTGTCATTCATGTGGGTTTGAGTTGATTTGCGGGTTTTTCGCAGTCCTCACCTTCGAAGAACAGTCTGCCTGTGTCCTAGGTAGTGCTGCTTCGTTGCACACCTTGGACTACGGACTGAAGTAGACGGCGCTTATGCGCCTCCTTCATGTCTATGCAACTGTTCCTTGACCGCAGTGCCTAGGTGGAGGTGGTGTTCACCGCGCTCTAGGTAGCAAACTATCAAGATTTGCACCTGAGTCTGAGGTCGTAGCAAGCGTAATAAGATAGCATAACTCATGCGCTTCAGTAAATCTCTGTAGAGCCTCATGCTCCAGAATTGACAGGAATAATTAGAATGGATTGCAGAGCTTGCTCGACATCTTCTAGTTTGTCATCAATGACCGTACTAGAGCACTGTGCTACGGGTCATATAGTGGTTAATAAGAGTTGATTGCGAAGCCTTGCTTTGCATTTCTCTTGTATACACAGGACCAGCGGGCTTTCTCAAGGGAGCGAAATAATCGTTAAATGTTTTTGAGAATAAAATCCGTGTTATCTGTCTTGTATACAGGGTATATTAGAGTTGTTGGGCTATCATTTGCCACAACTTTTTGGTAGAATGATGAACAATCCTGACCAAGTTACGGTAGCACAGGCATTAGAGATCTCTTTCTATACTGCGAACATCAACAAAGGTCTTGTTCCCTCGGTGGGCAGTTAAAAAGAAGAGAGGGGGCGATGAGGTCAAGAGACCCGCTAGTCATGTGATTTGCTTGAGTACTGGTATAATATTGGAGACTCACTGTCTCAATTAGACTCCATTGCCTTGGTCCTCACTGAAACTAAAATCGGAAACATGATATATCTGACTGAAGAGCGTTTGCGGTTCCGTCAAAGGAGCACGTCAGAGGTATGGTATTACTATCACACCTAGAAAAAAATCTAGGCAAGCATAAATCCGGGAACAATGGTTTTCCGAGCTTGATCGATGATTCTCTTCATGCATCCAGTCATCATCAAAACTCTGAGCTAAGCTGGTGCGAATTTTGTGATGACTCTTTTTCCCTCTCTCGTTGGTTGAGAACAGAAAGTATAGAGGACACCTCGATACCCCGGGTTCGAAAAGATTCTTCCAGCACGCTATTTTTCAAGGAGAATGTCATCTTGTCCCCTTCACCGTAACAATGGTCATTCTTTTTGAGTGATTGAAGGGCGGGGACAATTGGTCCGAAAGAGCCATATACTTGTTAGGCGATGTGAAGAGGAAGCAGAGTTGCTTCTCAATACAGTTGCTACTGCTTTACATGCGTAAGTCCACCGTCCAGGCCGGTGGTACAATCTGCTGCCTGACGAAGTCAGTTAGGAATCGATATTGGGGTCGGAGTAGGAAGTACAACTTCTATGTCAATCCTTTCTGATACCAGCAACTAGAAAAGGAGTCGCTGGGAAGTATTATCGCTAGTGATATTCACCAATGAAGGTTTGGTCCCTTCATACCAGCAGTTGAACCACTGGATTTCCAAGCAAGTTATCTCTATGAGGTGATAATTTCGGGCTGAGAATCCGGGAGGGTTTCTGCAGAGATGTGAAGTTAGAATTATCGCATGTCTAACAGCCTGCAATAACTTACGTCTCATACTTATCCTAATTGTTGGTCTGCTGGACCCAAAATTCTACCTTCGAATTACTTAACGGCTGCACATTTATCACTTAAATTTGATAATTAAAGGGACAGCACATTGGTAGCGTTTGAACAGGACTTGCGTTAGGGCGAAGAGTATGTACATACGTCTCCAACGTTCCCTAAGCAGGTATACATTATTTGGCACTCTCCCCTATATCTGTCATAGGTGAGAAATGAAAAAAGCAGTCTCCAGCTGTTTTCTTTAGGCCATCGAATCACTTTACAACAGCTGTGAACTAAATCAGGGTTGCACAGATTTCTGAGTTCACGCAAATGTTTAGGCAATAAAATGCGAAGGTCTACGTCAGATTTTCACTCCGTTACTACTTGCGGAAGCCTCCGTAAAGAGGAAAAATGGATTTGCCATTCGTCCCTTCCGGGATCTCTTTGACGCTGCGTGTTTTCCCGGAGGACAGTGCTTTGATAACGGTCAGGTCATTGCTCGAGCCAAAGGCAAGGTAGCGCGTTTGGCTGAGCCGAAACTTGGGAAAGTGGGCAGAATAGCAAGTTTCCCTACCAAATCACTTGAGTTAAAAGGAAGAGGTCATTCCTAACCACTCTGATCTATATCGTTAAGCCGGTGTTCCATAGAGAACATTCTAGCATTGTTGTTCGAGTTTCTCCACACTATGACAGCAGCAATACTCAGTAAATGATACCCGTTTTGGTGTGTAACGCTGTGCTACATATGCCTCAAATTCTACACTAGGAACTGAATGTAACTGAGTGTAACATCTCCGCTTCTGAGTAGGGGTGAGTGGTACCACTAAGCAACCCTGGTTGAGGAATTTTGCCATGTTTTCGATGTCGTTTGGTACACTTGGCAAATAACTTAATTCTCCATAAGGAGCAGCCTGTCTAAAACAATTCAGTGCTCGATTTCTAGCTCAGTCCTAGTGGTATAGGGTAGAACGTAACTAAGTTCTACCGCTGCGTCCTTGCATTTTGTCAATCCAAACAACGCCGTCTGTCCTTCAAAGGAATAGAACGCTCAGATAGTCGAATAAAGCATTAGTGGTGGTGTATGTTGATCCACATAAACTTTGCGACATTTTCGATTCTACTTCACGAAGGGTCGCAACTGATTGGTATCTACCCAAACAGCATAGTTAGCTCGGAGAATCGTGAAAAGTGATTGACAATATGAAAACCAGAGCGGAAACACGTTTTACATCTTAAGAGTTTTCAAAAAACTCTTTCTTCTTTTGCATTTTTGCGAAACACGGCAGTTGCTTTTGCGGGCTCCAAAGAATACGATTTGCTACCCTACTCTTCACACGGGTAGTTGTGTTCTCTTCACTTCCGATTGCTCCGCTACACAGCATTATGTATGATGAGCTGAACCGTAGACTGCTCTTCGGATCTATGATAAAAAGTAAAAGATGCTGATCAAACACTTGAGGCTAGTGATTTGTTAGGCTCTAGTTTTCGCCTAAGAGGGTGACAGAAACTGCTTGCCTAAGTGAAGGCAAAGCATAGTTATATGAATTAGTTTTGCCTTCAACTGCAACAAATGTGTTCAGGTTCACGCAGCCAATGTTCGACGCCCTTCGGGGTTAGCAATAGTCACATATCCACCTGCACCCTCTTTCAGAGTCCATTCATAGCAATGAGACGCTGTTAGGCTATGAATTTAGCGCTAAGCACTCTCGAGGAGCACCAAATATCCATCACCCACGCATGGCTTCTCTAAGTTTTGGTGCTTCTACCTTCCATGCGGGACTGCTTCAAATAACATTCGACAAAACCAACCGTTGGTCATTAAACCTCGATGGCCACAAATGCTCTTGTCATTGCTACTCAAGAGAACCATGGTTGTGGTTTCCAGTTCTCACGTTGGTCCCACCTCGGCATACTGCGAGGAGGTAGGGAAGGAAATATTTGAGGCTGGCCAATTCATCATTGCATCTGTTGGCATCTGTTGAAGAAACAAATGTAATGGAAGAAGTGATATTTAGCAGTGGGACATAATCTAATGTTTTGCTAGGTAACGAAGTTGGCCAAGCAGGTTTATCATATGACCGCGGAATATCAATCAGAGATCTTCATAGCTGGGCCTAGACCAGAAGAAATTGTCTTTTTTTCTTTCGGAGTTCCTTTCCAGCTTCTGTTTTCAACGATTAACACTCGTAATTTTGCCGTCCCCCATACGAAGGGCACAGTAAGAAATGTACGGATCACGAGAAAATCCCCATCATGCGACGCATAAGGGGGTTTTTCACATTACGACCGTCGAATCCTAAGCACAGTGCATCACGGAATGTAGGTTCAGTTCTACATCATGTGCGCAGCTTGGGTAAAAATGAGGGAACGTTGAAGGGGCCCTTTAGAGAGACCACCACGATCTTATCCTAGTGTTTCCGAAAGACAATCAAAACTCGCAGCGCTACGCTTGGGAGCACGGCAATCGGGCAAGTCAAGATGGGTTTTCGAATTGGGCCATATTCATAAGACATATGGTTAGGTGAGCCAGCGCAGGCTGCCACTTTCTCGGATAAAGAGGACCCGCCCTTATAGCCAATTTCAACGTTGAAATCCAAAGTTCCAGAGACAGCCGAGTGGGGAGCGGAAGGAGACCGCTTGCTGATAGGCCATATTTGTTCCTACAAGAGTGTTGCTTCCACCATAGTGGCACGATGGCTTAAGGCTGCGCGAAACCTGCTGGTATTACCGTTCCGGGCAAAATCATTCTAGCAGCGGTCACATCGGGTTCACGCCGAAACGGAGTACCCGCCAAGGCAATAATAAAGGCTGCAAATTGGGCACCAGAATTCTCCACCTTGGAGAGATTCTACACGAAAGACATTGCGCCGCTTCTCGGTGAGGCGATTTTGTCAAACGTGTAGGTTGAAGAAGCAATCGTAATTGATATGAAGCAGTGTTATATAATTGTATATTTTCCTAGACAACACAGTTGTTGAAGTAAAATTTTTATTATATTAACTGCATAATATCAATTACACATACCCACCCTTTTTCCCAATAACCCGTTTAATTCCGTTTGACAAATTCGATGTCTTCCATGTCGAATCAGAGCAAGACAGTGTATCGCCCAGTGCACAAGTCTCTAAAGTCGACAAAAGTGTACGGAGCTAACGAGGCAAAGGGGACAAAGCGATATCAGAAGAAGAAATGACAACACTGGTCATCTTATATGTGAATATACAGATGTTTTATTCATGGTTACATGTTTAGAACCGATGAACTGTTGCATTTTCTGTCTCTTCGTGTCGCTTTCCGGGGTGTTACAAACAGTCGGTTGTTCGCTATTGCCCGGCAACTGACCTTTCCTGGGGTGGTAGTAAACCAGCCAAACTACGATGTTAACCAAGACTTTTAACATCGATGTTAATTATGAGGTTATTAGTCAGGACAAAAAACAGTGTTTTAACTTTCAAGGCCGAAATAAGCTTCTGTGGAAATCCTAGAACTAAACTTCGATGTTATTACCTGTTAACTATCATGTTACCCCCCTCGAAACCCTCAATCGCGAACATTGATGTCCGCGAATTAATCGGCGCTCTCCGCAGGTCAGCGGTGAGAAACTGCGCCAATTGAGGAGTGCACTAGACAACGATGGCGGGTTAGGGTGAAAAGTCCTCGAGAGGACTTTTTAGCGTAACCCGCCAACTCGGAGTTCTTCATCCATCATCATTGCAGCCGCAGTTGAGCCAAGAACAATCTAAATACACGTCAATTCCCGAACTGCTGGCGTACCATTCGCCATGTGAAGTGACAACGCGATCGATACAGCAATATTTTCCTTCGTTGATCGATCAGCGAAGGACAGAGCAGCTGATTGTTCCACCTCTGATTGCTCTTTTTTTGGCCAGGTTTCTTGTATTGTGTTTCCCATTTTTCTTGTTAATGTTTTTGGTCCAGAAGAACATACCAAAAATAGTTATAACTGGCCGAGAGACCTGTCAAAGAAATAGCTGCTTCAGAATGCGCTAAAATGGAGATTTTAAAGTTATTATTTTTGAATTCTGTGTTTGCTTTGTTTTTTTTCTTTCGTCTCTGCTTATTTTTAGTTTACTAATCACTTTTGTCGTGACCCTGTACCTTCCTTTTTCTCGCGTAATCTTGAAAAAAAAACACACATTGCCATTATCACCTTCGTAATCGATACATTACCACTTTCAAAAAGCATCCTGGAACTATGTTTCTTCAAAAAAACACATGGAAGAATAACATCTCGCAGTTAAGATCTATACGAATAACGCGTTCGTTATAAACACAGCCAAAAATAAAATTATTTCTCACTCTTGCTGATATATTCGATTTATTATGTAGTTTAGACGTGAAAATCAATTCTCGAAAATTCGGCCAACCTCGGGGCATGGATTTAGGACACTCAGCGGTCGAAAAATCTGCCCTACAAAATAAGTGAACTTATTGCTTTGGGAATTTTTCCAAAAAATTTCTCTGATTATTGCAAGAATTCTCCTTATATTCATCTGAATCCAATGAAGGACAGTTTTCCGAATTTATTCATCTATCCTGGAGAATTGAATATCAGCTATTTCGTCCTTAACTGCGAAGTTCTATTCTTCCAGTGTATCTTTCCTGAATTTTTTTGACAACTTTCGGATTTGTTTTCGAAATAATTTTATTTTCGAGATATAATTTTCGAAAAATTTCTACAAATCTTATAATTCTATTACTGCTTAAAACAAACATACAAAAACGGAAAAAGAGAGTATTTTTCTTTAATTGGTGAAATGTGGATTTTGCAAAGGTGAAAACGACAACTTGTGTGTTTTATTTCTCCTTTTTGTTTAAGTTGCCTAAGAAAACAAATGCTTTAGAGCCAAAACAGAAGTGAATCGTAGAGTTTCTATGAAAACAGACGAAAGGAGAAGCCACGCAGACCTGAAATTCCAAAAAGACCGAAATTGAGCTTATAGGAATACTGGGCAAGCCACTCTTCTGACGAAATATTCGGCCGATTTAACCTCAACTCGTAATTTTAGTTAAATCCAGAAACATTACCAAGAAAAATGGGGGGGGGACAGAACATCAAACTTGAGAAAGAGAGAACAAATAGAGGAAAAACAATTAGCTGAACGGATCGGTCAATGAAAGCACCATTATCATATCTGACCAGAAAATGTGACTTTCATTATATACGGAACACAACGTGGACTGAAGAAGGAAGAGTGCACGCTTATCAAAAACTGATTTTAGCTCTCGTCGCTGCAAGTGCTAATATTTTTGTTGTAAGTTGCGACGGTTGGTGTACATGAACGACGGGTAAAGAACCCAGGGGAGCCTATCAGGGATTATATGCATGAAGGTTTCTAAAAGGGTTAGGCTATCCTGTCAGTCGCTATCGCCACAAAACTTGGGTACAATGAGCAGCTACGTGATGGGAGAGACTTATACGTTGGCATGTCCCCATTTTAAATGTCAACGTATACGGCCCCAGTAGCCAACCCCTTCGTCGCTGGGTGGTGTAGCGCAATGTCGCCCTGCTGCTGTCGGCACTGTCAGTGGTTCGATTCCGCGCGCAACCACTTTTTAACATGCATGTGCAACACTTTAGGATGTCAATCCTCTTGCGTACACTGTAAACGACGGAGCATGGTGCAAAGAGATGTATCGCTGCCATTGAAACAGAACTTGCGAGATCGCCTCCCAGGGGGGTGTAAGTTTTGCAAACAATTATGTATGCGGCAGTTCCCAGTAAGATTGAGGGTAACAACGATGTCTCGAACATCAATTCCTCCTCGTAACTCTGACATTATCATAGTTCTGAACTCTGAGTTCTGTCTAGTTTACTACCGCCCCTGATCAGGCGTGGAACACGTTGACAGTGGATTCGCGCCCGTTGATCAAAAAAGGCAATCGGTTAAACCGGAGATCAAGATAGGAGCTGAATGGTAGAAAGCAATCGTAATTGATATTATGCAGTTAATATAATAAATATTTTACTTCAACAACTGTGCTGTCTAGGAAAATATACAATTCGGGCACACTTTAAAGGGTGTGTAGACAGCGAAGGGGTTTGGATTGTGCCCTAAAATGCTCGGTAAAATGTGAAGGTCGGTAAATTTTTTTCACCGAAATGCGTAGTAAACGTGTAACAAAGTATCAGGGACGTCTACAGATTCATCATTTGGCTTCTAACAAGGGAACTACTTTTAGTGAGCCTGGCCATTCCGGATGAAATGTACTTTTCTAGAACCGTTTTCAGCGTAGAATCCCATTTTGGTCTTTGCAGCTGCCTAAAACCACTCTGAAAAAAGCTACATGCGTTTTTCAAAGCGTGACGGCAAGGTAAGGGTACTACCCCCCCGTGAAATTTTTAGGTCGTTTTGAAAAAAAAATTGGATTGGGCTCAAAACTCGTATGCATGGGTTATCTAGGGTGCAGAACACCAATCTGAAGTACGTTTGTCGAAATTCTGAAGTTTACTGTAGATTGCTGTAGGTACCATGCCATTTAGGGGGTTAAACCTACTTTAATATTTCGAAATTCGACAAATGGACCTTAAATTCGTATTCAACACTCCGAATAATCCCCGCATACAAATTTTGAGTCAAATCTGAGACATTGACCGAACTACCGTATACCCACCGTATTCTATCAAAAATCGATAAACGGGCCTCAGATTCGTGTTCGGCACTCTAAATAACTCCCAGAGGGGCAATTGGAGCAATATCTATCAAAGCACTTCGGAAATAGTCAAAAGTCGCTATTCGCCATCAAATTTTCCCCGACGGGAAGGTTGGAACAAATCAAGTCGAAAACTTCGGAAGATCGACAAATAAACCACAGCTTCGTGATCAGCGCCCCAAATAACACATTAAGGAAGACTTTAAGTCGAATCTGGAACATTTTTTCAAAACGTTTTCAGAGCCTTGCAATTGGTATAAATAAACGCCCAACCGAAGATCCGTCCAAGTCCGAAACGCTGTCAGTCTGCGCGAAGTTTGGAAAATGAACCTTTCCCAAACTTTGCTCAGGGGGGTTGTTTTGGGCGCTGGACACAATTATGAGGTCTGTTTCCGGATTTTCCGAAGACCAGTGCGCGTTTTGGAAGGTACAATAGGTACGAAAATTTGGCGAAAAACTCCTATAACTTTTTTTTTCAGAGTAAGTTTAGGCAGCTGCGAAGATGATATCGGATTCTACGTTAGAAGCGGTTATAGAGAAGCATATTTCATCCGGAATGGCCAGGCTGACTAATAGTAGTTCCCTTGTAAGTATGTATGCGTGTTCAGGGAATGAAACTGGAACGTTTCCGGGCTGACCAAATACCGTCGAGCCTCATGCTTACCAGTCCGTTCAACCAGTGTGAAGTCAGATTGTCGGAGCAGCTGGAAACCATATCCGTCGGTTACGAGGCTAGCGTACAAAAGATAGCGCATTCATTTATGCGTCAGGCTCTCAACAAGGTAAGCAAGGCATATTAGAACAGTGCACTGTTCCGCCACACATTGACATAGTAGAGCATTAATTTTATTTAGCGAAATAGCTTTGCCGAATTCCATAATTCAATCTTTTCCCCGACATTAAAAGAAAACTAGGGAAATAAGGTGATACATTAAATTGTCGAAAATTTCCAGTGGCCAAACGATGGGGATCGTAGCTCCGCTAACGTATCACACAACGACCCGAAATAAGCATTTAATAAGCAAATAATGCGAGCACGATTGCATATTTTTCAGCTGTTCACACATGAAGAACGTCTTCGTCTAACCGGTTCCTCAAACAAGAGCCCGAAGAACAACGTTGCGTAGAAGTCTAATTTGTTTTCTCTGAACAGTGAGTTTCTCAATAACGGCTTGAATAAGTATAACATTAATTGAATCGTTGTTTTTAGGTCCCATGGTCCCATGGTTATGGAGTTGGAGACGAGCCGAACAAATGGCTTCTGACGGACGCCTTTGGCAATTACGTGAGAGCCGCCCTGAATACACTTTGGTTAGTCGAACAGTTTTTAAAAATTGTGACAGTAGAATAGTGTTTTCGGTCCTACATTTTGATGGGATGAAGTTGCGGCGCGTAAACACCTGCGGTTCAATTTTGGTTAGCCTTCCTTTACGCGCATGCTGCACATATAAAATTGTGGCACGATCTAAACAGAAGAATTTGGAGACATCATGCACGCCCAAGATGATATCGATTTTATAACATGAATCAAAGGTTCAGAGCTGGTAGGTCCCTGTCAGAGTTGGTTGAGCCGACGTGTCCAGCCCGGTCGATACACACAGAAAGCATTGGAAATGGGGTGCAAAAAACACCCGTTGTGGCCTGCCGTCACCCGCCCGGTCCATACTTATAAGTAAAGTGGTGGGATGAGGTTGAGAAAATCACTCGGTGTGGCCGACGTGGTTGATATCTATGCTTTACGTGGATGACGGGTTTGAGGAAATTGAGGGTTTGGCGGGCCGATATTGAAACATTGCATATGACTAGGAAGCTATCCATCCAGCTACCTCCTTTTCTCAACTTTACTCCCCTTCACTATTTCTCTGAACGGGTGCAGTCACGTAACCATCGTCGTCACTTCCGGTGGGCTCTAGTCGCTCACACCGGGTGACTTTCTCAACCTCACCCCACCATTTTATTCATAAGTATCGACCGGGCGGGTGTCGGCGGTTGACGGCGGGTTACAGTTGCAAATAGCAACTCTGACCGGGGCCGTAGAATTTGAAGCTGGCGAAAACGTGATGCAAATATAGAAATATTAGATTGATTCTTTTTTTTGCAGTGACTAGGAGAGCCAAAAGGAGCATCGTCTTTCAAGCTAGGTAGATCATACGAGAGGGTAATTCATAGAGAAGGCGAATTCCAAATGACGATTTTCCTGGAAACTTCGGTTTTTGAGAGCAAAATTTTGAGTCTAAAACTCGAAGACTTATGACCTTATCAGTAGAGTTCAATAAGGTATCAAAGTACGTGTACCATTTTATTAGGTTGTTTCTGATCTCTTATTCGGGATGCTTATGATCTCCTGTAATTTTCTCATGTTACGGTTTAGGTTACGGTTTATTGTTTGTGATGTAACCTGTTTTTGACTGCCCTGTGAATAATTTTCTTAGCCTCCATTGTTTGTGTTGAATGACATTTTCTTGGATTGTTTTCATAAAAAGTTTTGAAGAAAAATGTGTGAACATTTAAAAGCATATTATTGATTCACGCATGAAATCATCTCAAGGACAGTGCTCATGGTGGAAATTACTTCGGTGTTCAAGGTAGTAGCGATTCGCACCGTAAACTTTTTCTTTCAAAACAAACATTTTTCACATAAGTATAGCTATAGAAAGTAATAATATTAAGTATGGCTATAGAAAGTTCTGTTAGGATACATCAGAAACAGTACTACAGTTTTGGTGGGAATTTCTCGTAATATGGCAGAAATCTCTCGTATTTCTCAGTCCGTACTCAGGCCGGGTGAGTTTCGCTGTTTTATCAACGTTTTTCCTCTACCTTGTGGTAAATGCGTCCGTTTACCACCGCAATACCAATGCATTACCACTAAATTCTAATGCCCTTTTTTTCTGCTCATTCTTTCCTTCGCAGAAATCTGCTGATTTCTGCATATCACAACAAAATTGCCACAGAATTTTGTTGGGTTTGCTGAGCCGCCATCCGGGGCCGCCAACGGTTGGGCGAGGTCTCCAGAAACTGAGCGAGGTTCAAGTACATCAAACTTGGGTAATTCGACCGAAGGAGCTGTTGACATCTGAATCGTGCAAAGAGAATGCGTCGTATACTTCCCTGGAGGGCTTTATTTCTCCGCTATTCCTCGGCTATCACGCGGAAGGCAGGCATTTCGCGGCTACATATTTCTCCATCGTATTTTCAGAGAACCGTGAACCTTCGCGCCGCATACATTTGCCGCGCGGCTCCAGATGACGTCATCTACACGTCGTAGGAAATCCATGGGGCTTCAGAAGACGTCATCTACACGTCGTCGAAAATGCATGGGGCTTCAGAAGACGTCATCTACACGTCGTCGAAAATCCATGGGGCTTCAGAAGACGTCATCTACACGTCGTCGAAAATGCATGGGGCTTCAGAAGACGTCATCTACACGTCGTCGAAAATGCATGGGGCTTCGGAAGACGTCATCTACACGTCGTCGAAAATGCATGGGGCTTCAGAAGACGTCATATACACGTCGTCGAAAATGCATTGGGCTTCAGATAACGTCATCTACACGTCGTCGAAAATGCATGGGGCTTCAGAAGACGTCATCTACACGTCGTCGAAAATGCATGGGGCTTCGGAAGACGTCATCCACACGTCGTCGAAAATGCATGGGGCTTCGGAAGACGTCATCTACACGTCGTCGAAAATCCATGGGGCTTCAGAAGACGTCATCTACACGTCGTCGAAAATGCATGGGGCTTCAGAAGACGTCATATACACGTCGTCGAAAATGCATTGGGCTTCAGATGACGTCATCTACACGTCGTCGAAAATGCATGGGGCTTCAGAAGACGTCATCTACACGTCGTCGAAAATGCATGGGGCTTCGGAAGACGTCATCCACACGTCGTCGAAAATGCATGGGGCTTCGGAAGACGTCATCTACACGTCGTCGAAAATCCATGGGGCTTCAGAAGACGTCATCTACACGTCGTCGAAAATGCATGGGGCTTCAGAAGACGTCATCTACACGTCGTCGAAAATCCATGGGGCTTCAGAAGACGTCATCTACACGTCGTCGAAAATGCATGGGGCTTCAGAAGACGTCATCTACACGTCGTCGAAAATGCATGGGGCTTCGGAAGACGTCATCTACACGTCGTCGAAAATGCATGGGGCTTCAGAAGACGTCATATACACGTCGTCGAAAATGCATTGGGCTTCAGATGACGTCATCTACACGTCGTCGAAAATGCATGGGGCTTCAGAAGACGTCATCTACACGTCGTCGAAAATGCATGGGGCTTCGGAAGACGTCATCTACACGTCGTCGAAAACCCATGGGGCTTCAGATGACGTCATCTACACGTCGTCGAAAATGCATGGGGCTTCAGAAGACGTCATCTACACGTCGTCGAAAATGCATGGGGCTTCGGAAGACGTCATCTACACGTCGTCGAAAATGCATGGGGCTTTAGATGACGTCATCTACACGTCGTCGAAAATGCATGGGGCTTCGGAAGACGTCATCTACACGTCGTCGAAAATCCATGGGGCTTCAGAAGGCGTCATCTACACGTCGTCGAAAACGCATGGGGCTTCAGATGACGTCATCTACACGTCGTCGAAAATGCATGGGGCTTCGGAAGACGTCATCTACACGTCGTCGAAAATGCATGGGGCTTCGGAAGACGTCATCCACACGTCGTCGAAAATGCATGGGGCTTCGGAAGACGTCATCCACACGTCGTCGAAAATCCATGGGGCTTCAGATGACGTCATCTACACGTCGTCGAAAATGCATGGGGCTTCAGAAGACGTCATCTACACGTCGTCGAAAATCCATGGGGCTTCAGATGAGGTCATCTAGACGTCGTCGAAAATCTATGGGGCTTCAGATGACGTCATCTACACGTCGTCGAAAATGCATGGGGCTTCGGAAGACGTCATCTACACGTCGTCGAAAATCCATGGGGCTTCAGAAGACGTCATCTACACGTCGTCGAAAATGCATGGGGCTTCAGATGACGTCATCTACACGTCGTCGAAAATGCATGGGGCTTCGGAAGACGTCATCTACACGTCGTCGAAAATGCATGGGGCTTCAGAAGACGTCATATACACGTCGTCGAAAATGCATGGGGCTTCGGAAGACGTCATCTACACGTCGTCGAAAATGCATGGGGCTTCGGAAGACGTCATCTACACATCGTCGAAAATCCATGGGGCTTCAGATGACGTCATCTACACGTCGTCGAAAATGCATGGGGCTTCAGAAGACGTCATCTACACGTCGTCGAAAATGCATGGGGCTTCGGAAGACGTCATCTACACGTCGTCGAAAATGCATGGGGCTTCGGAAGACGTCATCTTCACGTCGTCGAAAATCCATGGGGCTTCAGATGACGTCATCTACACGTCGTCGAAAATCCATGGGGCTTCAGATGACGTCATCTACACGTCGTCGAAAATCCATGGGGCTTCAGAAGACGTCATCTACACGTCGTCGAAAATCCATGGGGCTTCAGAAGACGTCATCTACACGTCGTCGAAAATGCATTGGGCTTCAGAAGACGTCATCTACACGTCGTCGAAAATCCATGGGGCTTCGGAAGACGTCATCTACACGTCGTCGAAAATGCATGGGGCTTCAGATGACGTCATATACACGTCGTCGAAAATGCATGGGGCTTCAGATGACGTCATCTACACGTCGTCGAAAATGCATGGGGCTTCAGATGACGTCATCTACACGTCGTCGAAAATCCATGGGGCTTGAGATGACGTCATCTACACGTCGTCGAAAATCCATGGGGCTTCAGAAGACGTCATCTACACGTCGTCGAAAATGCATGGGGTTTCAGATGACGTCATCTACACGTCGTCGAAAATCCATGGGGCTTCAGACGACGTCATCTACACGTCGTCGAAAATGCATGGGGCTTCAGAAGACGTCATCTACACGTCGTCGAAAATGCATGGGGCTTCGGAAGACGTCATCTACACATCGTCGAAAATCCATGGGGCTTCAGATGACGTCATCTACACGTCGTCGAAAATGCATGGGGCTTCAGAAGACGTCATCTACACGTCGTCGAAAATGCATGGGGCTTCGGAAGACGTCATCTACACGTCGTCGAAAATGCATGGGGCTTCGGAAGACGTCATCTACACGTCGTCGAAAATCCATGGGGCTTAAGATGACGTCATCTACACGTCGTCGAAAATGCATGGGGCTTCGGAAGACGTCATCTACACCTCGTCGAAAATCCATGGGGCTTCAGATGACGTCATCTACACGTCGTCGAAAATGCATGGGGCTTCAGAAGACGTCATCGACACGTCGTCGAAAATCCATGGGGCTTCAGATGACGTCATCTACACGTCGTCGAAAATCTATGGGGCTTCAGATGACGTCATCTACACGTCGTCGAAAATGCATGGGGCTTCAGATGACGTCATCTACACGTCGTCGAAAATCCATGGGGCTTCAGATGACGTCATCTACACGTCGTCGAAAATCCATGGGGCTTCAGATGACGTCATCTACACGTCGTCGAAAATGCATGGGGCTTCAGAAGACGTCATCTACACGTCGTCGAAAATGCATGGGGCTTCAGAAGACGTCATCTACACGTCGTCGAAAATGCATGGGGCTTCGGAAGACGTCATCTACACGTCGTCGAAAATGCATGGGGCTTCAGATGACGTCATTCGTAGAGTGACGAAGAAGTTGATTACTTACCGATTATCATATCAATCCACACTAGTTCAAAAGTATTGAAAATTTTCAGGTATAATACTTCGTAATATCAAGAAAAAGTGAACTACTCTATCAAAAAAGGATCTACCAGGCAAAAGTAAATTAGAAATTAGTTCGCTAAAATGCTCTTATAGAAAATAATTCAACAAAAAGAAATTAAGAGGAAAGCGGGGTGAAGAGTCTACAAAAAATAAGCAATATTTTCCAACAGAACAATTTTTTGTCGCCACCTCTAAACTGCGGAAGCGGAGGTTATGGTTTTTTATAGGGAGGAGTTAAATGGTTTCCGAAATGGGCTTCTAGTCCTTTACGAGATTATTCGAGAAGGCTCTCATATATTGTTGTACTTGTAATGTTTGATTAATTCTATTAGCTTGGTCATTCAACGTGTATTTCGAAGCATTGAGATCACCGATGACTGACCACCATGAATTCAATCATAATCAACAATAATCAATCATGGACCTCACGGCGGTTGTTAGCACCTGTTTTAAATTCACTCTAAGTCCTCACATTTGCTACTTTTTCTTCTTAATTTTTCATGAAATCCTCAGAAAACTTCCGAGAGAGCAAGTATTGTGTAGCCGTTGGATAGTTAACATTGCTTTTTGGTTTATCAAAGGAACCCTATCCGGCAATTCTTCTTTTAATTGAAGGCGGTGTTACGAAGATTTTCGTTCGCAAGTTTTTTACTCAAAACAATGCGTTGACTATCAAATGTTACCGAAATTACGAAGAAACGGCTTCATACGCCCTGAGACGTCCTATTTCAGTTACTCTATTCTTATTCTCTGGCCTGGACTAGTTGTCCGATTGGATGAACAGGTGGTTGTCACAGGTGAAAAATGGGTCTAGTGAGAAATGGAAGAATATTTTGACCAAAATAGTATTAGTTGGGGTCCGAACGCAATAGATAATCGCAAGGGATGGGTCCGCAAAAGATTCAATTGTCACGACGAACAGTTCTAGTGAAAGTAAAAAGTTGGGGTAAGAGTAAAGGATTTGATGGCTTTCTACTGCTTTTTTTGTCGATTTCTTCGTCATTTCAGTCCTTCCCACAGACCAAACAATCGATTCAGGGATTAATCTCAAAATCGAAGATTATCGTGAACACTGCCTTTAACTAATGTGTGTGTCTTTTTATCGGCTTTTTATCGTGTTAAAAAGCATTGAGCCTCCAGAACAGAATGAAAACTTTTGTCTTTTTGGCCAGTGCTACATTTTTAGGTATGCCTCGTACGCGACCGTATCTTGGAGAGCTGGTGGTGGAGCACACATCTTCGTCTGAAGATATGGGTACTTTATGCATGTTGAATTGTGGTGCATTTTTACTGTACTGTCGATTTCGAATACTATCAGTAGTGGAGCGGTAGGTCTCGGACAAGGATAAGTGGTGATAAAGCTGCTCCGACAAAGGTGCTACGGTCCTTTGCCGGTGATATTCGAAATTGGTAGCCCACTAAAAATGCCCCAGCGCTTAAGGCAGCTGGCTTAGGTCAACGATTCTATTCTTCCAGATGTTAGTTCATCGGGCTCCTCGACACAAGGAGAAGATAAGCGCGAATCTAGTGCGTGTAGCTCATCTGAGGAACATAATGGGAGTTCTGATGACGACAGAAGAATGGAAGGTGCTGACTTTCGTTGGAATTGAAACCTCAGTTTGCAAGAGGGAGACACATACAATTATAACTTTGCAGCTGAACCGGTAGAGGAAAGACTTGTATCAGTTCTGTCGGATAATGATCTTCAGCGAGTTCTGTTCATTCTAGATTCTCACCTCAGCCGTATCGGTTCGTAATTTCTATGATTGCCTCCAACTTCTTGATCCGTGCCTTTTATTTCAGACACTGAAAGATTCCTCCTGACTTTAAAGGAAGAGTCGAGAAGGAAGAGAATAAGGCTGATTCTGGACGATCTGCAAGACAGTTTGAAGGTATCCACTACATTCTACTGCTCGATGTGTCTAGCTGTGTGCCCCCGGGATCGACTTTGAGCGGATGGTACGTTGAGTGTTTACGATTCGCGGCGCTAGTCAATGTGGTTTATAGTGGTAGTCTAAGTAGCTAACCGCGTGAGGTTTCAGTCATGGAGCAGCCATCTTCGCGTTCACAACGAGCGACCTAGCTGCCCAACTAAACGATTTATTCGAGCGAGAAGAGCAGACCGTTCTCGAAATGCAGGAGAAAGTGCGCAGAGGTTACCCAGTGCAAGCTGTCATAGCGCAGGGTCGATTTCGGAAATTGATTCAATATTCGCCGCGGGGCACACCGACAATACACTTGTCGCTCTTCTTCGATGGAATAGAAATGAAGGGCTCGAGGTGGGAACCATACTTTTTCTTCTGATTAATTTCTGCTTTATGCAATTTTTCATTTAAAAAGTAATTGGCCGACCGTTTCACTGTTTATGGCAATCTCATTTGCAATACGGTTATTCTGCCACAGAAATGACCGCATCCGAACGGATTCATATTACCATAGCTTGTCAATTCCCAAATCAATAGAGAGTGACACACGTTTGGGCCATCATGCTTGCACAAAGAGTGAATATGCACTTCACTTTTTGAGAGACGTATGAGTAAGGCCAATTATTCTTGAGACTGAATTCTTAAATAATCACTCAAACCTTCAGTCCCAAATTTTCGCTAGCGGTTTTCTGTCATCAGTGCATGAAGAGCGGTCAACTATGGCACGTCACGTGCGTGCCGCGCTTGCGGTGAGGACTATGAATGATGCCTTGGGCGCTACAGTATCTGTCTGCGTTTAGCCGGGATCATAGTTCCCGCGACCGGCGACAGCGATAGCGCACATCGGGCCTATCGATTTTCGGTCGATATCGATGGTGAACCCTGTGCACAAACTGATTCAATTAATCATTTAGGAAGAAGGTGTGGCCAATATTTGCGCAGGTTCTCGACTTGCCACACGCAGCTCGTGTGAAACTTGCGAATTTGATGACATTTGGGATTTACCATGGAATAAGCGATCCTGATAGTCGCGTGCATAATTACTTGATGAACGAGATACAAGAGAAGCTCAATTTTTTTCGCGAAAAGTTCACGTGTCGGATAGTTTGCGGAAATTACGACAATCCGGTAATCTGTTCAGTGAGAAGATAACACACTGATTGAAGCAACCTGCGACTATTCAGGCAAAACGGATCGCTTACGATTTCGCACATTATTCCAGTGCTATGTCGTGCTTCTACTGCCTTAGTATGGATGGTGTACATAAACCACTCGCAGGGGAAGGTGAGGCTGCTATAAAACCCAAATTACTCCAAAAATAGACTGCTCAAAATTAAGACCGGTCCACTGCAAGACGCAAAAGCCGGACACTTGAAGATGGCGCAGCAGGAAGAAATGGATTCCGTGGTAATGTAGATCCCTTTATGAACCGAGCATGCCTGGTGTACGAATCTCCAATAGATCACTTGCATAATTTTTCCAAGGGACTTCTGAAACAATTTGTGCGCGGTCAGTAATTTGCAAATAAAGTCGTATTATATAACACTATTACACTCTGTATTATGCTTATACAGAAGCCTTATATTGGAAGTTTAACAAGACGAGTGGCCACATGAAGCTGAAGTTGCCGGCGGAAGGTCGTCGTGCGTACTACGATGATTTCCTTATTGAAAGAAGGATGCCTTTGTGTTTTCCACGCTTCGATGGCGGAAAATTAACCCACTGTAGTGGTTTCCTCATCGAAACGGTAAACCCGCTGTGATTTTTTGCTGCCCTCGAAACAAGTGAAACTTTACATTTTCAGTTGTTCCTCTCCTGTATGATTCCATGGGCCATCAAAGACCTTTTCACTGATGTCCGAGCATCAGTGATTGTTGTTGGTTTTGGGCTGGTCGATTTGATTCTGAGAGCTGTAGACTTTGAGCATCATGCACCGTCGTTGGATATCCTGTGCCCCGCTCTTCACGCACTCATGAACGAAATTTACGAAGGCAAAATTGGGATTAAAAACCATGTGTGTTTATATGATAATTACTTTTTTCGATATGAAGAATCTACATGATTATATATCAGAAAGTTTTGTTGCACCTTCCTTCTGTGTGCAAACGTAACGGCTCGATTGTGGATCTATCGACTTCTTTTGGGGAAGCTGGCAATCACTATCTGCAGGGTAAGATAAATGCGTACGCCACTACAAACCGAATGGGCCTTCTACTAGAAAGGTCTTTTGCTTCGGGACTAATTTCACATTATTGACTCACGAAATCTACATAGCCAAGTTATTTAAGGTTCGTTCTATGGCGGCAAGTTCGCACCGAACTCGACACACGCATAAACAGAGGAACGGCTGGTGAAATGCTTCTCAAATATGCCAAAACGTACGGCATCAAGATTGAAAGCGATCATCAAACTCTGCTTCGGTTAAATCTGACTGAAGCTGAGCGCGCTTGCATCCCAGCTGGCTCGATATTGTTATCGAAGGCTTCTGTGAAAGGTCGCACCTACTATGCCAGTAGTTGTGAAGGCGTTCGCGGACTTTTTGAGAGCACTATTTGCTTGTCAGACAGCCATTGTGACTTTGTTAATATACGTTGTATGTTCAGGCTCCGCGATGAGGGTGAAGTTATGTTTCTCGTCAATCTGTTCTTGAGGGATTCGGCAAATATCACTCACCTGAAAAACATTGCAAAACAGCTTCAAAGCTATTCTTCTATCAAGTCCATATTGCATATTGTGAAAACCTCCACACTCATGTGCCCTGGATCCTTCTGTGATGAGCTTAAATGTGTCTCTGAGACCGCACTACTTGGTCCTGCAGTTGTTGTCACAAGTGATAATGTCTCGCTTGCTCTTAACTTGAACTGGAGACCTTTCCATATTTAGATATTCATGTACAGCTTCTGCGATTCTTCTGTTTCATGATCCGTCATCCTTGCTAACAGGAATCTGTTCATTGCATAGTGGTGTTCTATTCAAAAGGCCTGCCCGAAGACTGTCCGCCCACGCGGTATACAAATAGCTTAGCTACAGTAAAAATACTCAAAAGCGAGACAAGAACAGCAAACTGACGAAAAAAGGCACTGGCGCGTGTGTTCAACTCACCCTCGTGATAGGATAGCCGGTTGCAAGTCACACTGGTCGAAAAAAGTAGATTTCGCTAGATTACCAACGAATTTCGGCAAAAAACGACAGAATTCCGCAAGCCGAAATACTGCAGATTTATGGCAAATTCTAGTAGAATTCCGAAAAATTACGGAAATTTTACGTGTAAATTTCGGTTAATCTGTATCCGTTTTCTGGTAGATTTTGCTAGTAAAGTAACAAAATTTTATCGAAATCTAGTAGATTTTTTCTGGCCTGAGTATGGGGAAGAAGTCTGCCAGTTCACTACAAATTTCTGCTAGAACACGAGTGAATTCCGTCGGATTACTGGAGAATTCTGTCAGAAGAGGGCAACGCCGTTCCGTGATCTGGCAGGATTCCTTCGCAATCTGGCAGAAATCTCCCGAGAACGGGCTGAAGAAAACGAGAAAATTTTGCCAGATTGCTGTAAAATTCTGCCAGAATACGGGAGAATTCTGTCGGAATACGGGAGAATTCCGTCAGAGGAGGGCAACATCTGCTCGTAATCTGACAGATTTTTTTCGTAATCTTTAAGAATTTTCCCGTAATTGTCAGACCTGAGTCACCACTTTTCTAGAACCACCAGTTGGCGCTTTAAGAACGCCGTGCTGCTTGTAAACGTGTAGACATTGGGGGTGGTAGTAATTTGGCTTAATATGCAACTTAGATCTTTAATTTGAGCTGCATCTTATCTTTAATCTTACACAAACTCAAACATGCTGGTTGTGACCTGGGAATGCTCTCATAGAAGCGCCTACTCCTAATGAACAACTCTGTTTCAAATCAGCGGCACTTCATCATCAAATCTATGGATGACACTGATTGGAAACATCAGCGACAGGTGGCTGTCGTTGATTGCAGGGTGGCCAGAGCACAAGAAATAGCGCGGCGGCGGGCGAGCCACATAGATTTCAATTGGACCTGAGCAAAATGTCCTCCGAGTACATTTAAAACTCCCGTTCAAATTTTAAGACGGAGGTAAGACCTGAACCAAGACAGTTAGAGGTGAAATAAGAGCATTTCTTTTTGAGTTAAACCTAGTTTATCCATTTCGATTACAATTCCGGAGCTATAGTTTGTTAAAACGAAGGAAAT